>SJYF01000335.1:217003-241624 GCA_006410515.1 Procapra przewalskii | reverse complement strand
GAGAGAGAGAGAGAGAGAGAGAGAGAGAGAGAGAGAGAGAGAGAGAACAAAAAAAACTAACTGCTTAATCATGGCAGGGGAATAAAACCTAGAAAGTGATAATAAGGCAAGCATCCCTACGTTAAGCTGAAATCTGGAAGAGAAAGTGAGGTGAAACAGATGGGTCATTAGGTTCTGAGGCTGTGACATTTGGAAGCCAGTCACATTTTCTTTGAAACTGTGAATAAACAGCTTGGAAATAGTCTAGGATGTTCTTTTCTGATTCTCGTTTTATTCCATTTGACTCAGGGCACAGAAAAGCAATTGTTGGTTAAATTGTCTTGCTGTAATTAAGTGCTGGGATGTATTAGTTTGAAAATATTTTTTCTTACATTTGATTTCAGTATAACTGGGACTTAAGCTTATATACGGGTCCAGGGATTTTTATGGAACTGCCCTCCTGGTTTACGTTCTGTCTCATAGAATTATATTTTAGACAAATGTATATACAACCTCATAGCATCTTGATGCTGGAAGGGACCTCAGTAATGTGGAAATTAGTGAAGACCAAACAAATGAGAACATACAGGGCTATTTATTCAGACTTTGCTGTAGCAGGCAGTCAACCACGAGGATTGGCAGAAACTCAAGGCAAGGAGAAAGTGCAAAGCTTTATATTGGGAAAACCGGACAGCTTCAGGTATGCCCTCAGTGGGGGCAGTTGGCATAGGCGAGCTGCAGGCAACCTAACCTAGAAACAGGGTTGTTGTTTCGTGCTAAGTTCTGTCCTACTTTTTGTGACCACATGGACTGTAGCCCGCCAGGCTCCTCTCTCCGTGGGATTTCCCACGCAAGAATACTGGAATGGGTTGCCATTTCCTTCTGCAGGGGATCTTCCTGGCCCAGGGATCGAACCCATGTCTTCTGCATTAGCAGATGGATATTTACCGCTGAGCCATCTGGGAAGCCCAGAAGCAGGGTATCTTATGTTATTGTTAGGGGAACATATTTGACTTTCTGTGTTTGGTCCTATGTTAAAAGCAGGGATAAAAACTGGGGAAGCTGACAGTTTGTAATCAAATCCTGTCTGTTTGGGGCCAATTCTTACACAGGTTGCAGTTTGCTAGAGACAGCAGTCCAAAGTCTCTACAAGTCTGACTTATGCATTGCAGGTTAGCTTTCTAGACTGATTACTGTAGATGATGAGCTAGAATTCTATTTTTATATGTGGTCTGGCAAGTTTACATCTGTATCTTCAGTCTTTCAGTGATTATCCAAAACAAACGTAGAAAGAATAAATAAATTCATGAAGGACAAATTGCCACAGTTTTTTTTTTAAATGAATACTTTTTTTTATATGTGTGGCCCTGTTTCATTTTTAAAATATTAAAAATATAGGATATGATTAGATCCTTCAAATTAAATTGGGAAAGTTAGGCAGGGCTGGTCTTATGTCTATTTTGTAGTTAAGCAAAGCAGAGCTCCAAGAGAAAACACCAAGGGGTCAGTGTCATGGGTCACCAGCCATGTGGCCACAGTGGCTAAGGACTCCAGCTAGGCCTCTCAGATCCCGCTCCCAGCTGCTTACTGTATTAAAAACTATTCCATCTCTGCCCTACAGATTCAAAACACAGGGAACCAAAGTATGACATTTGTCTTATCACACTGCTGGAAGATGATGAGTGTTTGAATTTACATGCAAAGAAAACAAAATACAGATTCTGTGAACCTATTCTGTCACTGTTCGTTATACTCTTTCTCAAAGATTCTTTATTTGAATTAAACTTTCAACCTGGCAAATTTTACAGCTTGTGATTGTCAGGTAATTAGATTTTTGAAAATACCGTTAGCTCTGTGCCACTTGAATACATTTGTCTCGCTCACCAGATCCCCTTGTTCCATGAGGAATGTTGTATTTCCTACACACATTGGAAAGATGCCAGAGGATTTAGGGAAACTACTCCATAAATGAGTTAGTTACATACCCAATGAGCAATATTGCTAAGAGCTAGAGGCACCAATGGAAAAAAAAGCAAAAATCAACACTCAGATCCTGCCTTTAAAGAACTCGGGGCCTTTTAAGAAGAACAACTACACAGAAAAAAATGATACAAGACAATGTCAGTACAGAGATGTTATCCCACCATGGGCTATATATGGGGTAGGGTGGCTTTAAAGGATGTTTAAACTGAATAAAGATGACTGAGGAAAGAGTTCTCCGATGAAAGGAAAGGCTATAAGTGTTTTTCAATGCAGGTGAGGTAGGAGATCGTAGCTATAGAAACCAGCATTGTTTTTGTTGGAGAGGGAGTAGAGAGGAAGAAGCTACAGCTAATTTATTGATGTTTCTTGAATACAGTGTTCAAGTAGGAAGTGAAAAAGTTAAACAGCAAAGAGTGAGATGGAGAATCATGTGGGTCATAGGGAGCTTAGACATACTTCTGTAACAGGAAGCTTCTGAAAGGATTTTAGCCAGGGATACATTATGAATAGATTTGCTTTTTTTGTGTGTGTCTTTAAATAATTATCTATATGCACTACAGAATGACTATCACATCAGTTCTCTGAAATAACATTATTCTGAATGTAGCAAGCTGGTATCACTCCTAAACCATATTTATTTACTACATATGCTCTTTTAATTAATTAGGAAGTGATAATATTTTTTAAAAAATTTCCCATAGGCTATTTTTTTAAAAATTGAAGAGTAGTTTATTTACAATGCTGTGTTAGCTTTAGATGCACAGCAAAGTCATTCAGTTTTATATATGTATATACATTCTATACATGGAAATTTATATATGTATATATAATTTATATACACATATACATTTATATACATATATACATTTCTACATTTCTATATATAGAAGTACATATGTATAGAAATATGTATATATACACATATAGAAATGTATATGTATAGAAATGTTTATATACCTTTCTATGTATAGAAATGTATATATATTAGATATAGATGTATTTCTGTATTTACTGTTGTTTAGTCGTTAAGTCGTGTCTGACTCTTTTGCGACCCCATGGTGGACTGTAGCTCACCAAGCTCCTCTGCCTATGGGGTTTCCCAGGCAAGAATACTGGAGTGGGTTTCTATGTCCTTCTCCATGGGGATCTTCCCAGCCCAAGGATCAAACCCACGTATCCTGTATTGGCAGGTTTTTTCCAGTGGACCATCAGGGAAGCCATACATATGTAATATCTATCTATATATTCATATGTATATTCTTTGCAACCCACTCCAGTACTTTTGCCTGGAAAATTCCATGGATGGAGGAGCCTGGTAGGTAGGCTACAGTCCATACGGTCGCAATGAGTTGGACACAACTGAGCGACTTCACTTTCTTTCTTTCTTTTGTTCATTTTGGAGAAGGAAATGGCAACCTACTCCAGCACTCTTGCCTGGAGAATCCCATGGACAGAGGGGCCTGGTGGGCTACAGTCTATGGGGTTGCAAAGAGTCGGACACGACTAAGCAACTAACACACACACACATTCTTTTCAGATTATCTTCCTTTATAGATTATTACAAAATATTTATATAATCCCCTGTGCTATCTGGTACATCCTTGTTGGTATCTATATAATGTATATAATATGTATAATATTATAGTACTATATAGTGTGTATCTGTTAATTCCAAACTATATGTGCTTTTAAATACTAATGTCTATGACTTACAGAATGGCTATCACATCCAGTCCCTGAAAAAACACTTGATCAAATTTGCATTTTATACAGATCACTTTGGCAGTATATGGAGCTTATTTTTTGGGAAGTCAAAGACAGAGTCAAGGAGGTAAGTTTGGTGATGATTAGAGCTTGACCCAGAACAGCTGAGAGAGACATGATAGAAAGAGCAACATAAGGTAAAACAAGACATTCACAAATAAAATCTGTAGAATTTGCAGACTGGTAGATTGGAGAGTAGCAGTTAAAAAAGAGATAGATAGGTTTTTAACTTGGATAGTTGGCAGAACAGAAGGAATCATTAGTTTAGTTAGAAATGGTGTCAGCACAGTATGTGAAATGTTAAATTTGTTTTATCTAAGGGACATCCAGATGGAGTCATCTGGTAGGCAGTTGGATGAATAAGTCTACAGCTCAGGAGATGGCCCAGCCTTCCCCTACACTGTTTAGAGACCACCAGCCTCAAACAATTGCTAGTAGAATCCGGGAGGATGAAATCATAGAAATATATTATGTCAAGTTCTGGCTGGACTTTTTAGTCAACACATCCCAAACGGAAGGGACACTTGGAGGAAGAAAGATATGAATGACACAGAAAGGCTGTTACACAACGCACCGCAGAAAAATGGCCATCAGCGACGCCAAGAGAACTGAAAATATCAATAAGAGAGTAACACACAGATTAATCTGATTACTCTCTTATTGTAATGATGTAAAGAGAGTGGCTTAAAAGTGTCTTCTAAAAGGCACTAGGTGACTTTAGCAAAAGCACTTTGTAGCAGAGTGGCTGGGCTAAATTTATGCACAGGTGGGCAGCAGAATGAGTGGAAGATGAGAATGTAAAAAGACTGAAAAAGTGCTTTTTATGAAGTCTCCTTGAAGATTTGCACCAGGGAGGAGTTACTGAAGAATACTCAAGGTTCATTGAGGTTCTCCATTCCAAAGCTATAACTGTTTCTCACTGATGATAACCTGCAAAGCTCAGAAAAACGGGCCCGTGTGATGTGGCCCTGATTTATTTAAATGTTACCATCTCCAACACACCTAAGTTTCCAAAAATACATTAAAATATTTTATAAAATTTTAAATATTTTCTAGAAATTAGAAAAACATTAAATATTCTTTAATTTTTAAAGGAATCTGGGAAGGATGTGACTTTTGTTTAAGAGAATATAATTCTGGTTAATACACAGAATCCACAGAGGAGCTGAAGGTTCGGAGCCACAGCACGGAGCCAATACCAAAGTTGGACAGCAAAGAGAGAGGCCATCATGGGGCATCGTCCTCCAGAGAGCCTATCAAAGCTCAGGAATGGGATGGGACCCCTGGACCACCTGTGGTCACCAGCAGACTGGGAAGATGCTCCGTGAGCCCCACATTACTAGCAGGAAACCACAGCTCAGGTAAGAAAGAGAGTAATCCCCCAAATGGTAAGTCCTCATGGCTCTAGGAACAGTTTTTATGCAATTATCCCTTAGAAAATCATAACCGCAGGTATCTCTGTCTCTGCTCTTAGAGACAGTGTAAGTAGCCCTTCGCACAAAAGGAGGGAACAGTATGTGGTACACTCCAGGGAACATTCTTCACATGGATGATGGAGAAGTGAATGGTGCTTTTCAGAGCTGTACAATGCAGCAACCCTGACAATTCCAACCATCTGTACTAAATTTCTTAACAAAACAAAAAAACCCTAAGGGCTCATCTAAAGCAGTTTTCATTTTATAAAGTTGAAGTAAGTTAGAGTTTACGCCTCCTTTGCTTTAAAAAAGATTTTAGACTACTGGGGAAAATAAATAGGAAGTATCGTGGAGAATAAAAATGTAGCAAAGATGATTGGAAGGCAATAAAGAGAGTACATATTATAAGGCATCTGATGTCATAAGATGAAGACAGTAACTGGTCATTGGGCAAGGTACTATGTTTCCATATAAGTTGAAAGAGTTATGAAATTATAATCTAATATATCTTAAATTCACAAGTTGAAATTAAAATCTGAAATGCAGTTTTACAATGTGAATTGTTGTTTAGTTGCTAAGTCCTATCTGACTCTCTGCAACCTTGTAGATTGCAGCGACATTAATAGATAAATATGATTAAATAACATTTTTAAAAATACAGAATATATGTGTTTTGAATTGATTGATTAACATGGTGGATTCACAGAGAACTGTCAACTGAAATAAACAACAATCAGTCAGATGCCTGTAGTTTTCAGCTTTCTATTCTTTAAGAGTGTTAGGACTCTGAAAGAAAAGACCAGTCCTTTAGTGTTCTTTTCAACTCTGATAGTCATCTTGGAAAGCAATTAGCGTGAATTTAGCCTGGGGTCTCTGACTGTCATGCACAAGTTAAAACTGGAACAGGTTGAATGAGATATGTATTGGGAAAAGGATGCTTCCAGAAGATTAGCCAGGGAGGCAGAACAATAGCTTCCTCAGACTTAAATGTAACTAAAAGCTTTGGTGATATTGCCATATCACATATCATATGGGTCATCAACTTAATAGTGTGAGTTCAAATTTCAGAGAAAGAACATGTGAATTTAGTAGAAATCTAAAAATAGATTTTTGATCATAAGATATAAATATCTATAGATATATGAGAAGCTATCTATTCATTTTGTCATGAAGAAGAAAAACACAGGACACAAATGGAATTTTGTAGGATAAAAGCCACTCCCAAAGAAGGCTGACATCACTATTCTATTGGGAATTATGATTCATTTTAGTTTATTTACTAGTGTATCATTAAGGTATATTTTTGGTTATTTTGTTATTAGTATATTATTGTATTTTTTACTTATTTGGTTATTAATGTATTAGTATCAGTAATGTTTTAATTTTTTAATTTTTTAAAATTTATTATTATTATTATTTCCCTACATTACAATACCGTATTTGTTTTGCCATACATTGACATGAATTGGCCACAGGTGTACCCGATCTCCCAATGCCGAAGCCCCTTCCCACCTCCCACCCCATATCATCTCCCTGGATCATCCCGTGCGCCAGCACCAAGGATCCTGTATCCTGTATTGAACATAGACTGGCGCTTTGTTTCTTACATGATAGTCTACATGTTTCAGTGCCATTCTCCCAAACCATCCCACCCTCTCCCTCTCCCTCAGAGTCCAAAAGTCAATGGACGTAAATAAATGTTTTTAATTATCAGTATATTTTTAGTGATTAAGTTTGTGCCACTATCCAAAAAAAAAAAAAAGTATTTGCTCCTGTTGTGACCACAGATATTTTATAAAATCCAGAAGCATTAGCTGAATGTTTATTATGTAACAGCCACTGTTGTGGATCTGTGAGTACAGAAATGAGTAAGACATCTTCATATTTGGGGCCTCAAAGGCAAGTGCAGGACAGATGAATAGATCATTGCAATAGAATGTATTGTATACAAATAATATGCAAACCTAGTAGGGAAAACTAAGTTACTTTTTCTTGGGAGGGTATGATTTCAGGGAAAACAATGAGAAGCTTTTGGTGTATAGATGAAATCATCATTGCTTAAAAAGGTAAAACTTTGAGCTAGAGCTTGAAGTGTCAGAAACCTGCTCACCAAGAGGACACAGGAGAAATGTCTGCCTTCTAAATGAAAATCTGAAATACTGTAGGATGGACTCTAGCACGTTTGCTGTGACGATTTACAGAAGGTTTACTGAAGAAACCGCAAAGTAGGTTGGGACTAGATAGCAAGAATCGTGAAGGGCCTCGTGCATTAAGCAGAAACTCTTTCAGTCACAGAGTACCAACTAACAGTGACTAAAGTAACCCTGGCTTCTGTTAAGACCCCATAGCCTGGAGCAGGAAGTAGGTGGTTTCAAGATTCTTGTAACTGTTTAGTGATATCATCGAGGACTGCGAAACTTCCTGTCCTATAACTCTTCTCTTTTGCTACCCTGGATGGTACCTTTGTGATCACAAGCTGAGGAGATGGTTCTGAGTATCATATTCCATCAGACTCTCTTTTTGATCTACTTGGGCAAATCTGGGAAGCATCCTCTAGATCCATCACTGAGTGAAGAGGAAGGGACTTCCATGAGCTTATAGCGGGCCTTTCTTTCCCTTACATAAAGAGACCTCTGCTTTATACCTGAAGGTGAAATCAACAGTCTATCTACAGGGAGTGTAGCATGAACAGTATCTGTCCCATTGTGGTTAGGTTTGGCACATTATGTGGTGGACTTTTGTAGCCATTTGTATATTTTTAAGCCAGATAAAATATAAATTTAGTTTTCATCATGAAAAGCCCAATGATAACACCAAGGCTTCAAGCATAGTCAGCATTGTTGCTGAGTCCAAGCTTGTACTGCTCCCTGCAGGACAGGTCAATAAATTGAGAGATGAGTTGTTGGGGGCAAGGAACAGTAACTTTACGTGTAAAATCATGAGACTCAGAAGATGGTGGACTAGTGTCCCAAAGAACCGTCTTCCCCAAGTTAGAATTCTGGCTTTTTTAATTCTGAAAAGGGAGGGAGTGGGGCTGGATGCTGCCAGCTTCCTGGTGCCAGAATCCTTTGTACTTGCAGCTGTCCAGATAGCCCTGGTGATGTGTTCCTGCAAACCTCCAATAAGACAAGTGTTATTTTCTATTCTGTAACTTTTTACCTTTGTATGAATGGGAAGCTATTATCAGAAACTTGAAAATGTCCTATCTCGTGCATACACTTCAGGCTATAGGCAAACTTGGCTTCCTGGGTGGTGCTAGTGGTAAAGAACCTGCTTGCCAAAGCAAGAGACATAAGAGACCTGGGTTGGATCCCTGGATCAGGAAGATCTCCTGGAGAAGGGAATGGCAACCCACTCCAGTATTCTTGCCTGGAGAATTCCATGGACAGAGGAACCTGGGGGGGCTACCGTCCATAGAGTGGCAAAAAGTCGGACATGACTGAAGTGACTTAGCACCGAATATGTTTGCCTCATAGGCAAAACTAGTTTACAAAAGGCACAGAGTTAGCATGACTGAGCACAGAAGACAGAACAGAGCATAGAGCTAAATTTAGGAGTAGATCCAATAAGGAGTCAGGTTTGCTCTTCTCTGCTACGAGATGTGGAGCAAGGCTGAGGTGGGAAAGCCAGTCTTTACATTTTGATGATGTTAATTTGGAAATGCTCTGGGTGGTCTAACTGACAAGTTAGCATACAGCTGGAATTGTACGTCTAGAGCTAAAGAGATTTAGTGGTGTTAGAGAATGAGACTAGGGCTTTTTGACATGGCTGGTACCGTGAAACTGGATGATTCTAATCTAGGAAGGCAGGAAACTGAGATGAGAAGAGGACTGAAACTGTACCCCAGGGAATCCAGACATTTCTAAGTGTGGGCAGAGAAGGAGGACCATCAAATAATACACAAATGAAGTTTTCTTGAACACAGCATGTTGCATAAAAATGGGTAAACTGTAATGTGTCTTTGACCCTCTGACATAATTCTTCTACAAGATTCGGAGTGTGAACTGAATTTATAATGTGCTTTCACTTCCTTCAGCTGAAAACTCCTGAAGCATCTCTTTCAGTTGATGGCACCTAAAAATCTCCTCTTCTAGGTCCTTAAGCTCTGTTTGTAGAGTGATAAATTGACTACTGACCAGAAGAAATAGCACAAATAGCTTTCGTTTTGCACACTCTCCATCTTAGATTATGAAGGAAGTAAATAAGGTGGAAGAAAAGATTTTTGTTACAATTTTGATATATTTCTGTATCCATTTTACAAGAAATGTGAAGGGCAGGGGCAAATACAGAGTTACATATACAGTGTCCGTGCCAATTAGGGCTTCTTCAGTGATAGTGAAACATATTAGCATGATATAGTGCTTGAAAGAACATTATAAGTATTGAACTTTTAGAAGTCCGTGCATCCCAAATAGTGGGTTAGCCCAGAAGTTCATCTGAGTTTCCATAAGCTGGGAGATCCAACCAGTCCATTCTAAAGGAGATCAGCCCTGGGTGTTCCTTGGAAGGAACGATGCTGAAGCTGAAATTCCAGTACTTTGGCCACCTGATGCGAAGAGTTGACTCATTGGAAAAGACTCTGATGCTGGGAGGGATTGGGGGTAGGAGGAGAAGGGAATGACAGAGGATGAGATGGCTGGATGGCATCACCGACTCGATGGATGTGAGTTTGAGTGAACTCCGGGAGTTGGTGATGGACAGGGAGGCTTGGAGTGCTGCAATTCATGGGGTCGCAAAGAGTCAGACACGACTGAGCGACTGAACTGAACTGAAGCTGTTACAGAACAAACGCTTTGGCCAACCCCATAGATCGTTGAAATCCTATCTGTTGAGCCTACTCATATTCCAGTTTTGAGAGGAAAAGTGAAAGTTGCTTACTCATGTCCAACTCTTTGCTACCCCATAGACTATACAGTCCTTGAAATTCTCCAGGCTAGAAAACTAAGGGGAATAGGAAAATATTTGTAATGTTGGTAGTTCTAATTTTTCTAAAAAGGTAGGACCTAAAATGTGCCAATTCTATATTAGAAAAGGGTATGGCTCCACTAGAAGGAGAGGTTTATGTTTTGAATTATAAAGTCCACTCACCTTTGGGGTTTTAAACACATGAGACACTCCTTAAAGAATCACCTCCATCAGTGAGATGGCCTTCATCCAGACAGGTAAATAGCTATGTGAACAGAGCATGTTGGACTTGCTACTTTGGAACAGAAGAGAGTGACTCAGTATTCACGCTTTATCCTTCTTCTCCTCACACTTCCTCTTCGTTACTGTATCCTTGACACGGGGCTGTTGGATGAGGACTGTTCCTGTGCTGCACTAGAACTGCGAGAGATAACCCTCCTCCCTAAACAAGGAACCACACAGCTCCCCACCTGACCCTCAAAGGAGTGAGAATGCCGCCAGTTCCGACTTTCAATCCCCCTTCTCTGTGTCAGTCGACTTTCTGCCTCCGGTTCTTTCTCTCTCTCTCTCACTGACACACACACATAGATACACACAGACACAGACACACACACACATATGCGCACAAAGACACAAACTGCTACTTGTCACAGACTATTTGCTTGAAATGGTTGTTCTTAACAGCTCTTCTGAGGAATAAAGGAAATGCTGAAGTAAAGAGATGAGTGCATCAGGAGATCTCAGTTCTAATTATTGGTACAACTGTTTGCTGTGGCATTGTTTTCAAGTCACTGTTGTTTAGTAAATCAGAAATTCCACAGAGGGGAGAGTCTTGAAGGTAGTGGAGAACTGGGACCCCATTGCTCATGAAAACAATGAGAAAAAGTAGAAATTATACCAGTATATATTGTATTAATAACAATTTAGATTTCAAAAACCAAATCAATCAACAAGTAGTTTCTAAGCTTGTATCCATCTCTGTTATGTTTTTTGGGGGACAAACATATACACACATTATAGGGTATATAAAACATAAACACGGTCTCTACCACTCTAAAACACTACTGTGCTTCTTTCTGACACAAAACTATTGAACATAAATTAATAAGATTATAATTGAATGTATTATTTTTCTTATTATCTCTACTTTTAAAATCATTCAGAGAACAAAAAAATGAGGGCAAGCTAGAAAAAGGATGGAGGGATTAATGGGAGACATTGAGTCTTTAAACAAGATTGTATCAGGTCTTTTGAAAAAATCATTTATTACTAGTATAATTGAGTAGAAATCTAGAATAAGGACTTTCTACATGGGATGAAGAAGATAAGTAGCACATCAGACTTCCCTGTCCATCGCCATCTCTCAGAGCTGGCTCAAACTCATATCTATGGCGTCAGTGGTGCCATCCAACCATCTCATCCTCTGGTGTCCCCTTCTCCTCCTGCCTTCAATCTTTCCCAGCATCAGGATCTCTTCCAGTGAGTCAGCTCGTCTCATTAGGTGGCCAATGAATTGGAATTTCAGCTTCAGCATCAGTCCTTCCAATGAATATTCAGGGTTGATTTCCTTAAGGATTGAATGGTTTGATATCCTTACAGTCCAAGGGACTTTCAAGAGTCTTCTCCAACATCACAATTCAAAAGCATCAGTTACTTGGTGCTCAGTCTTCTTTATGGTCCAGCTCTCACATGCGTTTGTTACTAATGGAGAAACTATAGCTTGGATTATATGGACCTTTGTTGGCAAGGTGATGTCTCTGCCTTTTTAAGACACTTGTCATAGCTTTCCTTCCTAGGACCAGTGTCCTTTTCTATTCTACTTCATATTCTAAACATGTCTTTGAAGACTGGAAAGATCACAAAGATGTGGGTGTTTTGGCCAAAGGCCCAAGAGTATAGGATATCTGGGAAGAAGATTTGGCCGAATGGGAACCATTTAATATAAGCAACTGAAAACTAGGATTCAAGAAAGGGAACTATATACAAATGAACCCAAGAGTGTAGTCTTTGAAAATTGATAATTAGTTGATTTATAAGAAAGATGCTTTCCTCTTGAAGTTCTGGAAGATAGTTTACATGATAACCTGGGATAACTGGTAACTTTGCTGATAAACCTCCAGACAACCATAACTGAAAAATATTTCTATCCGGAAAGTCTCATTTGCACAAGTTCAGAGAATGAAAAACACGTGAGAAGCATGCGTTGGGCTGCAGGACTGAGAATAGTGGAATAGTATCTATGACAGTAATCCCTGGCAAACCATCATAAATCAGTGTGGTCTTCCCTCTTTGTTTACATAAGCCATGCTTTACAGTGATGTTAATAAATTAATATTTTGGTGTTAATAACCTGTAACACTGCTATGCCCCAATTTATCTTTATAGAAAAGATAAAGAGAATCTCACCATGTTGGTTGTTATGAGGACTAAACTCATAAATGTATAAGCAGGTCTGGTACAAATCTTACTTGTAATAGCTAGGAGACCATGGTTTATCCTGTTACCATTCAGTTTTATTAGAAAGATCTCCAATTCTTTTTTTCTAGGACAAAACCTGAGTATTTCCTTTGGAAAGCTCAACTCATTGCAAATATAAGGTTATCGTGAGTCACGTAGAATAGAATTGGCTATAGGACCACTACTAATAGGACCACTACAATAGGAACATTATCCCAACAGCCTGTCTTTCATTTATTTGTGCATTTCTGACAAAGACTGTAAGTCAATGTAAAGGCCATTTTTGGATTCTCTTGAGTCTGAATTTCTGAAATTTGGAGAAAGTATCAGGTACAGACTTTAAAATTCGCTTGCTGTATCAAAAATTATCTTAAACTCTCACAGTGTTTCTTTTCTGCTTTGTAGCAATGAATGAAATTTAAATACACAGTTTAGCAAGGACATAGGAATCACAAGAAAACACTGATATACACAAAGGTACACATTTTTAAAATAAACGCTCAGCTTGACATTCATTCATCTATGAATTCAGTCTTTCATTCCGTTTGTGTATATTTAACAAACATTTATTCAGCATCTATTCTGTGACATTCAGGGACTAGGTGCTGGGGGTGCAGGGTAACTGGGGTAGACCTGATTTCCCCCTTCCAGAGCTCATGTTCTAACAGGAAAGATGGAGGGTGAAGGTTAACAGATTCTTACAAATGACATGAGGGGGAAATTCTGGGCACAGTTCAGTTCAGTTCAGGCACTCAGTCGTGTCTGACTCTGCGACCCCACGGACTGCAGCATGACAGGCTTCCCTGTCCATCACCAACTCCCGGAGCTTGCTCAAACTCATGTCCGTTGAGTCGGTGATGCCATCCAACCATCTCATCCTCTGTCATCCCCTTCTCCTCCTGCCTTCAATCTTTCCTAGAATCAGAGTCTTTTCTGGGGTCTTCTCTGGGCACAGTCACATGGTTTATTCAGCTAAAAAGGAATGTAATCCAGACAGGCTTCCTTGAGGAAGTGATATTAAATTTGGTCCTGACAAGATGAGTGAAAACTAGACACATAGAGGGGATAAAGTGGTCTGTGCAGCTCACTCACTGATAGTTGGATGTTTAATATGGCTGTGTAATTCCCAAACTTTATACTCTTCTCCATATTTTTCTTATGGCCTTATAGTTGCAATAATGGTCCCCATCATTCCCCTCTGCCTGAATGCACACTCTTTGCAATGTGCTTTAATAACTCCTTATCAAGTAGTCAGGTCTATTTCTTACCCCTTAAATCTGGGTTATCCTTGTTTCTTGTATTGACCAATAGAATGAGATGGAGGTGACTTTGTGTCAGTCATGAGCCTCAGCCTCAGGAGGCCATGAATGCTTCCAGTCCTACCTCCACCATGAAAACAATCCTGGACTAGCCCATTGGAAAATGGGCTACATATGGAAGAAAGCCAAGAGTCTTCAGCCTTCCACCAGCCTGCTCCCAGGCACATGAGAAAGCACAGCATGAAATAGCAGAAATGCTTACCTGACCCAGAGCTGACCAGGGATGCATGAGTGAGCCCAGCCCAGACCAGAAAAACCACCCAACTGATCCATAGCTTCAAGAACAAAACTCAGTGAGTGTCATTTTAAGTCACTGGGTTTGGGTATAGTGTGAAATTGTGAACTAACTGTCACTGCCATGGTCTGTTTCAGTTTTGCTGGTTTTCCATCAAATGGAAATATTTAATTACTATTATTTGATTGCAGTATGCCTCTTGAAAACCCAGAAGTCACAGAAAAAAGTGAAAACCCACCCACCTTTTGCTTTCTCATTCCACTTTTCAAAGCATCATTTTTTCATAATTATACTTATTTATTTTAATTAACTGATGATTGCTTTACAATATTGGTTTGATTTCTGTCATGCATCAACATGAATTAACCATAGGTATATTCTTAAATTTCTCTCCCACCTCCCACCTTTTCCCACCCCTCTAGTTTGTCACAGAGCCCCAGTTGGAGTTCCCTGAGTCATACAGCAGATTCCCATTGGCTATCTGTTTTACATACGGTAGTGCATATGTTTACATGCTACTTTCTCCATTCACCTCACCCTCTCCTTGCCGTCTCTAGCCCTTTCAAAGCATGATTTTTAACTGTCAAGGCTGCATCGCTGTTTGGGGCCTGTGTATAGGTAGAAACTGTCATTTCTATTATTTTCATTGTCATTATGCAACAGGAACCACAAACCAGTTGGGTAGCATTCAGGTCTCATGGTGATTCGGGCTTCGCTGTAGGATATTGACTAACTTCCTGTTTGGCTCTGTATGAGCTGCAGGCAGCTGTAGGCTTCAGCGTCTATGACCCTCAAGGCTGCCATTCTGTACTGTCAGCTCAGGCAGCAGAGCTCAGTTCCCCACATCTGCTCTCCTTCCCAGTTCTAATTGGATGCTGGGTTATTTCCTCGGGGAACACTGGCCAAATCTGGTTGCTAGGTTCTGCTGGCTAATTTCACACTCCAGAGTTTAACCCTCCCTTTCTGAATTCTAGTAGTAAACACATAATAGCATATAACAGAATTCTCACGTGGAGAGTCTTTGGAGAGTATAAGTCATATTCCCAGTTGTCCCACTTTCACTTCTCTGCAGAAAACTGTGACTTCTGGCTACAAGAATTTGTGTTCTCCAGAGTAATGGTTTTATTTGTCTTTCTCCTGATACTGGTGATACAGCTTTGAGAAACAACCAGGACAGGAGAAGTTGGTCTTAACCATTGTAAACAACCCAAATGTGTCTTTTTTGGGCTCTAATGTGCAGCGGGCTAATTACAAAATGATAGAAGGTGATTACGCTCACATTCCAAGGCCAAAAGCTAAACCACAGAAGCAGAATTTGCAAAGGAGGTGATGGAAGTGAGTGTCCTTAACTGAACTCCTTTCTTTAGCCTAGGAAAAGGGCTAGAGGCTGGGAGGCTAGAAACCAGCTGTTAGAGACTTTGAGATAGAGTGTGTGTTTATGTGTGTGTGCGTGTGTGTGTGTGAGAGAGAGAGAAAGAGACAGAGAGAGAGAGAGAGAGAGGCAAAGACATATAGGGAGAGAGAGAGAGATGAATCTCCATTCCTTATAGATGAGGGATGAGAAAAGTGTCTCCCCCAGTGAAAAATCAAGTGATAGAGACTTTCACGGGACCACCTGGAAAATTAGTTATTTTTTCCAGTCATTGAAGGGACGCTATTAAAGAAAAAAAAGTACAAGAGGTTACTGAATAGCCTATGACCACAGAGCAGACAGCTTCCTAGCAAGTAACTCTTCAGCTACTGCTGATGGGTTAAAGATGCGTGCAAAGTGTGTTTTCTGTGGACCAGATTAAGCCATGGAGAGAAACCCATAGAGGTCATTTAGGTCATGTGACTAGCCAGAGTGGCAAGGCCTCTGCAGGACATGGCTCAAGGCTCATGCACAGGACGCCCATTGGGCAAATAGGAGATCTCAGGTGAGAGATGGCCACCACGTGGGCCTTTCAGGGTGCGCTTGAAAGCACCCCACGAGGAGTATTCTCCTCTCTTTCCTTTGCTGCCATACCACAGTGTGAGGCACACAAGCTCATGCTAACACCAGGCAAGAAGGCTTTTCTTATCCCTTCACCTCCCCCCTTTCCCCCTACCTCAATCCTTGTGAAGGCAGACATAATGAGGATCAAGTTGGGGGCACTGGGGTTAGAACATTGTCAGGCAAAATGACAGTGTGTGCCGGAGCTGGCCAGAATGGACCAGAAGAGAAGCACCTACTTGAAACAAAGTTCAAAACTGTAATTAATGTAAGGAACTAGGCATTTAAATGATTATTTCAATAAGACTTTTGTGACTTGAAGAAACCAAAGGATTTTAAGGTTCTTTATGTTAACAGCTAAATGGAAAAGTTAAAACAAAGTAAAACAGAATCAGATGTAATTACAAAATTTTCTCTAAGATTATTGCACATTCCATTTAGCCCAAGTTACAAAGTTTCAGTTTATCACCTTTGTTGATTATCTGTGACCCATTTAAAACAATGGGTTTCTTTGGTGGCTCAGATGGTAAAGAATCTGCCTGTAATGCAGGAGATGTGGGTTTGATCCGGGGTTGAGAAGATACCCTGGAGTAGGAAAAGGAAACCCACTCCAGTATTCTTGCTGGAGAATTCCATGGACAGAGGAGCCTGGCAGGCTACAGTCCATGGGGTCCCAAAGAGTCAGACACAGCTCAGTTCAGTCGCTCAGTCCTGTCTGACTCTTTGTGACCCCATGAACTGCAGCACGCAGCACGCCAGCCCTCCCTGTCCATCACCAGCTCCCAGAGTCCACCCAAACCCATGTCCTTCAAGTCAGTGATGCCATCCAACCATCTCATCCTCTGTCGTCCCCTTCTCCTCCTGCCCTCAATCTTGCCCAACATCAGGGTCTTCACAAATGAGTCAGCTCATTGCATCAGGTGGCCAAAGTACTGAGGTTTCAGCTTCAGCATCAGTCCTTCCACTGAACACCCAGGACTGATCTCCTTTAGAATGGACTGGTTGGATCTCCTTGCAGTCCAAGGGACTCTCAAGAGTCTTCTTCAACACCACAGTTAAAAAGCATCAATTCTTCGGTGCTCAGCTTTCTTTATAGTCCAACTCTCACATCCGTACATGACTACTGGAAAAACCATAGCCTTGACTAGACGGACTTTTGTTGGCAAAGTAATGTCTCTGCTTTTGAATATGCTGTCTAGGCTGGTCATAATTTTCCTTCCAAGGAATAAGCTTCTTTTGATTTCATGGCTGCAATCACCATCTGCAGTGATTTTGGAGCCCAGAAAAATAAAGTCAGCCACTGTTTCCCCATCTATTTCCATGAAGTGATGGGAAAGCCATATCTTAGTTTTCTGAATGTTGAACTTTAAGCCAACTTTTTCACTCTCCACTTTCACTTTCATCAAGAGGCTTTTTAGTTCCTCTTCACTTTCTGCCATAAGGGTGGTGTCATCTGCATATCTGAGGTTATTGATATTTCTCTAGACAATCTTGATTCCAGCTGTGTTTCTTCCAGTCCAGGGTTTCTCATGATGTACTCTGCATATAAGTTAAATAAGCAGGGTGACAATATACAGCCTTGACATAATTCTTTTCCTATTTCCAACCAGTCTGTTGTTCCATGTCCAGTTTTAACTGTTGCTTCCTGACCATTCAGGTTTCTCAGAGGCAGGTCAGGTGGTCTGGTATTCCCATCTTTCAGAATTTTCCACAGTTCATTGTGATCCACACAGTCAAAGGCTTTGGCATAGTCAGTAAAGCAGAAATAGATGGTTTTCTGGAACTCTCTTACTTTTTCAATGATCCAGTGGATGTTGGCAATTTGATCTCTGGTTCCTCTGCCTTTTCTAAAACCAGCTTGAACATCTGGAAGGTTATAGTTCACATGTTGCTGAAGCCTGGCTTGGAGAATTTTGAGCATTACTTTACTAACGTGAGATGAGTGCAATTGTGCAGTAGTTTGAGCATTCTTTGGCATTGCCTTTCTTTGGGATTGGAATGAAAACTGACCTTTTCCAGTCCTGTGGTCACTGCTGAGTTTTCCAAATTTGCTGGCATATTGAGTGCAGCACTTTCACAGCATCATCTTTCAGGATTTGAAACAGCTCAACTGGAATTCTAATCCCTCCACTAGCTTTGTTCATAGTGGTGCTTCCTAAGGCCCACTTGACTTCACATTCCAGGATGTCTGGCTCTGGGTGAGTGATCACACCATCGTGATTATCTGGGTCTTGAAGATCTTTTTTGTACAGTTCTTCCTTGTATTCTTGCCACCTCTTCTTAATATCTTCTGCTTCTGTTAGGTCCCTACCATTTCTATCCTTTATTGAGCCCATCTTTGCATGAGATGTTCCCTTGGTATCTCTAATTTTCTTGAAGAGATCTCTAGTCTTTCCCATTCTATTGTTTTCTTCTATTTCTTTGCATTGATCACAACTGAATGATTAACACACTTTTAAAATAGTGTTTTTATTTATATACCATGTGTTAGCTTCTAAAATAAGTGCTATTTCATTTGATCTTCACAAACACCCATACATCTGCAGATTAGTGTTATGATCCAAGTTATTTAGGTGACCAAACTGCAGCTCAGGAGAAATCAATTAAACAGCCCAGACCCAATGGTAAGTAGTAGGTTCAAATCAAGAATGGGATTTCAAGTTTCTGAATCATAGTACAGCTCCATTCCCATGACTGAATTAGGTTGTTTCCCCATTTCCACCTCCATGTTCATAAATTCATTTATTTATCTATGCATTCATTTATTCTTCTATTTCTCCAATATAAAGTTCCCAGGCAGTGAGCGTGAGCTAGTGAGGGAGACCGCTATTAATCACAAAAGTTAAATATGTAATTACAATCTGTGATAGAAGTCACCAAGGAAAATGACACCATACTCCCTCTGAAGTCACAGGGCCTCCTGGTCCCTTGGGAGCTAAGATCTCATGTGATTTAGGAGAAAAACTAATCCAGGGAGAGGACCCAGGAGGTGTAACAACTCTGGAACTTGGAGGCAGGTGTGAGAGAGTGGCCAAGGGCAGCTGCCTGACGGTGTGAGGCTGAGGTGACCATGTCAGTGATTCAAGTCTTACCTAAAAGTTCCAGGAAGCCGTTTATGGATTTTAAACTCCTGGGATTATAAACTCAGGAGTCAGGTTTACAAAGTCAGCGAATGTATTTTCATCCTAAACCAAGGGGAACTGAATTATGAAGATAAATATGCTGACCCAAATAACCCGTCTTATCAATTTAAAGAAGTGTTTTCTCTTCTCTCTAGCCCGTGAAATTTCTTGTTCTTCTCACTAACTCAGAGTTGTTCATAACTGTTTGTTTTGCTATATCTAAGCATTAGCTCTCAAGCACCTGAGCCGCTGGGTCACGTGCATGGTGGGTTTTTTTTTCTGCTAACAAAATAGCAACATGATCTGTCCTTGTCTTTCTTTGGTTCAGCCATTTACTCATCCAGCAGGCTTGTGAGAACACCTGTTTTTGAACAGCACCCTATAAGGTGGTATCAAGTGACCTCTGCCTTCAAGGAGCCTATGCTAGCCTATGATGGTGCTTGAGTTTTTACGAGAGGGCATCACTGTCCCAGATTCAGAACGAAAGGACCCTGGACTTTGTTTTTCAGTGGTTTGTAAGGATTTCCCTAAAGTACTTACATTCTTTTTCTCATTTTTTTCCTAGCAAGATGACTTGTTAAAGCTATAAGGCAATGGCACCCCACCCCAGTACTCTTCCCAGGAAAATCCCATGGACGGAGGAGCTTGGTAGGCTGCGGTCCATGGGGTCGCTACGAGTCGGACACGACTGAGCGACTTCACTTCACTTCACTTCATTTACATTCTTTTTTCCTAGCAAGATGACTTGCTAAAGCTATGGAAACAGTTCTGGAGTCAAGCAATTTGATTATACTAACTGGTGTATGTGTGTGTGTGTGTGTGTGTGTGTGTGTGTGTATCTATAGCTACTTATAGATTTTAAACTTGAGTTTTATGTGGTCTGATTTGCAGTCAGGTAGCTTCTTATCATATTTTGTACATAACTGTGTGACTACATACACATACACACACATAAAGTTCCCTTAAACCTGATTTCTAATAAATATAGACCATGACAATGTATATCATAGAGATACCCAGGGAGCTGCTAGAAAAAATCCAATTTGATAGCAGTTCTCACTCTTGTTAGAGAAATTCTGAATTTCTACCTACTCTCTGTTTGATTCTCTTGGGGGAAAAATGTCATTTATCCGGCATAATTCAGAGAATGCAGAAGGTCCCTTCACCTTACTCGCCCCTCAGCAGGTTAACCCTGTTTGAGCATCATGACCACGCTATGCTTGAGTTCTGACTGCAGCGCCAGCTCCTGGGGTCTTTCACTGCAGGAAACCTGCCCCACCCGGTGCTCCCTTGGGGAGAAGTGACTCTGACATCGCTCCTGGTTGACAGTTGGCTTTCTTTGGAAAAGCGCAGTGGGTACAGCATACCACCAGTTTCCACAAAGCGTGTTCTTTCTGCATCTGTGAAAAGCCATAAGAGATGTGACAGAAAAGAAGGTTCTGTCTGCCTTACGCTGGGAGTGTATAGAAACTGGTTCTGGGAGCTTGTAGGCACAGCAGAATACGGAGCAAACTGCGTTTGCACTGCCATCTCCTGTCCAGGTCAGGCATTGCAGTTTTCCCCAACATGAGGTTTTTGTTTTTGTTTTCAAGTTAAATTCAACTCTAATCTGGCCAATACAATTTTTGGCCTCTTTCGTTAGAGTCTTGGGAAAGATGAAGCAATGGAAGAACACGTTTTCTCAGAACTTGGAGAGATATACAAAGAAGTCATCTTTTACACTGGCTTCATTCTTTAAAATATGGTTTAAGGCTTCATTTAATAAATACTGCGTGAGTCCTTATCAGGGATTATTTTCCTGTTGCTCAGGTGGAGAATGAGATGGGCATGGCTCCTGTCCTCACAAAGCATTCAGTTTAGTAAAGAAGGAGATGGAAGGAGGGAGAAGGAACAAGTGTGCTGGCAGAGTGAGCAGCATGATTAAAATTCGAGAGTAAGGGAGCACATGGGCCTTTAGGAGAATTTAATGCAATGTGACAGGTGCAAGGTTGCAGGTGAGGCTGGCTATGTAAGCTGAGACATGTGTACCACTGATAGGAAGCAGTTTAGACTTATTTATATTATAAGCAGAGGAACTGAAAGATCATATATGCTTTAAACAGTAAAATAAAAACAGCTAACTAACATTTATCGAGACTTTATGACATGTTGGCCACTATGGTGAAATCCACAATTATTATATTATTTAATTCCTAAAATAATGTTCTGAAGCAGCAACCTTTATTTCTCCCATTTTACCTGTGAACAAATGGAAGCTTAGGGATGTCAAGCAAATTGTCCATAGTCATTCAGCTAGTCAGTGATGAGAGCTTAGCATCACTGGCAATACATCTTTCCCAAGAGCTCCAGCAGAAGTATGAAGGCAACTCTCATTGGCTGCCTTGGGTCACATGTTCAATCCTGAGCCAGTCAGTGAAGCAAGGTGATAGAATGATTGATTGGACAGGGAAGAATCAGGTGGCCACTTCTGGAGCTGAAGTTGAGGTCAGCCCCTAATAGGCAACCATGAAATTTGAGATTACTGACGGTTGTGTTCTCCAAAGGGAATTCATACTATTCCAGAAAAAAGAATAAGTGGATTCCAGATAGGTGAAAATGACAGATGACCTTCATACCTTCTCAATTTTATTTTTAAATACTTATTTTTTTGAATGTTTAACCATTTATTGCCAAAGCTTTCACCGACAATTTTACAAATGTTAGCACATAGCACACTTGAGTTATGCATAATGCTACCAACATTGATATAGAAATTAAGCACAGAAGTTTTTCAGTTCTTCTGGATGTCTCCATGTATAGGTGTTACTAAACTTTGTTTGACAATAACTATCTAGATAAATAAGTAATAAAGCATGAAAAGCAAACCAAAAGGAGGAGTAAAAGAAGTGACTTTAGTAAACTAACTCACCATCAATCAAGAGTATTTTTGAGGTCATTTCAATGATTCCAACAGATTTAATTTATGAACATCCAAGAATCAGTGAACCTTGGCAAGTGCTTCTTATTATAAGTGATGAAAAAGCACCCTGAGAATTTGGATGGCTTCCCTCAGGTCTCAGAGGATGGTAATAGCATTTCTTAGACATTGCTGTCGAGATTTTTCTAGGGCAGCATTTTACAACTAGTGATTCCCAAATCCTCTGGAGTTTTCAAAGGTTTTCTCGTGTTTCTTGTGCTTCAACATGATATTTTCCACTGTTTCAAATTTTTGTTTTTCAAATATTCAAATGGATGATTAATTGAATAATAAAATGACCCTTTTAGGGGGTTCAGAGTCCATAGGAAACAACAGTGCTTAAAGTCCTCATTCTCAGAGCCCTTTACGTTCTTCAAAGTTATTGAGAACCCCAAAGAGCTTTCCTTTATCTGGGTTAGACCTACTATTTCTCATGATAGAAATTAAAATTGAGAATTAAAAATTATCTGTTCATTCAAATAGTAAACCCATTACACATTAACATAAAATTTTTTTCTCATTAAATGTGATACTGTTTTCCAAAATTGTAACAGATGTTTAGAAGACTGACATTTTTTACATTTTTACAAATCTCTCTGATGTCTGACTCAGCAGAACATCAGATTTCATCTATGGTGGATTCAGTCTGTTGTGATATGTTGCTTTAGTTAAAAGGTATCAAGGGAATCTAGACTTAAACATATGTGAAAGAGGAGGGATATTTTAATAGCATTTTCATATAATTGTGGCTATTCTTTAATGCTTTCCCCACATTCAACAAACAGCAGTTTGGTCAAGGTTAGCTACATATCAATAAACTTATTATGCTCTGTTACAGTAAAATACCTTGGTCTATCTTAGAATTAAGTGTATCTTTATCAGTGAGTGATTTATAACATAGGGGGCTTTTAGAAAATGTGTCATGTAAATCTTCCATAGGTTGACACATTTTATTATAAAAAATCAAAAGCAACATGTTCATTAATATAGCCACTGATTTCCTAAGTCTTTTAAGTATAAAGGTTCTGTCAAGCTCAGAGTGAGAAATACAAGTGTTTGAAAAACTTACTTTTTGCTTGAAAGTTCAAATACATCATTGCCCACACATACTGCCAGTTGTCTTCCTTAAAGCAATAAGCTAACTTCATTCATTTTTTGAGATGTCTGCCAAATATGAAAGTATGTGTGGCAGTGGAAAAAATGCATAATTATTAGTACAATTTGGTGCTATTGTTTAATGTTCTCCTGTGTCAGGAGACTTATCCAACCTTGCTTTTGTACTTTCAGTGTGTTTGTCAATACAGTAGAGAAGAACAAATGATGTCTTACTATTTTTCTGAAAGGAGTTTTTACCTTATGCCATCCACCTCCTCAAAGGGTGTTAGAGCCCTTCAGAAGTTCTGCTATAGAGTGAATAAACATAACCAGTGCTGGAGATCAGATTGAAGTCCCTGCCATGGGGATGTCAATGTAGAGTCTTATAGTCATCTTTTTTTTTTTTTAATTGGCATAGAGGTAATGTTGAGCTATACTGTTCTTTTTATGCTGTTCATGGGGTTTTCAAGGCAAGAATACTGAAGTGGCTTGCCATTCCCTTATCCAGTGGACCACATTTTGTCAGCCCTCTCCACCATGACCCACCTGTCTTCAGTTGCCCCACAGGCATGGCTTGCTTTCACTGAGTTAGACAAGGCTGTGGTCCTAGTGTGACTAGATTGACTAGTTTTCTGTGAGTATGGTTTAAGTGTATCTGCCCTCTGATGCCCTCTTGCAACACCTACCATCTTACTTGGGTTTCTCTTACCTTGGGCGTGGGGTATCTCTTCATGGCTGCTCCATCAAAGCACAGCCGCTGCTCCTTACCTTGGACGAGGGGTATCTCCTTACTGCCACCGTTCCTGACCTTCAAAAGAGGAACTCCCAAGGTTATTAGGTGCCCAATATGCTACTGGAGATCAGTGGAGAAATAACTCCAGAAAAAATGAAGGGATGGAGCCAAAGCAGAAAGAATACCCAGCTGTGGCTGTGACTGGTGATAGAAGCAAAATCCGATGCTGTAAAGAGCAATATTGCATAGGAACCTGGAATATCAGGTCCATGAATCAAGGCAAATTGGAAGTGGTCAAACAAGAGATGGCAAGGGTGAATGTCAACATTCTAGGAATCAGAGAACTAAAATGGACTGGAATGGGTGAATTTAACTCAGATGACCATTACATATACTACTGCAGGCAGGAATCCCTCAGAAGAAATGGAGTAGCCATCATGGTCAACAAAAGAGTCTGAAATGCAGCACTTGGATGCAACCTCAAAAATGACAGAATGATCTCTGTTTGACTCCAAGGGAAACTATTCAGTATCACAGTTATCCAAGTCTATGCCCCAACAGGTAACGCTGAAAAAGCTGAAGTTGAACGGTTTTATGAAGACCTACAAGACCTTTTAGAACTAACACCCAAAAAAGATGTTCTTTTCATTATAGGGGACTGGAATGCTAAAGTAGGAAGTCAAGAA
>SJYF01000335.1:193253-213323 GCA_006410515.1 Procapra przewalskii | reverse complement strand
GAAGTTTTATGTAATAATTTTTAAGATAATTAGTATGTATTACTTGTTAAATAGATAAAATATGTACCTTTATAAATATATACTTTAATTCTCTTTTATGTGGAATCAAGTATCTTTTTTTTAAAGCATACTTCTTCATATTCAGCTAAGGTGATGAAGATCTTAAGGACATTTCAGAAATCATGTGTTTTAATAAAAGAGGCTCTCAAATTTAAAAAGCTGTTAATGCTACAGTATGTCATGTTGCCATGTAAGAAACTAACCATGCATTACAGCATTGGGGGCATCCCTGTGTATGACCAGTGTGATTTAAATTCTCTCTGCATAAGAAAGTGGAAGCAAGGGAAAGCCCAGCTCTCAGATACTCAGAAGGAATACAGCAGGTTTTCTAACCCAAAGTGCATGGGATTCTCTTTCTCCTATACGCAATGGATTCTTTACTTTTCTACTTTTGACATTGGATCATATATTTTATCCATCAGGTTGCCACCTCACTTTTATCTATGTTTTAGATCTTTACCAAAATTCCAGTATTCCCAAGGAGAATCACCAGTTACTCCAGCATCAATAGTTTTACTGTCTGACTTTCAGATAACACTAGAATTTGGTCCATAACTAAAGGATGCTAGGAGTCGTTCAATACTATATGAATGCTTGCTTAGAGGAATGCCCCTAGTGGAGATGGAGAGAGAGAAGCATGTCTACTCCCAGGATAGAGTTTTACATTTGGTTTTCTTTCTCCACAGTCACAAAATGATCATATAATTGATCAGATTTGTTTCATCTTTCAGCATCATAGTGACAATGCCTGGGTCTGTGAGCCCATGGGTTCTCACGGATCTACACCAATGCTGTTGTTCAGTCACTAGGTCATGTCTTACCCTTTGTGATTGCATGGACTGCAGCATGCCAGGCTCCTCTGTCCTTCACTATCTCCCAGAGTTTACTCAAATTCACATCCATTGAATCAGTAATACTATCTAACCATCTCATCCTTGCCACCCACTGCTTTTGCCTTCAGTCTTTCCCAGAATCGGGGTCTTTTCCAATGAGTTGGCTCTTTGCATCAGGTGGCCAAAGTATTGGAGTTTCAGCTTTAGCATCAACACTTCCAATGAATATTCAGGGTAGATTTCCCTTAGGATTGGCTGGTTTGATCTCCTTCCTGTATAAGGGACTCTCAAGAGCCTTCTCCACCACCATAGCTCAAAAGCATCAATTCTTCAGTGCTCAGCTTTCTTTATGGTCCAACTCTCACATCCATACATGAGTACTGGAAAAACCATAGCTTTGACTATTCAGACCTTTGTCATCAAAGTGATGTCTCTGCTTTTTAATATGTTAAATTTCCATAGCTTTCCTTTCAAGAAGCAAGTCTCTTTTAACTTCATGGCTGCAAATATTTGATACTTAAAAAAATTAGTATCACCAGAATTCCAAATGAAACTGCCACATTAACATGCATGGATATCTAATTAAATCAATACAAAATGTAACATTAGGTCAATTTAATTAATTGTTAAGCTTAACATTAAAACAGTTTCATTACACCTGAAAATAAATTCCAGATTAGATTGTCTAATTCTATAAGGATTCCTGAGTATGCATGGTTACTGTCTAGAAATCATAGCCAATCATGAATTAATTGGATTATTCACAGTCCAGTAATTTTAAAGCAAAATTATAAAAATGTATTCAAATTTTGTATAATATAATTTACACTTAATGTAGTACATGAGGGCATCAGATATGTTTGCTATGATGTGTGATGGAAGCTTGAAAAAAAAACATTTGAAATCTGTGAAGGTTTTAGTATAGTCCTAGCAAAACTGTGCCTTTATTACTCAGGCATCAGTTTATCTCAAATAGCAAATGTGTTATTTTTAAAATGTGTTATTTAAAAAAAAAAGCCTTCCCCAGAAATGAAAGTAGTGTTTGCAATCAGCATACCTTGGTGTATTAAATAAAAGGCCTTCCTGTGACCTCCATGTATCACAAAGTCATCGATTAGAAACTTTCAGCGGTGTGATTGACTAGCGAAAATCATGATATGCCTCTGTCAGCAGAGAAAAATATTGTGTACTGAAAAAATAAAACAAGATGGAGAAAAAAATATGTCTCCCCAGAATTTGACTGATCTTATTTCTTTGACGCTAGATGAAAGTGTTTTCTTTAGTGAAAATGCACTAATCTCTTATTGCTGTGCAGATCCAGAGGTTGAGAACAGTCATTTGTCTTTTCTTTCTGAAAACAAAGAGAACTTCAGTGTTCATACTCATAGCTGTGGATGCCTTGGGGATTCTCCTATAACAACACCAAGGAACATAATCCTGAACAGAAATGAAATTCAGCCTAAAGTGAAGATGAAAAATGATGGAGAAATTACCATCCTTTAAAAATGCAATGAAAGATTGTATCCAGTAAGAATAAAAAGAAAGATACTAGTTCTTTCTTAAGTAACAAAGTCCAGTTGGCACTTCCTTAATAAAATCATAAGGTGATGATGAATTACTAGCCTGGAAACATCACAGAATAATATCTTGATGATAGTTTATTTTAAGGAGTTAAAGTTAATGTCTTATTTCTCCTTCCTCCATCCCTCCCGCTTTCTCACTGTCACCTTTCCTTCCTTCTTCCTTTTTTCCATTTTCCTCCTCCATTCTTTCTGTCTCTGTGTATCTCCCCCTCCTCATTTTTTCTCACTTTTTTTTATACTTGACCTTCACTAAAATTGCACAAATAACATCAACTTTTACCTCTAGGTTTTTGGTAGCTTATTATACAAAGACAGGTTTTTCCTTAGGTGTACAAAGAATAAGTAATTTCTAGCTCATAATGAATCTCCTAATGAAATGAGTTCTTTCTTTTTTTTTCAAGGGGAGGAAAGCCACATCTTAGATCTCTTTTGAGGCATATCTCCATTGTTTGTGGTCCTCTAAAGCCTTGGCAATTGTTTATATGAACAAAGTTTAGGATGAAAACCTATTGTTTTCAGTACTATAGATCCTAAGCCCCACTGTTCAAGACTTAAAGCATAGTGTATTTCCAAAGGTGAGTGAACTGGACAATTCAACTTCGATATCATAGCTCTGCTGCTGCTGCTAAGGTGCTTCAGTCGTGTCTGACTCTGTGAGACCCCCATAGACGGCAGCCCACCAGGCTCCCCCATCCCTGGGATTCTCCAGGCAAGAGCACTGGAATGGGTTGCTATTTCTTTCTCCAATGCATGAAAATGAAAAGTGAAAGTGAAGTCACTCAGTTGTGTCCGACTCTTTGCAATCTCATGGACTGCAGCCTACCAGACTCCTCCATCCATGGGATTTTCCAGGCAAGAATCTTTAAGAGACTCAGTTATAAAAATAGTATCTTTTCTAGGATTTTCAAGACTTTTTCAGAACATTCTTTTGGCCAACAACAGCAACAACAACAACCTGGTGGGTCCAAGATCATAATTGTTTGTTCATCAGCCTGGTCTCACAAACAACATAATAGATTGCAAATGCATTTAAGTGAAGGACCAGGTGAAATGGAAAACAAGAGTGAAACGAGTACGCTAAAGATAAACCAAAAACTCACAATAAACAAAATTTCCCTATGACACGATACCATTAAGCATCAATGGAGTATGTATACGTGTGTGTGTGTAAACACAGAAAGGTGTTCATTGTCTGTATATGCATGTGTGCATAATGAGTTTATAAGTAGTCATCTCAGCCTGTCACTGCCACTGCAGGTGAAATAGTAACCCATATGAGCCATGTTGGGAATGGATTTTAAAGCCGCAGAATGGCTGGCTGGTAAGGGAAGTTGCCATGTGTGATGACTGGTTTATGGCTAAATTGCAGTTCCTAAAGGGGTGGATGAACCAAGACATGATCTGGACCACTGTCCAATAAGGGTAAGGTAAGGCCTTTCTGGGTCATGATGAAATTGGGAGTTTGCTTGGATTTTGGTAAGTCTCAGTCTGTGCATTAGAGATATCAGCGTCTATGCTTGAAAGATGCTGATTAAGTCGGAGTCTGACTGGAAACCTAGCAGGGGAAATTAATCCGTAGGTACGTCGGGTAATATGAAAGGCATGGGATTGTGTCACTCATCGGATAATCTCTTCAACATACACTTTAAAGGAAACTCATAGTAAAAAATATTATTTGCCATCCTTTTCAAGGAAAAAAAATTGTTTAATTATTTTCTTCATGCACCTAAATGTGTTAATGCCATAAAGGGATATATGAAAATATTGGCTCATTATAAAAACATGTCAACAAAGATTCCAATAGATGCTTTACCTTTATTTTATATGATAAAAGATGATTCTGTAAGATATGCAAGGACTTAGGCTTCCTGAGAAGTTAAGTTCATTTATAAATTAGAGAGATAGTTTATGTCAACCTGTGGTACACTTAGATTTGAACACTCATATTTTTAAGAGTGGGTGTGTAGGTACTAGAATCACTTGCACAATACCCTCAAATATGTCTGAAAATTAGTGTCCTCTGTAGACCATACATTCTGCACTTCTTGGATGAAGAGAATTCTTTCCATCCCCCAAATTCTAATCTCCAGAGTATNNNTAATCTCCAGAGTATCCTGACAATGAGCTATCTATGGCCAATCTATGTTCCTTAAATAAAGGAAGAGTTAGGAAAAGGCTTTTTAATTTTGAAAAATAATATTATTATGAAAAATTGCAAAGGTCTTAGAAGTATCTATAAACTTAAAAGCAAATGAATTTAAATTAGGGAAATGATACATTGAAAACATGAAAATAACCAGAACAAGACAACTTGAAAATCAGAAAGCTAGAAAATAGAAAAAGAAGGAAAGGATAAGAGAAAGAGGAAAAGATAAAATAAAAAGAGGGCGGGATAGAAGAAAAATTTGGAGAGGGTAGAAAGACATTTTAGGACATAGGAGAACCATGGACCAAAGCTGAAAATGAAACACCAAAAACTGGCTTTTTTACCAATGGGATGTGTTGGTCACTTCGTCGTGTGCAGTTCTTTACAGCCCCATGGACTGTAGCCCGCCAGGGTTCTGTCCATGGAATTCTCCGTGCAAGGGAACTGGGCGGCGGGGAGGGGGGGCGTCCTGTTCCCTTCTCCAGGGGATCTTCCCAGCCTAATCACTCTATAGAAACTCACTGTAAATAGGGTAAAGTGCACAAGGGAACAAGGCCTTGAACTTAAATGATTTGTTATTTATTCCCAGGAGCTGATCCTCATGCACAAATTTTGTTTTAATCTGTTATGAAATTGTTTCATTGCTTGCCAATAATTAGAATACATCAGTAGAATTCAGTGCATTAAAAGAACCTGCTGCAAGACCAAAAAGAACATTTGAGAGCCGGTTCATCACTGCAGACTTTGCTCAGCTAATGTTTTGTCTTTCCTTCTTGTTCACAGAACCGAAAGTAAGCTGCAAACTAGGGCGGTCGGCGTCCACATCAGGTGTGCCCCCTCCATCTGTTACTCCTCTCAGGCAAGCCAGTGACCTGCACCAGAGCCAGGTACCATCATCGTTAGCCAATCGTGATTGACTTCCTGTGATGCGACATGCCAAACGCTTTCCACCTCTGTCTGTCGTGTGTTGCTGTAACGACTTTCGCATCTGCTTTTATTTTTCTATGTGTGTATGGGTGGGGGTCGGGATAAGCTGTGGCCATCTGTGTTTTCATCTAAAAAGGAGAGTCCTTCTTCCCTGTGATTGGTGCAACTTTCTTTGCTGTTTGTTATCAAATCGTTTTTGTCTCTGGTTCCCATTGTTCTGTAATATAAATGTAAACTTGTACTATATGTACTGGCTTAGTGGTTGTTTTTTTAAAATTCTTTCCCTCTTCCATGTTTTGTGTACTTTTATACCGTCTCTGAAAATTTATCAACATTTGATAAATTTATCAACTTTGTTTTATGTAGATTTCTTTTTAAATGTTTTGTCCACAACACTCGCACAGATGTTGTCAATGAATTTGTACATACTGTTTAGTTCTTATCTTATGATACTGTAATATTTGTGGCCGTTTAACTTTTATTTTTATTTCGTGTGGAGCATGATTGTAAGATACAATGAATATTGATGTCCTTATAAATATTCCTATAACAAGTCATTTGGATTAAACATGGCAGCTAGTCTTTTTTTCTTAGGTCATAAGGACAAACTGACCAATCACATAATCTAGATATTACCCAAAACTGTAGACAAACAAGGCAATCTTTAAATAAATTACTTTCTCTCTTATACCAACAGTATCAGAAATGTTCTCAGTAAGGGGATTTAAGTGTTTATGCATGGTAACTGAGATTTCTGTTATCACTGGAGAAAAGAGACAAGAAATAAAGACATAGCTACAGTGTCATTTAACCCTTTATAGTATAATATGTTGCTCTGATGTTCACTTGGTTACATGACTCTGTATGGGAAGTTTAGTATGGGGAAAAAATCACTACACATAAATTCTCTACCTATAACTCATCCAATAGGAATTCAGTACAATGACTTAATTTGTGAAGCTTAATTGTGGTTACTGTTAAATATTATGGGTGTTAAATGGGATAATGCTATCCTGCAGTGGGTTTTCTCTGCTTCTTAGCTTTAATCTTCACTTTCATAAAACACTCTGAAATTTAAGTTAAAAGACTAATAATGATANNATACCTCCATGGGAACTGTCCATTACTGATTAGAAAATTACATGTTCATCAATTATGTAAAATGTCAAGCTATTTTAAAAACATAACCAAGCAAACTAATTGCATTGCTTTTCTAATGGAATACAGGGTGCTTTTTTAGTATTTTGGCCTCACTTAAGTAGTCACAGGATTTGATTTATGAATATATGTGATATCTACAAACCCAAGAGATGAGAGGTTTCTCTCAAGGGGATGTCTCAAGTGCCACTTAGAATTTTTTGTGTCTTATTTAAAAGTTTAAATGCCTTTACAACTAAATGAATCCACCTCAAATGTTTTTTTTGGTATAAAAGAAGTAGAAACAAGAAGACAATGAATAAATAAATAAGTAGATAACACAATTAACCACATTAAGATAAACTGCCATCTTAGTTGATTAAAACTATTGTAAAATATTACATTTGTTGATTTTTAAAGCTTAAAATATTGGATACAGAAAGGAGAGAGCTTTAGTTAACTGGCAGAGGATTGCATTAATACAATCAATTTTCCAGGCGCTTATACCTTAGCATTACATGACTTTGGTAACATAGAGAGGCTTTGTGGTCTTTGTTTCCTTTGCTTTTTTCCCCTTATTATCTTTATAGCCGTTTCATCCTGAGCCCCTTCAATTCTCAGTGGAAGGGTTCTTGAGGGTAACTTCAAGAACAGAAACAAGGTACAGTCTTTGTGCCTTTGCATTATCAGCTCTTCATTTATCTGATGGGATGTTCTTCATTCTTCAAAATACAGCAACACGAGAAAGGCCCTCTTGATACCTGTTTGCTGCACTTTTTCTTTCCAACCAGGAGAAATTCTGGCACACAGCCATGTGTAGATAGGTTGTCAGGACTGCAGATTAGAAGGCTGACCTCTGTGACTCTCTCCCGTGACTTGAGACCAGAAGTAGCATTCACCTCTTCCATATTCTGAGCTAATGAGGTGAACATGGCTTAGAAGAACCCTGCTCTGCATTCCTACAAATTGGAACTGAACTGAAGTTGACTACTTTTTGAAGTCCCTCTTCTCACCTCATTCTCATGCTCTTGACTGAGATGTCGCCTTAAGTTACAACAAAGATGACCCTGTCCTTTGCTTAGTCACCCAAGTCCACTTTTTGCCAGTTTCACCAGTGGTGAAAGACATTTAAGCACACTGGATATTCATACACAAATTAGGACATGAAACACCTAACACTGTCACACAAATAATGACCCTGATCACTTTTTAAAAAGTGTCCAACACCAGAATTCCTGATAGTTATTAAAACACAGAAAGCTTAATAGAAGATGGATAAACTTCTTACTAGGAAATCTTTGGAAGACTGTGTAATCTTGTACTTTCATCTTGTACTTTGAAGCAAACAACGATAACCAGTAAGCCCTGAAATAATTCCAGTAGTGCTTATCTACTGATGAATCTGGCTTTAAGAAGGGGTGGGACTTCTCTGCTCATAGAGAAGGAACTGTGTGTGGTGTGTTTCAGATTGTTAACGCCTTACTTCTTTTCAGTTTCTGCAGTACTGGTTTCTCACTTACCACTTCAGATCATGGTTAGAGCTTTCTGAGAAGGATTGCAGGAGGAAACAGAAGGGCCTAAAGTTACCCCAGCAGAGATGGGCAGAGGTGACCAAAATGGACTGACCCTTAGCCCTAGGAGCCTAGACCAAAGATGATGGACCACCCTAAAGAATCTAGATAATAGTGATTGACTGACCCATAGAGGAGAATGGGGCCCTTGGTGATTGCCCTCCAAGACAGTTTATATAAAAAGTGGAGGTAGTGTTTGCTTGGTTTTGCAGTCTGTTTTGGCTTCAGGCACAAAATTTGTAGAAATGTACTGGAACTTTAAAAAAATGTCTAAAAGAGGAAATGGGAAACTCAGGAAAGAAACATGAGTTCCAAAGCATTTACAATTTTTATGCAACAGATACTCTTGTCTGAAACTCAGAGAGATGAAATATAGATCTTTTCTTTCTTAATTCACTCTTGAATAAATAGAGCAGTCATGAGACAATTAGGGAAAAGTGATATTTCCTTGGAATTTCATAGCAAAGCAGCCCATATTTTGGCATCCATGGGATTCTCCAGTCAAGAATACTGGAGTGGGTTGTCATTTCCTTCTCCAAGGGATCTTCCTGACCCAGGAATTGAACCCACATCTCCCTCATTGCGGGCAGACGCTTTAACCTCTGAGCCACCAGGGAAATCCTTTGTCATAATGCAGATCTTTGGAAATTAGATGGGATTTCTGCAACTGCAATGACAAAGCTATTTCTTTTCTTATTGATAAGAGCAAAACTGTATAGAAGTCTTGTTTTGAACTTGGATATTAGCACTTTCTCGTTTTCTTTCTTTTGTGGTGAAGTAGAAAGCCTGTGCTCAGAGGGAAGAAGTGTGAGCGCTATTAGAGACAGCAGGTTATGTCCACATTATCCCTCCATCTCTGACCTGTGTCATCGGTGACCCCCATTTCATTGGAAATGGGTCACCTCCAGTCTTACTGCAGCTGGTGAAGGAAGAGAAAATAAGGAGCAGGGCCATGAGAAAGTTAGACTGTCTTTCAAGAAAGGAACAGCGAGAGTGTGTCTTCAGACAAAAGCATCCAGTGTCTTTGGAAAATTGTTCCTAGGAAGTGTCTGTACTTACTTTTCTGGGAACAAAGGAGTTGAGAACCACATTCTCCATCTCTCTCTCTCTCTCTCACACACACACACACACACACACATGCAATGCACTTATGCACACACATCCACACAAACTCTCACATACTCACACAGTCACACACACACACACCCCACACACATACCCACTCACAAGCATATGCACTTTTTAATTAACAACTCCCCACGTCAAACCAGGGAGGCACAGAGCTAACAGTGACCTAAGTGTTGGACAGAGAGCTCGCTTTCTCTCTAGTTTATTGTTCTAAACTAGACCATATCTGATTTTCCTTGATGTTGGGAAGGGTGACAAAAGGCCATCTGTCATTTCCTTTGGACATACAGTTTGAAATCTGGAGGTCCTGAATTTCCATGGAAATTTAAAACTCACCCCCCAAAGCCATTATCTCTGTTCTCTGGGCCCGTATGGGATGAGAGCTGCCTTCTCACCCTCCAGGCGAGCCATTGCCCAGGTTGGGTTCTGCTGTGCGCTTACAAGCTGTTATCCAGGCAGACAAGCCCTGTCCCTTTCAACTTGCCCCTTCAGGATAATTTCTCAAACAGTCATTTCTTTTGATTCAGTCCTCTGGACTCCCCCCAAGATCCTAACATCCTCCTTGAGCTTGATGACTCTGCTGAGGCCTAATGAGAGCCTGCCTGGGTTGCCTGCTGAGCAGAATTCCTTTTGACTTCCCATGGGCTCCATGGCTGTGTCTGTATGCAGGCGTCTGGCTTGGTTTCTGAGATAATGGAAGATGAATGTGTTAGCATCTACAGCAAGACGCATGTCCAGGTGTGTTTCTAGATGTCACTCATGCCACAGTTGTTTTCTAGATACATTAAAAAAGACTAAATCACCCAAAGATAGAGATCAGGAATCAGTACCTATGAAAGACTAGGATTTAGGATTTAAGTAGATTCTGTACCAAGGACTTTGCCCAACTTAGTGTGTGACACTTAGTCACTTTCGTTGACCTACTAAATACCTCTCTTGATAAAGTCTCTTTCTATATATCCTTGAAAAAATGTGTTTCTCACACAATCCAATGTAGTCTTTTCCCTTGCTCTTGAATACCTTCAAAGTCGTGGGATGTTCCTGCTGGTCCCACAGCCCCAGTGATGCTTTGCCTTAAAGCTTTGAGAAGACCCATGCTCTTTCTCAGACTGTGTGTGAGTTCTAGGCTTTCATTTTACTCTCAGACAATCAGCACATTTGCACACAGAACCTGCAGAAGCCTGGAGAGCATGAGGAAGACAGTGACGTAAATACACAAGCAAGGGCATAGCAAGGAATTCCAGTTTCATCTACTCGGTGCCCACCCACGTTTCTCAATAATGTAAACTTAAAGGGTATGTTCTTAGTTAATGTTACCTTGTGTGCATTGTATCAGGTAGAAAAATGGAAACAAAGCTCTCGATTAACTGAAGTTAAGTAGCCCACAATGTGAGAGCTGTGAGTTTTAGTTTTATTCAGGGACTTACTGAGAATTACATCCTGCGAGTTATAGCTACTCAGATGACTCTGAGGAACTGCTCCTCAGAAGAAAATGGAGGGGCCAGAACACACGTGATTCTAGCAGAGGGCAAAATGCCACCTAAGAAATATCTCAGAAGAACGTTACTGCTAGTCCCAAAGAACAGATATCTCAGTGATTTTAGTGCTTTGCTAAGAAAGTGAAGATGCAAGAATCCAGGTTCAAAAAAGTTTCTCTTTAAGTATTTATTTCTACGGAGCTGATTTGCCTGTTTTCCCAGGACACAGGGTGTCTCATTCTGATCTTCACCCTGAAAGCAATTCAGGGTGTGTTGCAGGTGAGCGACGCCAGTGGCTAATGACTTCACCATTGCACGGCAATACCCGAGGACGGGTGACATTCCTTGCTTCACAAATTCTAAGAGTAGAACATTTTCAGTCCTCTTTAGAATTCATGCATTGCCATTAGTATAGATGTGACTTGTTTTGCCAAGACCAAAATTCCTGCCCTGGCTTCTGGAACATGTATGCCGTGAGATTTTGCCCGATCAGTTTCATATACACTGTTAAGTGCCCCTATCGAGTAGTTAAGGTTTTGTGTGAGATGGGAGAAAGCAGTATTAGTAGAGAAAGGGACAGAATATGTGGGTGGAGAGCACGTGGCACCCCAACTTAACCTGAAGAAAGGGCCCTTTTTCTACCATTCCTTGCTCAGGTGTTGAACGAACTTTTCTTCTGCTTTTGAGACCCTATAATTTTCCAGGTCCTATTAGACCTGAGCTAAGAGAATGTTTACATTGCATTTGTACCTGTACACAGCTGGTTTGATTGTATGCTCAGGGATAACATCATAGTATAGAGATGGTAAAAAAACAAGCAAAACAGAAAAAGAACATACAATCGGGGAAGCTGAATTCACTTCATTCTTTGCTTAGAGCTCCCCCACCGCAGAACCTCCTTTAGGCTCTGCAATCGCCTTTTAAATGACTCCTATTGTCTGTCTCATTCTGCATACAAGTTAGCTTGGCATTTATTTCCAAATATGTTAAAGCCTGATGGGAGGTGCTTGGAAAACCCCACTAAGTTTACCTTGTAATGTTAGCATCTTATTGGAGAAGGGTTTATCTGTACATAGTTCAAACTGTAAAATAAAATGCCATCTTCACAAAGATTATGTTACAAAGAATTTATCGTTATTTGTGATAACAATATAATTCACCAAAGAGATTGGATCTAGGCTTGTGAAAAGTGGAATAAATTCATGTGACCAACAGGAGTGTCAGTGGTTGTGTTGATCTATTGCTGTATATTATAGCATCATTGTATTAAAATAATGCAAGTGCCAAAAAGTCAACAAAAGCTATTGTGTGTCCTCTGCAGTCTTGCCTGGTTGATTTATAAAAATGGTAGGCTTTAGTGCTTTGTGGACCTCCCTAAATCAGTGTCATATTTAAAGAAGAAGATTTGGTCACTACCTTTCAATAACAGACAAATCCAGTAATCTGTGTCATGAAATGTTGGCGTGATTTAGCTCCCATTTTCATAGAAAGAATTCAGAGGGCATAAACTCAGATTGCTTCCTGCGGTGGACCACAATCTGAATTGAGAAATTTTGACATATTATGAAGGAATTGTGTGCTTGTGTATATTTCACATGGCAGAATATTTAGGATCACTTTTTAAAGGCCAATTGTCTCAAGATCAGTCTCTCAATAACCCCAATATTGAGTACTATAAAACTAAAGAAATCCATCCTTTTGCCCAGATTCCAATCCCCCCACTCAATAATCTTGCACTTACTCCCTTGGCACAGGAGGCAGAGTGTAACGAAACAAGAGAATGTTCCCTGAGAAATCTTGAATAAATTGACAAGTTAGAGTGAGGATAGAGAAAAATGAACTCTGAGAGTGCCTGCTACCTGACTTTGCTTACCCTTATCTGTATATGCCCTGCTCAGCGTCAAAGTTGTTGCCATAAACCACCAGGGCTACAGGAAAAGGTGTAAAGTTGCTTAGGTATATAATCTAGCATTCTTTAACACATGGGAAGGATACAAGGATCTCTAGGGGTCTTAGATGAAGTCTGCATGATAAAAATTATGTACCATTCATTGTCATTCCCGACGAGTGTCTTGTATGCCAGGACAGTGATGAGAGCCTTCTTATATTGTTGAAGGTGTGCTTCCTACAGCCCCACCCTGTGATCATCCCATTAATTTCAAATAAGGATTCTAACATGAGGTTACATACCTTGTCCAAATTTTGTACCTGCTAAGTGTCAGTCTGTGATCCCAAACACAGACTGATGGAAAACTTCCATTGGAATCCTGGCTCCACCCCTCAGTCACTGTGTGTCCTTGAACACATTGCTCAACTTTGCATAGTCTGTTTTCTCATCTGTAAAATGAGAGCAGTATTATCTGCCCGTGGCGCTGTGGTAAAGAACGCACCCGCCAACACAGCAGATGGAAGAGATGCGGGTTGGATTCCTGGTTGGGGAAGATCCCCTGGAGGAGTGCAGAGCAACCCTCTCCAGTATTCTTGCTTGGAGAATCCTATGCAAAGAGGAGTCTGGTAGGCTATAGTCCATGGGGTCACAAAGACTTGGACACCACTGAAACAGCGTAGCACACAGCACATGGTTGTGGTTGAGGATTAATAAGATAACATATGTATGTAAAGTCCTGGACAGAAATTACCGGTTAGAAAAATAAGAATTCTTTCCCTTAGAGCTTTCTCCTTCTTCCAAAGTGCAAATTTCCTGCTTGCTGACAAGTCCTAAGGAGGAGTCATTGTAGTAGGTGGAATTCCAAAAATGACGGGCTCGGAGAGATGGTTCCGTCCACCTTGCCTTGCTGACCTTGCATAGAACAGCTAGCATGTGATAATAATAAAAAAGCAGATGGATTTTTTTAGCAAGTTTTATTGCTGACTTTAAGTTCTTTAGAGGGTGCATCTCTTTATTACAGCATCTGAGACAGATTGGTTTCTCCATCCCATCTAGGTACACTTGATAGGATTATCTTTCTCATTCCTTCTCCTCCAAATAAGGAATTAGATATTCAGTTGTTTACCATCTAATAAGGACGGATGTTATTATAACAAGATGTCTTATGGTTTAGTTGCTAAGTCATGCCCAATTCTTGCGACCGCATCGACTGTAGCCTGCCAGGCTCCTCTGTCCATAGGATTCTCCAGGCAAGAATACTGGAGTGGGTTGCCATTTCCTTCTTAGGGGATCTAATCTAATAAAATGGTGAACACCTAATAAGGATGCATCTTATTAGATGGTTGTAGTTGGCATCTCTTCTTGCCTTATAGATGCCACATGTAATTTGGAAGCAAAGCAAGTACAAGTCGGTGAATGGTATCAATTCAGAAATGTCAGCAGTCCTCTGACACTGCTTTTCTCTGTAGCTTGGGTTCAGATGTGAATGATCTAATGAAAATGCTAGAGCTGCAGAGTTGTTCTCTGCAAAGACACAGGATACATTTGTTGCCAACTTCGGCTTTCCTTGAAGCTTCCCGGGACCTTAGTTTGAGATGCTTTGTTTTCCTAGCTGCATGTGTGTTTGCCCACAAGCTCGCCCATTATGATATTTCATCCTATTATATCAATTTAACTTTTATATGCCCACTATATCGATGCCACTTGCTTTTGTTTTTCATTTTTTATTTTTTTCCTTTTCAATGAAGAAAGCATTAAGGCTATTGAATTATAAATGTTATGGAAACAAGGCAGCCTGAATTTTAACAACATTCAGCCTTGCCAAGTGAATGTGTGTCAAGTCTAGTCCCAATATATAGAGATCAGTTACCACTGTTTAGTATTTCTTAGGCAAAATCAGAGACAATAGGATATATTTATTTATTTATTTTTACTTATTGTCATTGTTTGGAATTCCCATTTGTTCCTCTTCAAATGTGGTGTCGTTAACTAAGCTAACAATAATATGGATGTATCTGGGGAAGTGAAGCTGAAAATTTTAAATCCATTTACAGTCACACTAGTTTATGCCAGGCGTTTTCAAGCCGATCTTTAAAGTTTCCATGTCATTTTTTTTCTTTTTATAGAAAATAGAGGCTTTGGGAGGCAGCTGAAAATATTTAACTGCTAAATTTCTTCAAAATGTCAGTAGAGCTGAATGTGAAGCTTTAGCTCCAAGTCTAGAGGACAAATCAAGAATTCCTAACTGTAGGTCTGGTTTGAGTTGTCCACAGAGATACTGAAAAAGTACTAAAGTTTTACAGAGTGAGAACTCCACTTGAGAATAAACGCTATGCTTGCACTCTGCTGTCAGTTTTACCAGCAGACGTCACATCTTAGGAACCTTCTCCAGAACAAACTCCTACTATTAACACACGTATCAGGCACTAGATGGGCGCGGCCACCCGATTTGGGGAAAATAAAGTAATATTAAGTGGACACTTGGCGCCACCTAGTGTCGAACGTGCACTTTGCAATCTGTATTTACATAGGAAGAATTGACTTCAGCAAAATGTTTTGCAGTTTAGGATAATGAACATAATGCTTATAGAAATCCAGGGAAAACTTTTGGACCTTGTTTTGGACCTTTTTTATTATTTAGCTTTGTAATTTTAAGCTAACTTTTAAATGCACTTTTCTCTACTTTTGTGTGGATTGGTGATGAACCACAGATAGTAATCTCTGAGGATTATATATTATTTGTCAATCAGTTCAGTTCAGTCGCTCAGTCGTGTCCGACTCTTTGCAACCCCATGAACCACAGCACGCCAGGCCTTCCTGTATATCACCAACTCCCGGAGTCCACCCAACCCATGTCCATTATGTCGGTGATGCCATCCAACCATCTCATCTTCTGTCGTCCCCTTCTCCTGCCCTAAATTTTCCCAGCATCAGGGTCTTTTCAAGTGAGTCAGCTCTTCGCATCAGGTGGCCAAAGTACTGGAGTTTCAGCTTCAACATCAGACCCTCCAATGAACACCCAGGACTGATCTCCTTTAGAATGGACTGGTTGGATCTCCTTGCAGTCCAAGGGACTCTCAAGAGCCTTCTCCAACACCACAGTTCAAACGCCTCACTTCTTCGGCACTCAGCTTTCTTTATAGTCCAACTCTCACATCCATTAATGACCACTGGAAAAACCATAGCCTTGACTAGACGGACCTTTGTTGGCAAAGTAATGTCTCTGCTTTTTAATATGCCGTCTAGGTTGGTCATAACTTTTCTTCCAGGGAGCAAGCGTCTTTTAATTTCATGGCTGCAATCACCATTTGCAGTGATTTTGGAGCCCAGAAAAATAAAGTCAGCCACTGTTTTCACTGTTTCCCCATCTATTTCCCATGAAGGGATGGGACCAGATGCCATGATCTTCATTTTCTGGAGGTTGAGCTTTAAGCTAACTTTTTCACTCTCCTCTTTCACTTTCTTCAAGTGGCTCTTTAGTTCTTCGCTTTCTGCCATAAGGGTGATGTCATCTGCATATCTGAGGTTACTGATATTTCTCCCAGCAATCTTGATTCCAGCTTGTGCTTCATCCAGCCCAGCATTTCTCATGATGTACTCTGCATATAAGCTAAATAAGCAGGGTAACCATATACAGCCTTGACGTAATCCCTTTCTTATTTGGAAATCCAAATATCTCTGCCTTATTGACTATGCCAAAGGCTTTGACTGTGTTGATCACAATAAACTGTGGAAAATTCTGAAAGAGATGGGAATCCCAGACCACCTGACCTGCCTCTTGAGAAAGCTCTATACAGGTCAGGAAGCAACAGTTAGAACTGGACATGGAACAACAGACTGGTTCCAAATTATTTATGAATAGATGAGGCTATTTTCATTGGGATTTATGACATTTTCTGTGCATTGTGATTTCCTAAATCCAGGCTGAGCCCTGAAGAAGGGGGATCATTACCCCTATTTTGCAGACTGAAAAGTCAAGGGCCAGAGAAAGCGTGACTGACTGGAAGAATTCCTTCTTGATTTTGTTTGACATTAACGTGTTTAACCCTGGAGAAAGAAATGACTACCACTCCAGTATCCTTGCCTGGAAAATCCCATGGACCAAGAAGCTTGGTGGGCTGCAGTCCATGGAGTCTCAGAGAGCTGGGCACGACTGAATGACTAACACACAACAATGTATTTAGTGCACCTGACTTAGGGTTCTCTCCTGAAAAGAGCAATCCCCCTTGACCAGTAGACAAGTTTAATTCTCACTTAAGTTGTATGTGGATTAGCAAGAAATGTTTACGCCAGGGCTCCCCAGCCTCTGGGTTTCAATGCCTAATGATCTGCAGTGGCGCTCAAGGAGATCCAGTCAGTCCATGCTAAAGGAGATCAGTCCTGGGTGTTCATTGGTAGGACTGATTTTGAAGCTGAAACTCCAATATTTTGGCCATCTAATGAGAAGAGCTGAGTAATTGGAAAAGACCCTGATGTTGGGAAAGATTGAGGGCAAGAGGAAAAGGGGACGACAGAGGATGAGATAGTTGGATGGCATCACCGACTCAATGGACATAGGTTTGGGTGGACTCCGGGAGTTGGTGATGGACAGGGAGACCTGGTGTGCTGTGGGGGTCACAAAAAGTTGGACACGACTGAGCAACTGAACTGAACTGAACTGATCTATGGTGGAGCTGATGTCATAATAATAGAAATGAAGTGCACAATAAATGTCAAGTGCTTGATTCATCTAAAAACCATTGCTCCAACCCTTGGTCTGTAGAAAAAAAATATCTTCGACGAAACTGGTCCCCGGTGCCAAAAAGTTTGGGGACCATTGATTTACACGATATTAATACTGGTTCAGAGGGAGACTACACCTGATTCAGAATAAGAAATATTCCACATCCACACTGTGAGTGCCTTAATCCGCAAGTTCTAGGGTTAGTCACTCAGTCATGCCCGACTTTTCACAACCCCATGGACTATCGCTTATCAGGCTCCTCTGTCCCTGGGATTTTCCAAGCAAGAATACTGCAGTGGGTTGCCATTTCCTTCTCCAGGGGACCTTCCTGACCCTGGGGTTGAACCTGGGTCTCTTTCAATGCAGGCAGATTCTTTACCATCTTCAGTTTCTCCACCCAGCTCACCTGCTGGACAAATCTTTGTTCTTTATTCTGTGTTTCAAGTATACCTTAGACTTCAGGTTGAAACCTCCTTACCCCAATAAAGCAGATTACTAAAATTGTTTTTGTTGAAGGCTGATTATGTGCTTGGCACGGTGTTCAGAATGTTATATCCTACAATTTCATTCTCACAACATACTTAAGAAGTAGGTAATATACTCTCATTTCACTCAAGAAAATTGAGGCTGGAGAATCTGTTACCTGTTAAAGGTTTTGAGCTCAATAGTGACTGTAAGTCCAGTTGGGTCTAGCTATTTATCTTCTGCTTTATTTTCTACTAGAAATAGCTGTCACTCCAAATTTAATCTCTTTATAAAACTCACCATCCTTCATTTTCTTTCACCCATTTGTTTAATCATTCTTTGATTTTCTTGATATTGCCTTATAACTTTTCTAGATTAAAGCTACTTAGTAGAGGGATGAATTCAATTAAGAGTTCAGCTGAACAAGGCATCGCCAGGGCAGTGGATCTGCAAGAGTGAGATGGGTTTGGGACTGTAACTTCTGGAAGGAACTTGATGTCACTTGTGCCATCCTTCTCTTGGGGACCACAGGCTGGTGTTGTGAGAGCTCACCACACTGGTGTGTGTGCCAGTGTGCACAGTCATGCACACTTGAGAATATCAACACTTGAACACATCTACCTCTCTCTACATTCTGAAAAGAAAATGCACCCCTCTCACAAATGCACACGCAAACACCAGCATCTAGAATATTCTTGTAGATTTAACCAACAAGACACAAAAGATAAATAACACATTCAACAAGATTTCTCTGGGCTTCCATAGCCATCTAATGAGCAGACACTTTAAAGTGGGTGTGGGGGGGGGAAAGCCACGCTGTCACTCCACAGCCTGTTTTCTAAAGTAAATGCTGCAGTCAGTTCAGCTCAGTTCAGTGGCTCAGTCGTGTTCGACTCTTTGTGACCCCATGGGCTGCAGCACGCCAGGCTGCAATTGAGTTAGTTAATAACCCCTGGTTGTCATCTATTTTGACATGGGTGGTGTGTGGAATGCTGCATAGAATGACTTTCTTTCCAGAAAATGAAGAAGTTATTTGAAAGACCCAAAGGTATCAAAGTCATCTTACCCAAACCAGTCAACTTTGAAAGTTGAGTTAAATCAACCTTGCGTTAGACAAGGGCAGAGGCTTTTTGGGAGAAACCAACAGAGCCAAAGCTACATGATTTAGGATTCAGCCCAGGAGGAAACCCACCCTGTGCTGTCACTTGCCTGATACAAATCTCAACAATGGAGCAGGAGGCCTTGAGAAGCCTTCCGTGGGAAACATTTACATCCAATGGTAGCTTTCCTGGGTTCACAGGATTTCTAGGTATTTTGACTTCTATATCCATGTGACATGAGATGATTCATATGAAAGCACATTTTAAGCTAGAATGTCTAAGTGTAAATGTCTATTTCTAGTCATATAGCTATACAACATGTTTTTGTTGTTGTTAAGTCTTGTGTCCGACTCTTTGCAACCCCATGGACTACAGCAGACCAGACTCCTCTGTCCTTCACTGTCTCCCAGAGTTTGCGCAAATTCATGTCCATTGAGTTGGTGATATCTACATTTATCGATGTTCACTGGAAAGTGCAAAGAGGAGGATTTCACAAGTCATGCTTCTCAAGCATATTTGATCAGAGAACCCCTCTTTAAAAAAAAAATTTTCCAAGGCGTAGCTCTCTGGTTATAAAGATGCAGACTACAATGGTTTTCATAAAGGTGTAAGCTCTTTGAGGGCTGGAATGCATATTTTCACTCAGACATCTCTAGTTGTCAGCCTATGAAAATGAAAGTGAAGGTGAAAGTCGCTCAGTCGTGTCCGACTCTCTGCGACCCCATGGACTATATAGTCCCTGGAATTCTCCAGGTCAGAACACTGAACTGGGTAGCTGTTCCCTTCTCCAGGGGATCTTCCCAACCCAGGGATTGAACCCAGGTCTCCTGCATTGCAGGTGGATTTTTTTTTTTAAACCAACTGAGCTATCAGGGAAGCCCTGTCAGTCTATACATTTTTTAAAATTTATCTTGTTGAAGTATAGTTGATTTAGAATACTGTGCTAATTTCTGGTGTACAGCAAAGTGATTCAGGTATGTATACATGTCCATGTATATCTGCTTTCTCATATTCTTTTCCATTACATTTAT
>SJYF01000335.1:117921-135242 GCA_006410515.1 Procapra przewalskii | reverse complement strand
GACTTTGCTCATTGCTTAGTTAATTTTTCATTCTGAATTATAGCTGAAATGGGAAAATCTCTCAAAATATAATATTGTGGAATTAAATGGAATGTTTTCTATTGTATCCAGAAAAGTTTTGCTCAGTGAACATGGGTTGTATAAAAACTGTCAGAAGTTTTCACAGGTACACTAAGATAAAAATCATCAAGGTAATAATTTTATGATACTCAATATTTTCAAGTAAAATTACAGTTATTAAACCTGGTTAGTAGTCAATGAACCCATGAAGCTTGAAACAAAGAAGTATCAGATTATCAGTCAAAACCTAAAACATTAGTGGGCTTGCAAGAGTGTAGCCAGTGCATGTGGGAGTGCTCAGTTGTGGCAGACCCTTTGTGACCCCATGGATGCAGCCCACCAGGATCCTCTGTCTACAGAATTTCCCGGAAAGGAATACTGGAGTGCATTGCCATTTCTTTCTCCAGCGGCTCTCCCAGACCTAGGGATCAAACCTGTGTCTCTTGTGTCTCTTGCATTAGCAGGCAGATTTTTTGTGACTACCACCTGGGAAGCCCTATGTAGTCAGTAAACTTCCTGTATTAAGATCTTCATGATTCCAAATTGTAAGGATCTTTCATTTTAAAATCCCTCTGGATTTCTTAAGGATTTATTATGAAAAAGTTATTGTATGGCAGCACATAACCATAATAAAATATGTTCTTGATATTTTTAAGTGTAAAGCTGAGGTGCTTCGAAGATTCATCTGTCTTCACTTTAAAAATTTATGAAATACCTGCTAATAGGTACTTTCTTATTTTCAGAAGATTTTTTAAAAATTCAATGAGAATTGTTAGAAATCAATTTAAATATAGCCACAACTCATATTTAACCCATTTAAATGCTCTTTCAATGAGAGGAGAAAACAAATGGGGGAAAATATCTGATAAATTCAGGCCCCCTGAGGATTGAACATTAATTTGCATGGCCTTTAATGGCCATTAGAGAACAGATATTCGCAACTCATGGGAACCAACTTCTTTGGTGGCAGAATGCTGCTTCCTTAGAATCTTTTAGAAGCTTTTTTCTTTAGCATAAAACTGTAAATCTGAAGTAAAAATCATGGCTTAAACCTAATGGCACTTCAGATAAACGGCCCAGAATTTGTAGGAGATCTGAAGTTAGTTTAATAGACATGAGTACCTTTAACTTTTTTGTCTCCAAATATCTTGAGATGAGGCTGAAATTCAAAATAATATTATTTCTGAAGCTGAGCCTTCAGGATATATCAGTTCACATCATATACAATTTTGAAACTATCATTCATCATCCAGTTTTGCTTTAGGAAATGTGTAGGTCTAGTATGTGGTAAAATACCAATGTAAAGAGTAGTCCATACAACCATTATCCAGCTTGAGTTTTAACTAAAATTCAGACATCCCTAGAGTGTGGCATATGGATAACCAGGAATCCATTTGAAGAATCAGTTTTCAGAGAAGTTTGGTCTAAAGAATATTCTACACACAGGATAGGATTAAAAAGAAAACACAAAGGGAAATATAAGAAGGTATGTATCAAAATGCTGGCCCGAAAGAAAGACTAGGAAGAATCATTGAGAATGGGTCTTTCTAACTGTAATGGAGATAAACATGGTTTGGGCTAGGGAAAAAGGGTTATTGTTCAGGAAAAAAAAAAAAAAAGGCAGGACAGTAAATCACTCATATTGATCGCAGATAAAAGGACTCCTGCTTTCTACTTTTCTCTGAAGTCAAATTCCTGAATGGGAGCAAGAGGCAGATATTAGGATAGATTTCCCAATAGAATTTTGAGAGCTCAAAAACAGAAAAGGGTTTTATATCATTTCTACCTAAATCCCTTAGAATCTAGCAAGCTTCATGAAAATCCTCACGGCTGACCAAACAGAAGAGTCAGATGGAGGTGATAGTTATTCCAAGACAGATCTCTACAGCACTGCCAAGTTTTCCCCACCTTAGAGTGAAGCAGGGGAAGGGCTGAATGTTGTCAAAATCCAAGATGGGAGATGAGTTGATGAAAAGCGAGGAAGAGGGCCAGGTAGGGTCATGCTTTCTCAGCTGATGACAATATAGACAGAGGCTAATAGAGGACCAGTGTACCGCCTTCCCTCTCACATTTTGATCATCCTGGAGCCACCAGAATCTTAGTGTTCCAAAAGAGTGAGAGGGAAACTCACATTCCTAGTGAAGATCATGAGGCAACTGCTGTTTCTCTGAATGAGAGGTTTGAAAGATCATAGGATGGTATCAAAGCACATAGGTTGAAGAGAGGGGGCAGGGGAAGAGGAAGGAAGGAAGGGAGGGAGGGAGAAAAGAGGAACAAAAGAAGGAAGGAAAAGGGAAAGAAAACACATAAAGAGGCAATTGGAAATGATAAAACTAAACTGTTCAAAAAGTCATAGTTTGATGTGTTCAGTCACTAAATCATGTCTTTGTGACCCCACGGACTGCAACATGCCAGGTTCCTCTGTCCTTCACTGTCTCCCAGAGCTACCCCAGATTCACGTCCATTGAGTCAGCTGGTGAACTATCTAAACCTCTCACCCTCTGCTGTCCCCTTCTCCTCCTGCCTTTAATCTTTCCCAGGATCAAAGTCTTTTCCAGCGAGTAAGCTCTTGGCATCAGGTGGCTGAAGTATTGAGCTTCAGTGTCAGCATCAATCCTTCCAATGAATATTCAGGGTTGATTTTCTTAAGGGTGGACCATTTTTCCTGAATTTATTTTTAATTGAAGGATAATCGCTTTACAGTATTGTGTTGATTTCTATCAAACAGCAACATGAATTAACCAAGATTGACTGACTTGATCTTGCAGTCCAATGGAATTTTACATAGAAGCAAATTAAAATGTGGTATGATTTGGAATAGTAAAATAAAATCAACTTGACCTCTATATGCGGATCATTTCTTTCAGCTTTAAAAGAGGTCCCAACATTAAATTTCTGAGATAAGAATGTAATTCTAATGCAGTAATTGAGGCAATAACATTACCTGCACCATCATAATAATATAACTTATATGCCCTAAATCTCTAGAGTCAGTCTATGGACAAATCATAACCAACTTGGTTATGAGTGCAGAATAGAGTGTAAAAGACGGTAAAGTTAATTACATAAAAAGGAAAAATTTAACTGCCAAGGTGGGAGATGAAAGAGCAAGTGAAGTAAGAAAGGGTAAGAGTAGTGAAAATTTCATCTTAAGAAATGTGGATAGGTCAATGTATACCATAAAAATCCTATAGAATAAGAAATATGGCCTTACATATATTAGTGATGTCATAAAGTATCCATATAAAACTAAGAGCAACCATATCACTATCAAACACTGACATTAGTGATGGAGAATGAGAGTTCAGTACATTTTATTTAGATGATCATATATTACAGTGAAGCCAAAATGGGTATTGTTTTTATTAAGGAGTATTAATAAGCATTGGAGAAAGCAATGGCAACCCACTCCAGTACACTTGCCTGGAAGATCTCATGGACAGAGGAGCCTGGTAGGCTGCAGTCCTTGGGGTCGCTAGGAGTTGGACACAACTGAGCGACTTCACTTTCACTTTTCACTTTCATGCATTGGAGAAGGAAATGGCAACCCACTCCAGTGTTCTTGCCTGGAGAATCCCAAGGACAAGGGAGCCTGGTGGGCTGCCGTCTCTGGGGTCACACAGAGTCAGACATGACTGAAGTGACTTAGCAGCAGCATTAATAAGCATACTATCTAAAATGATGAGGAGAACCACTCTAAGAGTAGAAACAATCAAAATTAAAAGGTATTTACAGAGGTGAGATTATGGAATAAAGAAGGAGAATTCCCAAACATCAGCATGATTCTTCTGTGCCATTGGATGTCACATATTGTAGTCAGGAATTACAATAAAGATTCAATGATACTAACAATAATGCCACTTATGGTTAAGTCCAAGAGTGTTTGCATACCTGGATTTTAGATTTAGCAGTTATTATTAGTAGCTCAGAGATTTGAAATATTTTCTTTAACCTTACTTTGCTTATTCATCTGTAAAATGGAGAAGAAATTGTAGCTTCTTCTTAAGATTATTAAAATGATTTAACCTGTAAATTTAATCTCGGAAAATTAAACTGTGCATAGCATTTAGACACATAGCAAATACTATGGAAATACTGGGTTTTACTGCCTAGTAACTCTGACCCTTAACAACCTTATGTTTGCCTATATCATGGTAACACCTAAATTTACATAGTTAAGTTGTATTTAGGCTTTTAATTTACATGTTGATGGAGACACACACTCTTTCGGTTGGGTTACTTCCTTGTTATCTCATAGCCTCAGCACGTGCATGGCTGAGACTGTCGTCTCTCCTATGGCCCATTGAAGAAGTCTCCTTGGCCTCTCCTCCCTTAACACCCTCCCCACACAAGATAAAATCCAGTCCTCTATCTCATTCTTCATACTTGCTTCAGAAGATCTTTATAACCCAACTAGACCCTTCTTCTCCATAAAAGTCTTCAGCAAGTCCCAACTGCCTAAAGACAGTGTTTCCACTTTGCAAAGTGACCAGTTGACCAATCTGTTGTGTCCATCCATTGACATCTTGTGAGCAATCATGCTAAACTTTTGTACTTACTGAAAGTGAAATTTGCTCAGTTGTTATCCACTCTTTGCAACCCCATGGACTGTCTAGTCCTGGAATTCTGCAAGCTGGAATACTAGAGTGGGAAGCCATTCCCTCTTCCAGGGGGTCTTCTCAACCTAGGGATCAAACCCAAGTCTCCCACATTATAGGCACATTCTTTACCAGCTGAGCCACCAAGGAAGCCCACTTACTAAAATAATCTATTCAAATAATTAGTCCTTTCTGTAGGAATTGGGCCTTATCCAATATAGATAGCAGGATTTTGACACACATTTATTGAATGAATGAATGAGATTATAAAGCCATACAACTCTGCTGTTTGATTCCAAAAATAGATAGTATTTATTCTATCCCTAAGCATCTAAAATTTATATAATCTTTTTCTATGGCTTATACATCCAATCTGATGAGAAAATAAAAACCACTTTTTCCCAGCATGTTTGAGACTCTGATTAGAATAGAGTCGTACTGTTGATTCTAAATATATATTTTTTGAATGAGTTAATACTTGGATGGCTAAATAGATGAATGGATTAATATGTGTTCATTCTGAGCTCAAGAACTCCTATTAAACAGAATTAATTAAATTTAACTGCTAGCTGTATTTGAGTTTTCTCATTTTATAATTAAAAACTTCAATTTCTAGAATAGTTTAAATGTCTAGGTATTCTTAAAACAAGTGATATTTAAATGCAAACTGGAAGCCAAAACTCAGGTATTCAACGTTTTATCTATTGTAATTCACAGTGTGAAAGCTTTTTCTCTGTTAAAAGCATTCACCCCCAAACATTAGTCTCCTTTTCAACCTTTGTTTGTTCTTGCTATGGTAATGATACAGAAGATCCTAGCTCACCAGGAGTTGTACAGAGTCTCAGTCACATCACCCAGGAGCATGGATGCTGTGGAGGTTTTCTAAAGAAGCGAGGACTGAGGACCAGGCAGCCTGAAGTGTGTGGGATTAATGCAGGATGGTAAATGGTAGTGACTAGGAGAAGGCAATGGTAACCCACTCCAGTGTTCTTGCCTGGAGAATCCCAGGGACAAGGGAGCCTAGTGGGCTGCCGTCTTTGGGGTCGCACAGAGTCGGACACGACTGAAGCGACTTAGCAGCAGCAGCAGCAGCAGGATACAACTGTATCAAGCAACAAGACAACTGGGAGAGAAATTCTATGGGAAGATCTGACTGTATGTGTAAAGCAAATAAGAAAAGGTCTCAATAAATTATTTGGGCTATAATTGCTGCAGCTTGCAAATATTTTTAATGCTGGGGCCAACTAGGATAATTGGACCAGAGGTTGGTGGATATGAACCAGCTTCCAGCTTCTAGGTTTCTTTTCTTTATCTTCACCCTTTCCACATTAATACCATTTTGGTTGTAATTCACTGAAGATAGGAGGTGCACATCTGCTCCTTTCTGTTTGAGTGTAGGGGTGTTGGGAGCCTCTGGGTGGAGTTGGCATGAAGAAAAATGGCTTGGTCTTCAGGTAAGCAAATGAGCTCATCTCATTTCAGTTATAGAATTTATGTTTCCCATTTAGTTCTAAGAAGAGGCAATAAAAATCTTGATAACTGCCTAGAGGCAGAATGCTGTAACAAACCTTATTCTTCTCTCTTATGCCTCTGCTTGGATTTTGACAGTAGAGGCTCAGATATAATTATTAAACAAAATGCAGCAAAAGGAGAGGTCCAATTAATGGCAACCAATAGGAGCAGTTAATGAATGAGTCAGATCATGAAGTCAGGAAAGAACTTAAATTTTATTTCTTGTTTCCAGATGGAGATGACAGTGAAAATAATAGGTCTATGCCTGGACAAGACCATGGTTTCTGTGTACTTTGAAGCAGGCCTCTGAGTTGGTTTGGACCTTAGCCATTATATCACTGGTTTGGTAAGATAAAATAGCCTAAGCTTTCCATAGGTCACTCTGGGGTTCTTTTGTCTGGGCTGACTTTGACCTTAGCTTTGATAACCAAGTCATAGCTGTATGTTGCCCTCAGTGCAGAAATGACATTAACAATTATACATTTTAGTTTGTGATCCTCTATTTTCTTTCCTGTCTAAGAGACTTTCAGCTTCCCAAGGAAAGGGCCACATATATTCTCTCTGCTACAATCTATCTGTGCTTGACAGGAATGGTGCTTCTTTAACGGGTATATAAAAGAAGGATGATGTGAATTTAAAGACTCAGTGTTTGACAAAACAAGTCATTTAAAGACAGAATAAATGTTAATCATTGAAAGTGAAAGTCACCAATCCTGTAGGACTCTGTGACTGGAGTTCTTGAGGACAGAATACTGGAGTGGGTAGCCTTTCCCTTCTCGAGGGGATCTTCCCAACCCAGGGATCAAACCTAGGTCTCCCACATTGCAAGCAAATTCTTTACTAGCTGAGCCACAAGGGAAGCCCAAGAATACTGGAAGTGGTAGCCTATTCTTTCTCCAGTGGATCTTTCCAACCCAGGAATTGAACCAGGGTCTCCTGCAGTACAGGCGGATTCTTTACCAACTGAGCTATCATTGGTGGCAGCAAAAAAAAAAAAAAAGGTTTTGGCAAAACTCAAGCAAAAATTAGGTAAAGTTTTCTGAAAATGGAATAAGATTCCTTGTGTGCTGGGGAGTTGCCTTTTATTTAGAGAAAACTCTGTGGCTTGCGGTAACAAAGAGCAACGTTCACTGCACACAGTCTCTATGACATAACCTCCCAGGGTCACCTGGGCTTTTCCCAGCCACTAGGTCTTCTCTTGGGGCTTCCCTGGTGGCTCAGCAGTAAAGAATCTGCATCCCAATACAGGAGAGATGGGTTTGGTCTCTGGTTCTGGAAGATGCCTTGGAGAAAGAAATGACAAGCCACACCAGTATTCTTGCCTGGGAAATCTCATGGACAGAGGAGCCTGCTGGACTACAGTCCACGGGGTCGCAAAGAGTTGGACATGACTGAGCAAGTGAATAACAACAGCAACAAGTGTCTCCTCTTGGTTCCCCAGCCTACTTGTACTCCCTACTGTGCCTTTTCTGATTCTATATATTTCTTTAGACAAGACATTCCCTCTTTTTGGGATCCTTATGCCCTTTTTGCAGGTAATTTCATTCCTATTCTCAAAATTTTACTTTATTTTCTTTATCTAAGAACATTGTTCCCAACATGGTCTTATTTCTTTTTTAAAAAAATCTGATCGGAGTATAGTAGTGTTGCAATGTTGTGTTAATTCCTACTACATGGCAAAGTGAATCAGCAATATGTACACATATATCCCCTCTTTTTGAATTTCCATCCCATTCAGTCACCACAGAGCAGGATTGGCGTTCCCTCTGCTAACAGTCAGTTCTCAACAGTTATCCAGTTTAGACATAGTGTCAGTAGCATATACATGCCAATCCCAATCACCCAATTCATCCCAATCCTTAAATTTTAAAGTTCAATCTCTTGAACACCCATTTAGTTCTTATTGACCCCACCCTCTCTTTCCAACCCCATTTCTTTGGCAACTATCTCACTGAATTTGCATTTTCCTATTTCCTGAGGGCCACTGAAGTCAAAGATATATTTTTTTTCATATCATTGGATCCCTAGGATCTACGGCAGACCTGATGCTTATCAGGGTACCTATAAATATTGGTAAGATGAATAGATACTTGAATCCTGGCCTAAGCTTTAAAAGTCACCTGTGATGGATAATTTTATGTGTTAACTGAACTGGATCACAAAATGCACAGATACCTGATCAAACATTAATCTGGGTGTTTCAGAAAGTGTGTTTTGGGATGAGTTTAACATTTCAGGTAAAGACCTGAATAAAATTAAAGGGCTAACCTTCCCTCAAATAAGAAATAATCCTATCTAACACATCTGCTTTTCCTATCCTTAGATTTGAACTAAAAATTTTCAGCTTACCAACTGCAGGTCCCGGGACTTGTCAGCCTCCATTCTCACATGAGTCAGTTCCTATTGGTTCCATTTCTTTCAAGAATGCAGATTAATATACCACTCATTAGTCAAAACAAATAACCTGGGATCTTTTTCTCTTTGATTTTCTAAGTATCTTGATATTTTCTTTTCTATTATAGAAAATAATGATCTAGGTGACTGAAGTTTTAAGATAAGTATCTTTGATGTACTGCTGCTGCTGCTGCTGCGGCTAAGTCGCTTCAGTCGTGTCCGACTCTGTGCGACCCCATCGACGGCAGCCCACCAGGCTCCCCCATCCCTGGGATTCTCCAGGCAAGAACACTGGAGTGGGTTGCCATTTCCTTCTCCAACGCATGAAAGTGAAAAGTGAAAGTCAAATCGCTCAGTTGTATCTGACTCTTCGCGACCTCATGGACTGCAGACCACCAGGCTCCTCTGTCCGTGGGATTTTCCAGCAAGAGGCCTGGAGTGGGTGCTAGTACTCTTTGCCAGTACTCATTGCTTTCTCCGCTTTGATGCACTAGTATTAGCTTTTTCCTTCCTTACCTGGATCATTTTCTAGTTTTTCCTTACTTCTAATAACAAGTATGACATGTTTTTTAAACTAAAAACAAGCAAATGCAGAGAAAGAGAAAAACCTTTTACTTCAGAACTTGACACGTATTTCTTCTAAAAAATATACTTAATATTTCTTCACATATGTATATAACCTATTGCTCTGTCAATTATTTTTCATTGAATCAAATTTATTGCTCAGTATGAGCTTTGGAGATTTCAGAGATTATCTCTGTATTTCCAGTGGTCAATCATTCTTAAAGAATTTTGTAAAACTCCAAAGAATTTACATTAGCTCAAAAACAGGTTTGTGTTTGTATAAAAAAATTAACATCCATTTATATGCTAAAAGGGAAACTGTTATATATAGAATTAAAATATCAAGGATATTAAGGCCAATATTTGGGGAACAAAAGTACAGTAAAGCTAGAGTAATTTAGAATTTGGTTTTTGGCAACATAGAAGGAATTCCCTAATGATTATACATGGCACTAATGATTATTATGATGACTAAAAATAAAAATAAGAAACAAAATAGCCTTTAAAAACCCAGCCACAATTAAAGCTGCTAATTGCCCTTGATGTGCTATGGATTAGCAAATTAGCCAGCCAGAAACAAGTAATTACGTAAAATGTTATTGCTATGGATGTTCTGTTTGGAGCTTAATATTAGCAGAGCAGCAGTCTTTCAAAAATGCTTAGTAAGAGTATGCCATTCTATGGTTTAAAACTTGCCAATAGTTTCTTGCCTTTTCATAAAATCCAGTTTCCTTTTTTAATCCATAAATCCCTGTGTGCCCTGGCCAATGCCCATCTGTTCCTGATTACTAAGATTCACTCTTAGTGAATTTATTTCAGCTAAGTTTAACTCTTCTTTAGTCCATTTGTGTTTGCTGTTTCCTCTTCTTCAAATGCATTTTAGCAACTGTTGCTTGTACAGTTTTCAAATCTGAGCTCAGAAGTCACTTTCTTGGTCTTTTCAGAATCTTGTTTGATATGTGGTCCTTTCTTTCTGCTCTGAGTAATATTCTATGTATTATTGTGTTTGTTTTCTTAAATGCACTTGCCAGAAGTCTTTATTTATTTCTCCGATACTCCATAATAGAATTCAGACTCCATGGGTACCTGTCTGTTTTGTTCACTGTTGCATTCTCAGCTCCTGGGAAACTACCTGCTACACAGTACGAATGAGCTTGAGTGAACACGTGAGTCATGCAAATTATAATGTTGTAAACATGTAAGTTGTAATGTTGTAAAGGCCTTTCCGAAAAATCCTCAAAGTTGGTATTTGAGAATCAAAGTAGAGTGAGTGGGTGATCAACTTTGTTTTTCCTTTTACCCTAATGTGTGTGCTGAGTTGCTCAGTTGTGTCTGACTCTTTGTGGCCCCATGGTTGGTGGCCTGCCAGGTTCCTCTGTCCATGGAATTTTCCATGCAAGAATACTGGAGTGGGTGGTCACTTGCTACTCCAGTAGATCTTCCTGACCCAGGGATCAAGCCCACATATCTTGAATCTCCTGCACTGGCAGACAGATTCTTTACTAGCCCCACCTGGGAAGCCCTAATGTCTTGACTGAATTTCACTTGGGAAATTCTCATTTTGACCTCTCTTCCAATGTTTTCAACTAGATTTCTATTTATTAAGTTATAAATTTTCTAATGATATGAGGATGGATTATATAGATTGCTTGCTCTGTTCATGGATTCATGATCTCTTCCACAAAATCCTTCAATCCACAATAAGGCAGCTGATGAACTGGACTGCATCAACTTTAATATAATAGCTGATATTCACCAGTGTACAAAAAACATAATCCAATATATCCTATATTTAAGTATTTAAGTGGAATTAGATAACTGGCCTTCAAGGGCTCATGATATAATTTAGGGAAAAAAGTTGTGTCAGGGCTAAGTTATTAGAAAGTTAACAAATAAATTTCTTATACAAAGAAACAGAAAAAAGTCACTGTTACCATGGACTAGAAGTTATACTTTTCACATAAATAACTTAGTTCTGCTGAGGTTTGTAGTTTGTCAGAACAAAGAGGTTGGGAACAAATGCTTCCGTGAAGTCATCCACTTTTCATGTTACTTACACTTGACTCACCCTTAGTTTATCAAAGATTTAAATCATACCCAAGAAACCGCATGATGCAATTGTGGCAAAAATCCAGTTTCAGGTGTACTTTTGGCAGATGTTCCAGGGGATCATGAGTGTTTCAGGATGACCTGGCTTCAGCTAGAGAGTCAATGTCTCTTGAAGAACACTTGAAGTTTCCAGAACTCTACTTTCCAACAGTGGATCTCTATCATGGTGACCCTTTAGGGGGGCCAGAAGAGCTTTCCCTGCTATGACACCAAAAGGTCAAACTTAGTTGATAAAGAAAAGAAACTATCGTTTATTTATATTAAGACAAACAACCAAAATGCATATTAGGAGTATTTTTTTTTTCAATAAATACTGACTAACTAGTGGATCCTGGAGAAGTTAGAGCCTTCCCAGGTTGCTCGGTGGTAAAAGATCCACCTGCTGATGCAAGTTTGATCCCTGGGTTGGGAAGATGCCCTGGAGGAGGAAATGGCAACCCACTCCAGTGTTCTTGCCTGGGAAATTCAATGGATAAAGGACCCTGAGGGCTATAGTCCATGGGGTCACAAAGAGTGGGTCACAACTGAGCACACAGGCCAGGAGGAGATAGCTGAAAAATTAATAGTATTCAATTATTTGATCTATTCGTAACTTAGTGGATGGGATAAATATATCCACTTGCAATTATATTACAATGAGTGTCTTTACTGAGTTATGAATAATGTAGAATACTGAACTGAACCTGAGACAAGATGTAACATAACTTTATGTGAGCAGAGTCTTAAAAGATGAGTAGGGTTTAGCAGTACAGATTAGAGTAGTGAAACAGAGGACACTTCATACAAGTGGCTACACAAGCAAAAGCACAGATAATGGCCTGGAATGAGGAAATTCAGGATATATTGACAGTCACAGAAGTGTTGAGCAGCTGGAGTCAGAACTCAAGACTATGACCATTTTAAAAATCTTTAATGACTTTGTTACAATATTGTTTGTGTTTAATGGTTTGATTTTTTGGCTGCAAGGCATGTGGAATCTAATTCCCCAACTGGTCATCAAACTCCCAGCCCCTGCACTGGAAGGTGAAGTCTTAACCACTGGGCCCCAGGGGAAGTCCCTGAAAAGCTTTTCAAATACATCTTACGATTCTTAAATATTTTCAAAACTGTGTCACCCTTTTCTTTATCCTTGACAGTGTAGAATGACATATCTCACCATTCTCTCTCCCTCAAAAAATACTCTGTGTGTCTTTCACACATAGAGTACCATCAACAGCAGAGTATGGATTTTCAGCTGTGGACTAGATGGAATGTTCTGTGGCAGGGAGTCAGAATATCTCAGGGATCTTCTTGAGATCCACTGCTTGCATCTTGAAGCAGGCCCTGATTTTCTACCCTCCAGTAATTCCTTCAAAAGGGTCCTTCTCTTCTATGGGCTCCTCTCCTCACCATTTCCATCCTTCCTCTGACCTGAGATGTTCCACACCCTGTAGCTATTGAATCTCTTCAAGGAGAAGAGTTAAAGAAATACCCAGTTTACTCATTTCCCTCCATTTCCAGCATCTTTTATCTGGCCAAGAGTGACTGATTCTTAGAAAAAGTGTGAAACATTTTGTTAAAAGAGTATTTCTCCTTTCCCTTTTATACTATTAGAGGCAGCATAACACGGCCTCTTGCATTAGCTCTGCACTGCTATGGTTAAGCCAGGAAGAGAAGTGTGTTATAACTATCTTGCCCACAGAGCATATGACTGGCCAGAAGAGAAGCAAGTCTATCAAGTCATGTACAAGTCATTGAAGGGTTGAAGGAAAGGAAAGATATATTTTTTTGTTCACTGTTTGGCAGCATGTGGATGGTGGATTAAGGAAGACAACCTTGGAGTGTGGGAAAAACAGTTGTAGCAATTTGCACCACAGCAAAAAGCCTCCTATGGGAAAGGGGTGAACTGTGAGAATATCCAGAGCGGGGCTCAGCTGGTTTACTTATTGATTTCATTACATAAACTGTGTAAAATTCATCTTGACAAGCTTTCACTGATTTTTGGTGATGCACATTATGGGATGGAAGCAGTAGAAGATATATGGTTAGAAAGTTCTTCAAAGAGTTAATTTTGGAGGCTATAGGGCATGCAGGTGGGGAGATACTGAAGACTTCTGGACGTACCATTCCCAGGTTTGAGGACAGGAAGCTCTGGCTTAAAGGTAATGGCCAAGGACTTTCCTGGGAGTCCAGCAGCTAAGACTCTGTGCTCCCAATGCAGGGGTCCCAGGTTTGACCCCTGGTAGAGGCACTAGATTCCACATGCTGCAGATAAAAAGATTTCACATGCCCCAACTAAAATAATCTGCACACCACAACGAAGGTTGAAAATCCTGTGCACCACAACCAAGACTTGGTGCAGTCAAGTAAATAAATAAGAATACTAAAAAAGGCAAATACCCAGTAGTTAATCTTCCTGTATTCTTGTAAGATCCTGCAGGTAGAGAGGATGGAGACACTGGGAGTAAAAAGGGAAGGCAGGCTTGACTTCTCACATAAAGATAAGGAAGGGAGACCCATGGAGGAAAAATAGGAGAAGCTTAACAAGCTTAACAAGTTGCCTAAATCACCCCAGTCAGTGCAATTCTTAAGATTCATTCTTGACTCCACTGTTAGATACTGCATTAAGACTTGGGTTCTTTTCTTGAACACTGAGGATTCTGGATTATTTCCATGAGGAATATATACCCTACGGGATATTTATTGGTGTAGTATTTTCTGACTTGAAGTCATTCAGACAACAGATTGTTCCATGTAACAAGAGCAAAGGTGTAGCTGTCATGAAGTGTACATGCAAAAATATTATTAGTTCTACAAAATTATATGTATATACTTACATATTCATATATACCTTGGGTGTGTGAATGCTCAATAGCTCAGTTATGTCAGTTGTGCTTGTGGGTCTTTGAGGTTCCATGGAATGTAGTCTGCCAGGCTCTTCTCTCCATGGGATTATCCAGGCAAAAATACTGGAGTGGATTGCCATTTCCTGCCCTAGGGAGTCTTCTTGACCCAGAGACTGAAACTGTGTGGTCTGTGGATTCTGCATTGGCAGGCAGATTCTTTACCACTGAACCACCTGAGAAGCCCCATATATAACACATGTGATATAATTTGTGTGTATATATATATATACACACACACACATATATGTATCTATATGTATATATGGGCTTCCCCAATGGCTCAGATGATAAAGAATCTGCCTGCTGTGGGAGACCTGGGTTTGATCCCTAGGTTGGGAAGATCCCCTTCAGAAGGGAACAGCTACCCACTCCAGTATTCTGGTTTGGAGAATTCCATGGATAGCAGAGCCTGGTAGGCTGTGGCCCATGGGGTTGCAAAGAGTCGGACACAACTGAGTAACTTTCACTGATCACTGATATGTATATGTATATACACATGCATATATTTTTTGACTGAATTGTGAGTTTATCTGAGATAAAGCTTTTTTGTGACTTTCTTCCAAATATACAATTTAGACCCCAATGAAGCACCAATAAGGGAACATTTGGGACTTCAAAGTTCTAAAACATAGAATCCCAGTGTGATAACCTTAGTTCACTAAATAGAAAAGTAAAAATAACCATAAGATGCAAGCATAACTCTGAAAGCAATCTGGAGCTGTATTGACTAATTCATACTCTTTATATAGTGGTAAGAAGCAAAGTTGGGAGCAACTTATCAACTGGATCAGGAGACAAGAGTGAGCCAGAGAAGGACTGTCAAGAGAGAAGAGGAAGCTCAAACCACAGCAAGAGAAAGCTTGTGAGTCATAGAGCTGGTCAATGTATTTAATTGCACTTAATTTAAAGTTGATATTTTTTCAATATTTGCTTCCTGTTTTGTGTTGAGATGTAGCAATAGCTTGCCTTGCATCGACCTTTTAGTAAAGAGTTTACATCTCTAATACAGTGTGAAAGGACACTGGCTGGAGCCCCAGAGGACTGAAGACTGAACTGACAGTGATGAATCACAGCAGTTACCCCTTGTGGGGGGATGTGACCCGGGTAGAGACTGGGTAACACCTCACACATGGAGGGGGACTCATGTAAAAGACCTGGTCCTGTTTGTCCAGTGGTTCTCTGGAGAAGGAAATGGCAACTGACTCCATTATTCTTGCCTAGAAAATCCCATGGATGAAGAAGCCTGGAAGGCTACCGTCCATGGGGTCACAGAGTCGGACACGACTAAGTGACTTCACTTTCTGATGCAAAGAGCCAACTCATTGGGGGAAGATGCTGATGCTGGAAAAGAGTGAAGGCAGGAGGAGAACTGGGCGACAGAGGATGAGATGGTTGGATGGCATTATTGATTCAATGGAAATGAGTTTGAGCAAACTCCAAGAGATGGTGAAGGACAGGAAAGCCTGGCATGCTGTAGTCCATGGATCACAAAGAGTCGGATAAGACTGAAATCAATGAAAGAAAGGGTAGCACAGGAAAAGACACAGGAAAAGGATATGTGTCACAAGGATAAAGGATATGGGGTTGCAACGATTTGGACATGACTTAGCTACTGAACCACAAAAACAAGGGGACATTTGGAAATATCTGGAGACCTTTTTTTCTCGGCACGAAGAGGGAGTTGCTGGGATTTAATGAGTGGAGACCAGAGATGCTACTAAACATCCCACATTGTACAGGACAGCCTTCTGCAACCAAGAATTACTTGACTTCAATGTCAAAAGCAAGGTTCAGAAGCCTTAGATTACATATAACTTGCTTTCAACTATAGCAGGATGCAGTGTAAATTTCTGGCATTTAACAGAACTTTAGAAAGTGTTCCTTTTCCTTCCCCTAAAAGATTCTGCAACCTGTGTGTTGGGAAACTCCTTTTGTATTTCCTTTTCCAGCCCTTTCTTCTAAACTTGCCTCCCACCTCAAACAGTGAAAAGGCTGGTTGATGTTTAACTAGGACTCTGACATGGAAAAAAGGCCATTTTTCATATTGCAAAAAAGACTCAGGATTACTTATATTACCGAACAATTGTTAAACGGTCTGGTAGTTCTGTCTCAGATTGACTGGAAGAACCTGGCATTTTTACATTCTTAGTGAGTTCTCTCTGGGTGGTGGGGAATGTGGTATGCGGGGTTTTAGTTCTCTGACCAGGAATCAACACTGTGCCCCCTGAATTGAATGCATAGTCTTACCCACTGAATGGCCAGGGAAGTTCTACTTACTGAGTTCTTTGCCCAAGTTCTTCTTACTTTGTTTCCCTACATGGAACTTGAAGGTCTCATACCCAGTGGAAATGGATCCCTGGTTTCCAGGATTCACAGGTCAGAGAATCATAAACTCAACAGTGAAAGCGTTCCTTGTCTTCCCTTCTTGATGTACACAGAATTCTGTCACTCTGAATCTCTGTTAATACTTGTTCCTGAACCACTTATTTCTATGGTGGTTTTAAAGGTTAAAATTGATATTAAAGAATATGAAGTCTTGGGTTCTGATTCTAAATTTAAGATGTCGAGAAAATTAGGCCATCTTGAGAGGTCTGTAAAAGAGCAAAGAGTTTAGACATTTATATCTGCTCATCTTGAAATAGACATACACGGAATCTAATACCTGCCCCATGACATGCAATGTTCCAAACTAGCAGCAATTCTGCCAAGCAATTGATGGGATAGTGCAGGAGAAGATGAGTCATTAAAACATAAGCACAAACTTTAGTCAGACAAACTGATGGGATTGCTGCCAAAGGGGGGAAAAAAACCTCACAGTTGGGCCACCCTCATAGATTTGTCTAGCAAACACAGCCAAGTGTTCCTGTACTTAGCAACCTGATTCTGTGATTTTGAATTATCAATCCCTATCATTTTCATTGCTTAGGAGAAAGATTACTTGAGGGAAAATGTTATTTCAAAGCTAATAACTGAGAGAGAAAGTGATACTCATTTCTCTGGCAGTATTTAGCTTGTTTCCTCAAAATAAAAGTATCAATTCAAGTTATCTGAGAATCTGAGTCAAGATTTGTAAACCAGGATTTTTCAAGCTTTACCATCCAGAATACACGTTACCTAGAATATGTATGAAGTGCATACCTCTATTCACTACCCTCATGGGTTCTGACTCAACAGGCATTTTTTATTATTATTATTTTTT
>SJYF01000335.1:105887-117199 GCA_006410515.1 Procapra przewalskii | reverse complement strand
CAGTTGTGTCTGACCCTTAGTGACCCCATGGACTGCAGCCCACCAGGCTCCTCCATCCATAGGATTTTCCAAGCAAGAGTACTGGAGTGAGGTGCCATTGCCTTCTTCAGCTCTTTCCCTAGAAACAGAATTTTTTTTGTTGTTTTCTTATAAGTGAATTGCTGGTATGACTTACTCTCTGTTATTTTAGAGAAACTCAACTCTCCACATTCTCTTAGATGAATTTTAGTCTCTGGAGTCAGAAAACTCAGGTTATGTTAACCCCTTCCTTTCCTAATTAATGTGATCTTGGACCCTTGTTTTCATATAACGTGGCTGTGGTTTAAAATTTTCTATCTTGGGAAACTTAATGATTACTTCTCAAAATATCATAAAGCTCTGACAAGAAAGAAGGAATAATGCATGTGAAAGATGTAGTTTAAAGTCTGCTAACTAATGTTATTCATTTTATGATACAAAATGAAACATAATGAACTGGAATTCAGAATTAAATAACAGAGGGAATGGCAATGAGATGCTTCTAATAAATCCTATCTTTAAGAAAAAAATTTTTTTTCCTCAATAGCTGGGAGAAGGCCAGGTTTAAAGTGAATGCAAGTTAAATATCAGTTGATGAGTTGAAGTTGTATCTGCCATACATCATTTTGCTTTGCTGTTTTTACAGCCAACACTATTGAGGCATTAGTTACTTGCTTCTAAAGATAGTGGTTGCCCAGGTTCCATAGGGGTCAGTTAATCTCAAGGAGGAGAATGGATGGTCTTTTGGGTGGAGAAGGCTTATTAAGATGACCACCAGTTCACTTCCAATCCTCCCCACCCTGAAAATCCCCAATCACTGTTCATACATTCAGCTCACACACACACAGGTAGACACTTGTCCCGTTCTCCTTCATTCTCATCCTGTGCAAGATGAGTCAGTTGAGTTCTTCTTGCCTCCCCCTTGGCTGTGCTCATGAAGGATAGCTCTTTAAGTAAGGGTGTTGGTGAGCAATTACAGGCTGGGAGTGGAGAAGAAAGTGAGTGTCTAAAAGTGATTCCAAAGCATTTTTCTCCATCTCTTCTTCTTTCTGATAAAAGAGGTATAAATGCATCTGGGAAATGAATCATCCTGTCACCTGCAGCAGAAACGCAGGCGCTTTCCTGTTTAAGCCTAGCATATTAAAATTAAATAAAAAGAAGAACGCAAGCATGGGGGTAGGTAAACTGCGGTAGGGCTTAATTATATCGGCACAAGTCAGACAGACATAACAAAAACAAAGATAAATTTCAGGGCAGGTGCTGCCTAACCTGAAGGGCTCAGTGAACCACTAGTCTCTAGCTTAGTTTAGCCTTGGTTATCATCTGAATGAGCCAGAGCTCCTTGCCTTCCCAGCACCAGGGCCACTACTTGAATTGGGTGAGGGAAAGAAGAAAACACATGGGAAGTTTCCTGTCAATATGGGAAGGGAGCTGGCCTTGAGAGACAGCCGGAACATGAGAACTCAAACACTCAGATCACTCATTGAGACCCTGCTTCTCTCGGAACTTAGGATTCATTATCGTGGATGACTGTCCCTTAAGAAAAGAGAAAAAGGAAAATAAATCCCTAAATCTTGTATTTTCCATCTTCTGGATTCAAGAGAATAAAAGCATGGTAGAGTGGGTCAGATGTGAAGCAGAGACAGAAAGTAAAGTCACAAGAACGTGTTGTGTGTGTGTATGTATTTAAGTGTGTGTATGTGTGTGTGTGTGTGCATCAGGGTGCAATATGAGGCAGACACAAGGATGTGACACATGGTTCAGATCCTTCTTCATGAATAAGAAGTTCAAGATCTAACTTCTAAGAGGGCTTCTGGCCCCTCTTCTGTAGCCTATTTAGAGATTTCTTCCAATGGAGAGATCCACCTCTCGTAAGATTGTATTCTCTCCCAGAATAGCTGGCCTCAGTCTCTGATGACAGACTGACCAGAGGATATAAAAGCCTGTCCCTCCCACTCTTCGGGAATTCTTCCAAGTTCTTTGTGCCCGTTCTTGCTCCCTTCCCCTCTACCAGCGCTGAGACCAAGAACGCACCCTAATAAAGCCCTGCACCCTCAACTCCATCTCAGAGCTGGCTGCACAGGAAAGCCTTCCAGGGATAACTGAGAAGAAAGAAGAGAGAGGAGAACAGAACTCTGGATACTATCAACCTTTAAAATGCAGAAGAAGGAGGAGACTCTGTATAATAAAGTAAGAGGAAATTAAGGAGGAGATGGGTCCTGGAAGAGCAGGTGGCATGGTTCCCACCTGATATGCTCCATTCATTCATTTTGGTGAGTAGATGGGCTTAGAGTGAGAGATACTTGAGGTTGATAAATTTTTAATAGCTCAGGGGGGATTAGTCTTTACAACAGGACACAAGATTGACAAATGGTGTTGAGGCTCCAGATGAGACTGATAACTGTGATGTCAACACCAAACTGTATGTCAAGTGCCATTTACTCTTGCATCACTCAGTTTTCAAAATGTGGAGAGAACACAATGGATTGAAGGATTGCTTCACTTTGGGGATTTATGTGGAGTAGATTGGTTACCTAAAAAACAGAGGCCATGAAAGTTGAAGCAATAATTAAAAATTGAACACATGTGCACTCTCTCTCACACACACACACTCACGGTCATCCCTCTGAATCCATGGGGGACTGGTTTTGAGACACCATGGATATAAAAATCCACAGATGCTTAAGTCCCTTATATAAAATGGCATGCGAAAGTGGATGTGTGGTTGGCTGAGTTTGGGGACGTGGGATCTCCCAATCAGAGGGAGTACAACAATCTGTACATGACTGTTGATTCTTCTATAGCAATGATGATACTCTTATTTTTCACATTTTATTTCTAAGGAATTGTTACAACATGCCATTCCATTTTCTCTTGATGATTTTACATGGTATCCATTTGCAATTAAGTTTTATATTATGTATTAATGAAGTTATCATTCCATTTGTTTTTTCTAGGTCTGGGGATGAATTTTAAAAGAAACAACATGGTTATACAATCACATAAGCAATTAAAATAGAAGGTAGGACTTCAGGCTTTAGTCATTGGCTAGCCAGAAATTTTACAGCCCATAAAATATGAGAAGGATGCTTTAAATTTACTTTCTGTTGGCATGACTTTACTTCCTTTTCAAATAGCGGGTATCATCCTTGGAGTTGGGGTGATAGAGAATGAGAAGGAGATTAATGGAGTCATATCTTGAACTTTCCTATAAAATCAGTGAGAAAGGGTCTCCTTACCTCCATGGATTTTGGCTATTCATGTGGTATACAAGAAATATACAGGCTGAGTGACTCAAAAGGTAAATTTGGCAGTTATTGTATACATATTAAACTAAAATGTCCCAAAGCTCAATCATACTATAGCAAATTTTCTGTTGAAACTATCATCATCTTTAGTAATTTATCCTGGAAAGGCTTCTGCATAATCCAGAGGAAGGAAGGAGCTGCACCCTTCTTGCCAAGCCTGATGGTTGACATCTCACCTAGCAGAAAGTTATCTTATTTTACCTTATTTCTGTATGTTGGGAAAGCTCCAAGTAGCTTATTAGGGAGGGTGGGAGTGGATCAACTCCAGTGTTTGGATTCTCAAACTGTTTTCAATTAGGAAATGACTTCTGTGTTTCTCCCACTCAGGTGCCTTTGATTAGTGAGAAGCACAAATATACAGTCACACAGAAATGCATGGTCTCAATTCAGAATATGAAGGTAACCAAGTGCTCAGCTGGCTGACATTGCTATGTGTTCCATGACACACACAGATGCTTTTTGAACCTGGCTGGCCTATCCTTGTGCATGGCTGCCAGACTCCACGAGGATAAGTAAGAACACCCAGAGTTGCTTTTGTTTCTTATACAAGGGCCTTGCCCTATAGGATAGAGACATTCCACTGAACAGCTGCATGACTTTACAGAGCCCTGGCTCTGCTGTCCTTGGATGTGAATATTTTTCCCTGCCAGCAAAGGGTTGTGGATCAATTCTAGGTCATCAGAAGAGAATGTTGAACAATTAATACTATGTGTGGCATATTTTAAACTTCTTATTTTATATTAGAATATAGTTAGCTAACAATGTTGTGTTAGTTTAAGATATACAACAAAGAGATTCAGTTATCCACATATCCATTATTTTTTCAAATTCTTTTCCTATTTATGTTACAGAATACTGAGCAGAGTTCTCTGTGCTATTCAATAGGTCCTTGTTGGTTATCCATTTTAAATACAGCAGAGGGTACCTGTCCATCCCAAACTTCCTAACTACCCCTCCCCACACTTTTCTTCCCCAATGAACATAAATTCATTCTCTGTCTGTGAGCTGTTTTGTAAATAAGGTCATTTGTATCATATTTTTAAGGTTCCGAATATAAGTGATAGCATATTCTTTTCTAATACTAGCCCTTTCACGGTCTATTTCATTTGGACTCTGGGTTAAGATGAGAGCCACTGAGAAAAACAAGGATTGATGGAGAGACTCCTCTTGTTTTCTTTTCTCCAATCCCCCGATCTCCAATCAATCCCATAGCCAGATAAAGTTTATCAAGTTTGATCAGCTTCCTCTGTTGCTAAAATGCAAGGGCTTCCCATGACTTTTCATGTAAAGACAAAAATTATTTGTCTTCTACAGGCCCCTGCCTCCTTATTCAAGGAATATCTCTAGTCTGACCCTTAAACCTGTTCTTTGTACATGTTTTTCTTTTTATCTGATTCCCTCACCCAGATTTTCCAGTTATATCAGCTGCTCTTGAAACATGTTTCCACTTCATCATATGACTCTTCTTCACAGTATTTTTCCAGGTGCATTTTTACGTAGAATTATGTGATTGCTTAATATAAATCTAGACACTCACAGACAAGAAATATGTCTGTTTCATTCTATGCCATATGCCAATGCCCAGCACTGTACCTGCTGTGGTACACAGTTAAGTTAAAAGATATGCTGGTTTAGATAATGCCCAAGAAGGTTCCCTCATACTCACCGATTGCTGACACATATCCTTTGCCTGTGTCTTTCCTGTGCTACTTGTTCTTTACACTGAGCCAGAAACTCCCTCTTAAAAGACAATTTGATTACTATATTTTAAGAAAATCCAGTCATGATGAGACAGTATTAAGGACAATTAGAGAATAATCTAGCTGGTTTATGCCTAAATAATTAACAAATTTCAAATTTGTGCCCAAATGTGTCTGGTTTCCTTAACCCACAAAACACTCTATATATTATTTTGGCTTGAAATTTATATTCTAGTTCATGAAAGATTGGAGAAGGCAATGGCAACTCACTCCAGTCTTCTTGCCTGGAAAATCCCATGAATGGAGGAGCCTGGTGGGCTGCAATCCACGGGGTCGCCAAGAGTTGGACATGACTGAGCGACTTCACTTTCACTTTTCACTTTCATGCATTGGAGAAGGCAATGACACCCCACTCCAGTACTCTTGCCTGGAAAATCCCATGGATGGAGGAGCCTGGTAGGCTGCAGTCCACAGGGTCATCAAGAGTTGGACATGACTGAGTGACTTCATTTTTACTTTTCACTTTCATGCATTGGAGAAGGAAATGGCAACCCACTCCATTGTTCTTGCCTAGAGAGTCCCAGGGATGAGGGAGCCTGGTGGTTTGCCATCTCTGGGGTCACACAGAGTTGGACACGACTGAAGTGACTTAGCAGCAAGATGCTCAATAAAATGTATCATCTCTATTAACACACATATATTCCTTTTTGGGGGCTTCTCAAGTGGTGCTAGTGGTAAAGGAAACACCTGGCAATGCAGCAGATAAAAGAGATGCCAGTTGGACTCCTGGGTCAGAAAGATCCCCTAGAAGAGGGTATGGCAGCCCACTCTAGTATTATTGCCTGGATAATCCCATGGACAGAGGAGCCTGGAAGGTGATAGTCTGTAGGGTTGCAAAGATTCAGACACAACTGAAGCAACTTAGAGTGAATGTATGCATGCCTTTTTCAGTTTTGTTTAACCCAATATCAATAATTATTCCCTGTTTTATATCAATACAGTGTAATATCAACATGCTTTTATAAACCTATTTCAGTTGTTTTATATTTCCCAGGCAAAATGATCTCAGTTACATCATTCACAGCCAACTCTAAAATAAGCATCTTCTATCAGTAAGTCCGGTAGATGCAAAGTCCTAGGAAAATTTAAACAAATATTTTGATTTTGTTTACATACATGCCGCCAGTTGCTTTAGAAAATCTACTTGGGAAAAAACAAAAATTATAGGAGAACCCCATATTGTAAACACCTGGATTTAAATACTCAACAAAAAGCCAGAAAGTAAACACTGCAATATTAAACTCAATTATCTGGGAAAATACCTGCTCCCAAGTGTATGTGAGACACTGTTTAATTTCACATAAAATAGACTAAGTGGAAAATGAAGAGAAGAAAATAGATAAACAGGATCATTGTTACAGAACCAGCTGTGTCTCATCTTTGTAGGTACTGGTGGCCTGTTGGAAAGTTTAGAAACCCCAGATATACTGAGGTTCCCTTCTGCCTATAACCTTCCCAGCTGACAAGAGGATCTTTTTAGCCCTGGATTCTCTGTCTGTAATCACAAAGCCCATTTGCGGAAAAACAAACAAACAAAAAAAAACTACAAGTGGTTAAACACTGAGAGTCATTGATATCTGAGCTCTGTCCTAAGTGTCAAGAATACAGATAGCAAAAGCCATTCTTTCCTTTAGAATCTACAATTTAACGAGGGTAAAATTGCCTGTGAATAATTGTGCGATATTCCTGATACATGCTGGAGTAGAGGTTAATGCTAGGACTTGTTGTTTAGCTGCTAAATTATATCTGACTCTTTACAACCCCATAGATTGTAGCCTGTCAGGGTCCTCTGTCCATGGGATTTACCAGGCAAGACTACTGGAATGGGTTGCCATTTCATTCTCCAGAGGATCTTTCCGACCCAGGGATAGAACCTGCATCTCATGCATTGGCAGGAGGATTTTTTTTTTATGATTGCGTTACCAGGGAAGCCAAGTGCCAGGACTAGTGGTGTTTCAAGGAAGGAAATGATGGAATTCTTGCAGGATTTAAGAAAGCCTTCTTATCAAAAATAATCTTTCAGTTAAGTCTTGGAATATGCATAGAATTTTCTCCAATATTTAGGTAAAGGAAGGTGAGTTGACAAATGTGAAAGGGGTTACAAGTGTGGATTCCAGGCAGAGAAAATGTCATCCCAAAGCAAAAGAAGGGTGTCCAGGACTGCCTGAGGCGGCACAAGTACAAGGGATCAAATGACAAGGGATCAAATGCCCTATGTGTCTGCCCTTGTGCCCAGGGCTCCTGGACCCCAACTCTATGAAAACACTGCCATCCCAGGTAAGTCTTCTACTCAGATGGCACATGCTCCACTCTCCAGTGGGATGTCATTTCTAAAACACAAGGTCAAAGATGAAATTATTAGGAATTTCAAGATGGCAACAGGAGATCATTAAACCAGGCATAGGAGTCTTTTTCAGTACAAGACCTTGTGCTAATACATATGTCTCCTGCACACAAGGTCAGTTCCACACTAGCACAGTTCTCAGTATAGAAGGAAATGGCAGCCCACTCCAGTGTTCTTGCCTGGAGAATCCCAGGGACGGGGGAGCCTGATGGGCTGCCGTCTATGGGGTCGCACAGAGTCGGACACGACTGAAGCGACTTAGCAGCAGCAGCAGCAGCAGCATAGAAGAAAGTGATGTATAATCAAAAACACTCCATTTTCCTCTCTATTCTACCCAATTTTTAAAAAATTTTCTTTTTTTATTATTTTTTAGAGTAGGTCCCTCTTGTTATCTTTATTATTTTAATTTTTTGGCTGTCCTTTTTAAACACAGCAGTGTGTACATACCAATCTGAAACCCCCAATCTTTTCCTCCTTCAGCCCCAACCCTTCCCTCCCTCTGCAAACTTAAGTTCACTCTCCATGAGTCTGTCCTGCAAGCAAGTTCATTTTCATCATTTGTTTTAGATCCCACATATGTGTGATAGCATATGAAACTCACCCCAATGTAATATTTTTTCCTTGTTCTTTATTTTTTAATTAATTTACTTTTTTTTATAGAAGGATAATTGCTTTACAGAATTTTGCTGTTTTCTGTCAAACCTCAACATAAATCAGCCACAGGTATACATATATCCCCTCCCTTTTGAACCTCCCTCCCATCTCCCTCCCCATCCCACCCCTCTAGGTTGATACAGAGCCCCTGTTTGAGTTTCCTGAGCCACACAGCAAATTCCTGTTGGCTATCTACGTTACATATGGTAATGTAAGTTTTCAAGTTACTCTTTCCGTACATCTCAACCTCTTCTCCCTTCTCCCTGAGTCCGTAAGTCTATTATCTATGTCTGTTTCTCCATTGCTGCCTTATAAATAAATTCTTCTGTACCATTTTTCTAGATTGCATATATGAGCTTTAGAATACAATATTTATCTTTCTCTTTCTGACTCACTTCACTCTATATAATAGGTTATAGGTTCATCTGCCTCATCAGAACTGACCTAAATGCATCCCTTTTTGTGGCTGAGTAATATTCCATTGTGTATATGTACCACAACTTCTTTATCCATTCATCTGTCAATGGGCATCTATGTTGCTTCCAGCTATGGTAGCAATGGTATGTTCTAGCCATGGTAAATAGTGCTGAAATGAACAATGAGATACATGTGTGTTTTTCAATTTTGGTTTCCTCAGGGTATATGCCTAGGAGTGGGATTGCTGGGTCATATGGTGGTTTTATTCTCAATTTTTAAAGGAATCTCCATGCCATCTTCCATAGTGGCTGTATCAATTTACATTCCCACCAACAGTGCAAGAGCATTCCCTTTTCTCCACACCCTCTCCAGCATTTATTGTTTGTAGACTTTTTGACTATGGCCATTCTGACCTGTGTGAGGTGATATCTCATTGTGGTTTTGATTTGCATTGCTCTAATAATGAGAGATGTTGAGCATCTTTTCATGTGTTTGTTAGCCATCTATATGTCTTTGGAGAAATGTCTGTTTAGGTCTTTTTCCCACTTTTTGATTGGGTTGCTTGTTTTTCTGGCATTGAGTTGTATGAGCTGCTTGTTTATTTTGGAAATTAACCCTTTGTCAGTTGTTTCATTTGCTATTATTTTCTCCCACTCTGAGGGTTGTCTTATCACCTTGCTTATAGTTTCCTTTGCTGTGCAAAATCTTTCAAGTTCCACTTGTTTACTTTTGTTTTTATTTGTTACTCTAGGGGTTGGGTCATAGAGGATCTTGCTTTGATTTGTGTCATCGAGTGTTCTGCCTATGTTTTCCTCTAAGAGTTTTATAGTTTTGGTCTTACATTTCGGTCTTTAATTCATTTTGAGTTGATCTTTTTGTATGGTGTTAGGAAGTGTTCTAATTTCATTCTTTTACATGTAGTTGTCCAGTTTTTCCAGCAGCATTTATTGAAGAGGCTGTCTCTGCCCCATTGTATATTCTTGCCTCCTTTGTCAAAAATAAGGTACTGATGGGTGCATGGGTTTATTTCTGTCACCTTAATTTAATATTAATTGAACTTGAAACATAAATTGGAGAAGAGGGGAAAGGAATGTTGGCAGCACTGAAATGAAACCAAGACCAGACACAGGGCTTAGATTGTGGAAGACTTTATACAACATATTGGAATTTGATGTTTATCCTGTGGGGGAAGAAGCACTGTTGAATGATTTCAGGAGTGATGTCACATAACCAGATATGTAGATTAGGAGATTCACTCTGGTGTTAATTTAGTGACTGAATGTGATGTGGGGGAAACATGGTGGGAAACTAATTCTGAGATTTACAGAATTAATGCTTAGATGGAAGGACGTTTTACCTCCCTCCCTAGACTGTAGAGATCATGATTCTGGTGCTGGTAGATAGCTGCTCTGTGTTTTGGTTCTCAGTGTGCATGTCCTGTTTCTCACGTTAGAGTGGAAATCCCTAGATGCCTTTTAAAGAATTCAGTTTAGTTCAGTCACTCAGATGTGTCTGACTTTTTGCAACCCCATGAACCGCAGCACACCAGACCTCCCTGTCCGTCATCAACTCCTGGAGTCCGCCCAAACCCATGTCTATTGAGTTGGTGATGCCATCCAACCATCTCATCCTCTGTTGTCCCCTTCTCCTCCTGCCCTTGATCTTTCCCAGCATCAGGGTCTTTTCAAATGAGTCAGCTCTTCACATCAGGCAGCCAAGGTATTGGAGTTTCAGCTTCAACATCAATCCTTCCACTGAACACAGGTCTGATCTCCTTTAGGATGGACTGGTTGGATCTCCTTGCAGTCCAAGGTACACTGGAGAATCTTCTCCAACACCACAGTTCAAAAGCATCAATTCTTCGGCACTCAGCTTTCTTCATAGTCCAACTCTCACATCCATACATGACCACTGGGAAAACCATATCCTTGACTAGATGGACATGTGTTGACAAAGTGATGTCTCTGCTTTTTAATATGCTGTCTAGGTTGGTCATAACTTTCCTACCAAGGAGTAAGCATCCTTTAATTTCATGGCTGCAGTCACCATCTACAGTGATTTTGGAACCCAGAAAAATAAAGTCAGCCACTATTCCCACTGTTTCCCCATCTATTTGCCATGAAGTGATGGGACCAGATGCCATGATCTTCATTTTCTGAATGTTTAACTTTAAACCAACATTTTTACTCTCCTCTTTTACTTTCATCAAGAGGCTTTTTAGCTCTTCTTCACTTTCTGCCATAAGGGTGGTGTCATCTGCATATCTGAAGTTATTGATATTTCTCCCAGCAATCTTGATTCCCCCTTGTGTTTCTTTCATCCCACTGTTTCTCATGTTGTACTCTGCATGTAAGTTAAATGAGCAGGGTGACAATATACAGCCTTGACGTACTCCTTTTCCTATCTGGAACCAGTCTGTTGTTCCATGTCCAGTTCTAATTGTTGCTTCCTGACCTGCATACAGATTTCTCAAGAGACAGATCAGGTGTCCTGGTATGCCCATCTCTTTCAGAATTTTCTTTTTTTTTTTTAAAATTTTTTATTTTATTTTATTTTTTTTACATGATAGTATACATGTTTTTATGCCTCTTTCAGAATTTTCCACAGTTTATTGTGATCCACACAGTCAAAGGCTTTGGCATAGTCAATAAAGAAGAAATAGATGTTTTTCTGGAATGCTCTTGCTTTTTTGATAACACAGTGGATATTGGCAATTGTTCTCTGGTTCCTCTGCCTTTTCTAAAACCAGCTTGAACATCTGGAAGTTCAGGGTTCACGTATTGCTGAAGCCTGGCTTGGGGAATTTTAAGC
>SJYF01000335.1:49596-81272 GCA_006410515.1 Procapra przewalskii | reverse complement strand
ACCTTAATAAGCTTAGCTTAATGAGCACACATACACACATTCAGCTCATTAGAACATTAGGGAAAATTAAGTAATGCAGATTATTTTCAAGGAAGCATAGAACATTTCTGAAATTAATTGTATTCTATCCTACAAAGGAAGTATTAAATAATGATGACCACAGTTTCTATAAGAAAATGTACTAACATTAGACATCAGTAAGAAAATAATCCCCCAAATACATTTGAAATTTTTTTAAAAAAAGCAATAAGAAATAAAAGTCAGAGAAAATAATTATAATGTAGTTAGAAGTGAGTGACATTGAACTACCTTTTCAGAATGTAAAACAGCAAATAGCAGTACTTACAGGGAAATGTATCAATTAAATCCATACGCTTGAAAAATAGGTTGAAGATTAACTTTAAGAAGTTAGAAAAGGTAAACAGCTAAGCTCAAACAAAGTAGGAAAAAGGAAAGAATAAAAAGTATATACTTAAGCAATGAAGTGGGAAACAAGGAACCCAAACTGATATCGGAGACTAATAAAATAACCAACATCTTACCCACACTGATGCATTACAGCAAAAAGAAGGTATAGAAACAACAGGAGGAATGATAGACGCATTAAACAGATACATAACACTATGGATATATATAATAAATTAGAAACTTTAGATGATTTGGAAAATTTTGGGAGAAAAAATTTTATACTAAGTGACTAAAAAAAAACAAAAACGAAAATTTAACTAGCCTATTATCTTAGGCTGTCCTCAAAAAAAAAAATAATAATACCATGGACTGAATGGCTTATAAATAACATAAAACTTATGACATAATCACCTCCCAAATATGCCACCTCCAAATACCATCACTTTTGGAATAAAACTTAGTATATGAATTGGGGGTGGTGGTACATAAACACTCAATTTGTGGCATCTATTAACTCTGTTTTCATTGGCAATAAAGGATGATACCCATTTCACACGGAGACATAATAAGATGGATTAATGACCATGGAAAGCAGCATTTAGATGATAGAAGAAAATACAGAGACTATTTTTAAGATAATGGTTGTTAATTAAACAAGTAAGCCATTAGACTGAAGTGGCTCTAACACTCTGGGAGCCTATGTAGGCAAACTAAAACCTAAGCTAGAGTCAGTTCACTGGAATCTGAGATGGTGAAATTTAAGAACAACTATTATAAACAGCCAATAAGCCTCTCCTAAATAAGACAACTGCTTCAGCTACAGTCAGTGAAATAATTTCTCGCTCTGTTCCTTGCTTTCTCTATAAAAACCTCTTCCTTAGCTTTTATTGGTTCAGTTCATTTCAGTTGCTCAGTTTTGTCCGACTCTTTGCAACCCTGTGAACTGCAGCACACCAAGCCTCCCTGTCCATCACCAACTCCCGGAGTTCACCCAAACCCATGTCCATCGAGGTGGTGATGCCATCCAACCATCTCAGCCTCTGTTGTCCCCTACTCCTCCTGCTCTCCATCTTTCCCAGCATCAGGGTCTTTTTAAATGAGTCAGTTCTTTGCATCAGGTGGCCAAAGTATTGGAGTTTCTGCTTCATCAGTCCTTCCAATGAACACCCAGGACTGATCTCCTTAAAATGGACTGGTTAGATCTCCTTGCAGTTTTATTGGTTAAGCACTCCTAATCAACTCCTTAGAGGAGGGCAAGGCAACCCACACCAATATTCTTGACTGGAGAATTCCCATGGACAGAGGAGCCTGGTGGTGTGTTCAGGATATAAGTCTGATAATGCTGGATTTCAATGAGACTAATTTTTGGGAAGCATATGAGTTTGGCATTGGCTTAGAAAAATTAATGCTACAGCAATAGACCAGGAAGGAAGTGAGGGGAGTCCTCTGTGCACCAGAGATTGTTCTATGTGCTTTGTATCATCTCATCTCCACCTCCAGAAGTAGGTGAGAGAATGAGGCTCAGAGAAGCTAGAAACAGGGGTCAGTAGAGCTTTTGGGCCACAAAGCTAGTGTACTTTGCTTTTCAGTATCATTTTGGAAATAGGTGTTATTATTCTTATGTATCAATTGAAGAAATTAACGTCTGGGAGTTTAGATAACATCAATAAATGCCATCTAACCTAGGACTTTCTTTTTATATTTCAAATAGTCTCAAACCTATGGTCTTTGATATTTACTTTTATTTTAGAGAAACAGTGAGAGGGAGAAAGAGAGAGAGGCAGGGAGGAAAGGAGGGAGAGAAGAAAGAAGGAAAAAGGATATTTGCATCTTCTGATTTTGAATTTTTATAACATCTAGTAAATTAACATTTTTTGGTGAGAAGAGTTACTAAAATATTACTCTTTTTTTCCTACACACAAAATTTTAACTAGGAAATGCAAATCAAAATCCCAAGATATCACCTCTTGCCAGTCAGAATGGCTACTATCGAAAAGGCAAGGAATAACAAATCAACATTTGGATGTGATTTGTTAGAGAATGTGGAGAAGAGAATACTTGGGCACTGTTGACATAAATATAAATAAATGCTGTCATTATGTAAAACAGTATGGAAATTCCTCAAATAATTAAGAATAGAATTAGCATATGATTCAGTTATTCCAGTTCTAGATATTTATCTGAAGAACCCCAAACCAAAACTTTGAAAAGATGTATACTTCTGCTGGATCATCGAAAAAGCAAGAGAATTCCAGAAAAACCATCTATTTCTGCTTTACTGACTATGCCAAAGCCTTTGACTGTGTGGATCACAATAAACTGTGGAAAATTCTGGAAGAGATGGGAATACCAGACCACCTGACCTGTCTCTTGAAAAATCTGTATTCAGGTCAGGAAGCAACAGTTAGAACTGGACATGGAACAACAGACTGGTTCCAAATAGGAAAAAGAGTACATCAAGGCTGTATATTGTCACCCAGCTCACTTAACCTATATGCAGAGTACATCATGAGAAATGCTGGGCTGAGGAAACACAAATTGGAATCAAGATTGCTGGGAGAAATATCTAAAACCTCAGATATGCAGATAATACCATCCTTATGGAGAAAGTGAAGAAGAACTAAAGAGCCTCTTGATGAAAGTGAAAGAGGAGAGTGAAAAAGTTGGCTTAAAGCTCAACATTCAGAAAACGAAGATCATGGCATCTGGTCCCATCACTTCATGGGAAATAGACGGGGAAACAGTGGGAACAGTGTCAGACTTTATTTTTGGGGGCTCCAAAATCACTGCAGATGGTGACTGCAGCCATGAAATTAGAGGCGCATACTCCTTGGAAGGTAAGTTATGACCAACCTAGACAGCATATTCAAAAGCAGAGACATTACTTTGCTGACAAATGTCCATCTAGTCAAGGCTATGGTTTTCCCAGTGGTCATGTATGGATGTGAAAGTTGGACTATAAAGAAAGCTGAGCCCTGGAGAGTTGATGTTTTTGAACTGTGGTATTAGAGGAAACTCTTGAGAGTCCCTTGGACTGCAAGGAGATCCAACCAGTCCATCCTAAAGGAAATCAGTCCTGGGTGTTCACTGGAAGGACTTATGTTGAAGCTGAGACTCCAATACTTTGGCTACCTGATGTGAAGAGCTGACTCATTTGAAAAGACCCTGATGCTGGGGAAGATTGAGGGCAGGAGGAGAAGGAGAGGACAGAGGATGAGATGGTTAGATGGCATCACTGACTCAATGGACATGAGTTTGGGTAAACTCTGGGAGTTGGTGATGGACAGGGAGGCCTGGCATGCTGTGGTTCACGGGGTTGCAGAGAATCGGATACGACTGAGTGACTGAATTGAACTGAACAGTGCAGCCATATGTTCATTGCAGTGTTATTTACAATAGCTGATATGAAAGCAACCTAAATGTTCATCAACGGAGGAATGGATAAATATAATATGGTATATAATACAATGAAATAGTATTCAGCCATAAAAAGATGAAATTTTGCCTTTTGTGGCAACATGAATGGACTTTGAAGGTATTATGCTAAGTGAAATTAAGTCAGATGAAGAAGGATAAATACTATATTTCACTCATATGCCGAATATTAAAAAAGTAAACAAATTGAACTGAGAGAAAACAAACACACAGATATAGAGAACAGAGTAGTGATTTTAAGAGGAGAAGTGGGTAAGGAGAGGGTGATTGGGGAAAAAGCCTCAATCACATAGTGGTGGATGGAAACCAGACTTTTGGTGATGAGCACACTGTAGTGTCTAATGAAGTTGAAACATAATTCCATACACCTGAAACTTCTGTTATCAGTGTGATCTTCAATATAAAACACACACACACAGCAGTTAGGGGCACTACACTATGTCTCATTGCTTGAGCCTCTTCATCACATAATCAGTTATGTGTTATTTTCATTTTACCGAAGAGTCAAGGCCCACAGCTCCTCAGAGAATCAATTGCTTGCTCATATTTTTTGTTCTAGATTTGTATTTTTTTCAGTTTGAAAAATCTGCAACTGTGGTTCAGGATGATTTCTTCCCTCAAACTATTTTCTTTGGATAGCAAACGGATGAACCAGAATGCCTTTGGATACTTTGCTGAATCTGTAGTTCCTAAATGCCACTCCTGCCCACAACAGAGCCTGTTCAACAATAGACCAGCTCATCTGGCTGTTTTTCTATTAGCTAATTCTTATCTTTAATGAGATAATACATCGAGAAAAACATTTCTCTGGTTTTGTAGTGTAGCTGAGAATCATGTTCCCGCAGTTTTATATTTTGACTGGCTGGCTTCAGGGTGAAGTTGAATTAAAAAACTATGGAAAACTGGGTGATTTCTGTCTAATGCAATCTTAGGAGAAAAATATTCAGTTTCTCCCAAAACTGTAACATGTTTCCTTTTATGTGGTGATTTCTTCCTTGTTATAAATTCTGAGTTTGATTTGAATGCTTCAGCACACTGTTTTTCTGTTGCTGAAAATCTTTGCACTTTGAAATACATGTATTTAGGAGAGAGAGAGTAAACTATGTCAAGTATGAGTTTTTTAATCATAAATTTCCTAAATTATTTCAAAATCATTTTCCTTTTTCATTGTACATAATGAGAATGTTGCTAACAATGACTTATCTCTTGATCTCTTCATACTGGACACCATAAGGCCTAGTCTTGATATTCAAATGTTCTACTTATCTATTTTCCACATGATCAGTTTCCAATGAACTTTACCACAATGTATTTATATAACAAACTTAAATGTCTTAAGCTTTGGATTTCCTTTAACCAATATTCATTTTCCTTGCTTTATGTTTTATGTATGATACACCTGCAAGTATAGCATGGGCTACTGTTTTCTACTTTATGATTTTACATCTTACTGCAAATTCACTGGGCAAATTAAAATTGTTAGAAACATAAGTACTTACAAAAATGAGTTAAAATGTTTAGGATAAGAATGAAAATTCTCAGATTTTAAATTAACTGACATGGCATATTTGCAATATCTGAAATAATAATTTGTGTGTTACTGTGAATGCAACCAGAAAAGCGTCACGACCCATTCTTAAGTGGATGACTTGCAGAATCACCCACTGTGGTGAAGATGGCTTTGTGCCTTGTTGTTTGTTTGTTTTCACCTCTGTAACAAAATCCTGATTTTAGTTGACATGTCACTATCTGAAATGAAAGCCATCTTATTCCAGCTTCACATGCATGCTAGATGTGGCATGTAAATCAATTATTCCACAAAATATAGGGTGATATTTTAGCTGAGACACTCTCCAAAGGAAGAAATATTCCCCTTCTTTGCTCCCTTTTCCCTACTATAGCTTGGAATGCAAATGTGACAGCTGGAGCTTTGGCAGGCATCATGGACCATGAGGCAAGAATACTTTGGTTGATTACCATATTGAAATATACACAGACTATGCCAGCATTGGATTATCAAGAAATATGAAGTTCACCTCTTTAAGCTAGTCATTTAAATTTTCAAGCCTGTATGAACACAAACTTAGTCCTAAATAAAAAATTTCCCTACAATAATAATTAATAATAATTATAATATTATGTATAGATGACAACCCAATCCAGTATTCCTGCCTAGGAAGTCCCATGGACAGAGGAGACTCAGTCCATGGGGTTGCAAAAGAGTTGGATACCACTTAGCAACTAAACAATGATAATAATAAGTAAACCTAATTCAATTTGTAACTGTCAGACTATGTGCCTGACAGTTGACTTTACGCCAATTAATTTGAGCCTCTAAGAAACCCTGTAAGATAGATAATTTTATCATTTCCTTTTTAATAGATGAGAAAACTGAAGTTCAGTAGATTGAAGTAGCATATAGAGGAGCCAGGCTCCTTGTATAGGCAATATGACTCTAGAACACAGGTTCCTACCGGTAGGCCATGTATCGCCCTTAGAAAATCAGTACTTGTCTCTTAGTTGTTTCTGCTGCTGCTGAGTCGCTTCAGTCGTGTCCGACTCTGTGCGACCCCATAGACGGCAGCCCACCAGGCTCTCCCGTCTCTGGGATTCTCCAGGCAAGAACACTGGAATGGGTTGCCATTTCCTTCTCCAATGCAAGAAAGTGAAAAGTGAAAGTGAAGATGCTCAGTCGTGTCCGACTCTTTGCAACACCACGGACCACAGCCTACCAGGCTCCTCCGTCCATGGGATTTTCCAGGCAAGAGTACTGGAGTGGGGGCAACAATATTTTTGATGCACATCACGTCATTCTATGGTCTCCTGCCAGCCTCATGACCCCTGAGATGCCTAGACATACATACAAATTGAAGAAGATAGACACTTATTGATTAACTATTTTCCAGCACTGATAGACATATATTCTCATTTAATTTGAATTATTGTTCTGTGAGGTAACCTTGTAAAGCAGGAAAGTTCAGTACAGTATGTAGAGATAGTGACTGAGCCTAGGACACCAACTTACTAGGTTTGTGACCTTTTTCCAAATTAAAATATTTCTGGACCTCAGTTCTTTAATCTGTATAAATGGGGAGATGTTAATGCCTGTATCGTAGGTTTCTAGAAATTAAAATAGTTAATTGTAAAGTGCTTAGAATAGAGCCTGGCGTAAAGTAGTCACTCAATACAATTTAGCTATTAGAATATCTCTTATACGATAGATAGTGAACTTGAGGCCTGAATTAGACAATGAACCATCTATGGTGGACCCTTTTCTTGTAAATAGATTCTGAGATAATGGTTCAGGTGCAAAAAGGATATTGGAGAATTCTCACAGCAATAGCACCACAGAGGAGTAAGGAGGGCAGGTGTGGGCTGACAGAGGTGTTAACTTGTGATGCTAATACAGTTCTGCCATAGGCCTCAGCTGATGCCATAGGGAGCTCTGATCTGGGTGGGCCCTTCAGACTTGTTGCTAACTGAGACAGTGTCTAGGCCTTTATACATGTGCTATGATCCATCATTGGATGTGAAAGACTCCAATCATGGAGGATGTAGAGGATGAAATAGCTTCTTTTGGTCAAGCGTGATTTCCAGGGAGCTCTCATTTGAGAACCTGCAGGAGACCACCATTTGTGCCAATAGTGTCCTGTTCATTGGTAGGGGAAGTGATTGCATCCAGGCAAACAAAACTGTGCCAAATACAGCAGCAAAAAGTTCCAAAGTCATAAATGGTAGATCTGGGTACAAGATCAGATCTGCGTAGCTTGTGCAATGCCTCTCTATTGCTGCTCTTGTTTAGTCACTAAGTTGTGTGCAAGTCTTTGCGACCCCATGGACTGTAGCTTTCCAGGCTCCTCTATCCATGAAATTCTCCAGGCAAGAATACTAGAGTGGGTTGCCATTTCCTTGTCCAGGGTATCTACCTGACACAGGGCTCAAACCAGAGTCTCTTGCCTTGCAGGCGTATTCTACTGAGCCACCCGGAAAGCTCTTCTGTATTGAGTTACAAACCCTCTCATGCAGTTTACAAAGAAGAACATTGAGAAGTAAACAGAATGACCCTGCTGGGAACCTGTACAAAATAGCCTTCTGAGAATATAACCAAACAGCAGAAGAAATTGATAGGATTTATATCATTGTGTGGCATTAATCATCATTTTCTCTTTTCTTCCAGATGGAGATTCAGTTTTAGACTGTGCTCCCTTGAGGCAGAGGTATAAAGGAAGGACTATAAGAAAAGCTACTGAGATGAATAGGAAATTAGTTAATTATTAATGTAACTTCTGACATTGTTTTACATTCTGGTATTTTCTAACCCAGTGCTTAATTATCTGCACTATTAATTGAGCATAGGAAGACATTCTCATTAGTATAGTGGTGAGTATCCCTGTCTGTCATGCAGGAGACCTGCGTTCTTTTCCCTGATGGGGAGGCAACACATACTTGAGGCTTCCCTTGTGGCCCAGTAGTAAAGAATCTAGCTGCCAGTGTAGCAGATGTGGGTTCGATCCCTGGTCTGGAAGTTACCTTAGAGAAGGAAGCAGCAACCCACTCCAGTATTCTTGCCTGGGACATCTCATGGACAGAGGAGACTGGTGGGATATAGTCCATGGGGTCATGAAGAGTTGGACACGACTTAGCAACTAAACAACAACACGGCAAATAAACCATCGTGTTTACGTATGTATTGCCAACAATTTTATCAAATAAATCACAGAGGATGTGTAATGACATGGACAGCATTGAGCCAGAGTGGAGGAAGCTGCGACATGTGTGTCAGCACTCTGCTTGCTATCATTCCCGTAGTTCCTTTTTGCCTAAGGAAGAACTTCTCCCTAGGCTCTAAAGGAAAAAATATTTGAGCATTTCACTGAATAACAGTCATGTCTGGAAATGACAATGCGCCTGCCAGTATTTGGTAAAGAATCCTGCTAACTTGGTTTATCCCAGATTTTCTGGGACTTCTCATTTCATAAAGATCAATAGCTTTATGTCAGCATCCTAAAGTGCATATAGGGAGAGACTTTGTGCTCATCTTCTATCTGTGGCTTTCTCCATTTCTGTTTTATTTTGTCTCTTAATGCTTTTTACTTGGGGTTTCCCAGGTGGCTCAGTGGTAAAGAATACACCTGTTAGGCAGGAGATGCAGGTTCAATACCTGGGTCAGGAATAGCCCCTGGAGAAGGAAATGGCAATCCACTCTAGTATTCTTGCCTGGGAAATCCCACAGGCAGAGGAGCCCGGAGGTCTCTCTTAGCTGAGAATATTGACAGGCCATGTATCATGTACAGATTTCTGGATCCTGGACCATCCTGATTATGATACCCACTGTCACAGTTTCAGAAGAGCCCAGTATCTCCAGCTGCATGACAGCGTAGACTCATCAGTTCAGTTCAGTTCAGTTCAGTCGCTCAGTCATGTCCAACTCTTTGTGAAACCATGGACTGCAGCACGCCAGGCTTCCCTGTCCATCACCAACTCCCATAGCTTGCTCAAACTCATGTCCATTGAGTTGGTGATAGCATACAACCATCTCATACTCTGTCATCCCCTTCTCCTCCTGTCTTCAATCTTTCCCAGCATCAGGGTCTTTTCCAATGAGTCAGTTCTTCACATCAGGTAGCCAAAGGATTGGGGTTTCAGCTTCAGTATCAGTCCTTTCAAAAATATTCAGGACTGATTTCCTTAAGATTGACTGGTTTGACCTTGCAGTCCAAAGTACTCTCAAGTGTCTTCTCTAACACCACAGTTCAAAAGCATCAGCTCTTCAGCACTCAGCTTTCTTTATGGGTCCAACTCTCACATCCATACATGACTATTGGAAAAACCATAGCTTTGATTAAACAGACATTTGTCAGCAAAGCAATGTCTCTGTTTTTTTAATATGCTGTCTAGGTTGGTCATAGCTTTTCTTCCAAAGAGCAAGCATCTTTTAATTTCATGGCTGCAGTCACAGTCTGCCTATGCTCTTCCCTATCTCCATCGTTGGGAAACCAGAACCAGCACCTTTTCTCATATACTTGAGTCCATGCAGTTGTCTTCATCCTGGTCCCACATGGAGTTTCACCTTGATCATCATCTAGCACCCTCTCGTACTGCACTTGCCTGAGCCATGCTAGAGCTTGTTCCAAACCACCTCAATCCCCTCTTCAGGATCAAACTAGACAGCTATAGGCATTTCCCTTAGCCCTGTGCTGAAGCAATGTGGTGAATTTAAAAGGAATGACTGTACTTTGGATCTATTTCTAGCCTCCTCTTGTCATTTTCAGCCCTACTTTATGCTCTCCCCTTCATACCTCAGATCAGAGTATCCCCCTTTTACTATAGAAGCTAGATGTATGACTCAAGATGAGATCACTTCTAAGATACCTGGGCCATTTTTATTTCATCTGGGCTGTGGCACCTTGGCATTGTGAACTATACAAAGGTGTAAAGTGGTAAGACACTAAGATGTTGGTGGGGGGTTTCAATATTAAACTATTTTTTACTAACACTGCTAGATGTTAATATAGCGCTGGACAAAGGATTCTGTGAAGGATTCTGTACTGTGAAGCTGACAACAGCCAGCCACACCCCCACCCTTTTTAGTGTAAAAGAAGCTTGAATTCTAACTGATAAGATTTTACTTTAGAACACTAATCCACCATTGCCTCAGGTGACTGTTTTAGTGAATAAAGTTGCTATTCCTTGCCCCAGCAACTCATCTCTCAATGTGTTGTCCTGCAATGAAGCAAGCTGTACAATCTTGGACTTAGTAACAACATGTCTTGGTTATCGGTAAGTATAACTTATTATGGCTAGAATCAACTTTTACTATCCAGTGTACCTTAGTTTGAATGATAAATTAAGTGGTCACTGACTTTTGAGCGACTTTTCGATAATCCCATTCAATGAACGTTTCATGAATACATCTACTATAGAGCTCTGTCTTTGAGGATACCTCCTTTTTCCTGGGTTCTGTTTTAGACATTTTATTTATTATTATTTTTTGTTTGTTTTAGACATTTTAAAAGTTTGCTCATTTTGTGGTGTTTCTAATACAACTTTTCAAGTGAAACTGAGATATAGAATGTACACTATTTGTCTCTGACCTGCAAGTCTTCATTAAACATATTATATTATACATAACCTCCTTCCTTTGGAGGATGAGAGGGAAGGAAGTTGGTTTCTGTGGTTCTGATTTCACTCTGTTTCCCTCTATGGATTCATTACATTGCATGACAACTCCATTTCCACTACTTGATGTTCCAAACTGCAAAATTATGCCTCACTAAAAAGGAAATGGCAACCCACTCCAGTATTCTTGCCTGGAGAATCCCATGGACGGAGGAGCTTGGTGGGCTACAGTCCACAGTCGCAAAGAGTCGGACACGACTGAGCGACTTCACTTTCACTTCACTAAAAAGGTATTCATTAGAAAAAAGGTAAAAGTGGCTTCAAAAGATGTTTTTTCCTTGCAAAATATGTTTATTAGTTGTGTAGCAAACATCTTAAGCATAGCATAGATGTATAATTTGTATATCTACTAAAACATGATAAATATTAATAAGGGCTAACAGGTTGATGTTCATACCCCGTTGGTGAGTTGAAGTTTTTTATAATATATAACTTTTATTCTTACAGGAAATCCAAATATTTAATTTCCATTCCTGTTTCAGGGGTGCAATAAATGGGTAATGATACTTATGAAAGTTTGTGTTAGTTGCTCAGTTGTGTCCAACTCTCTGTGACACCATAGACTGGGGCCTGCCAGGCTCTTCTGTCCATGGGATTCTCCAGGCAAGAATACTGGGGTGGGTTGCCATTTCCTTCTCCAAGTTAAGAAAATAGACATTTTGAAATCCATGGAATTCAGTGTGGAATAGAATGTGCTATATGCCAAATCTTATGACTTACAGGAAACTAAAATAACAGTGAGGTCTGCTGGGAAGGGGAAAAAAAAAAGACAAGTCTTTCCAGATCTTTGAATATCTTTTAATTTCTTATCTTATTTATTCTGCACACAAATTCCCCACTCCAAAACTCCAAAAATACCTATGAAATACTCCAAAAATATATATGATGATATTAGTGTCTAGTTTGAACCTTAGAACAATATAAAAAATAATTTTTCAGAGCTAACTAAATAGAACTTTTATTAGTATTATTCTGTCTGATTCTGTTTCTCTTTCTGTCTTCATTCTCATCTGGTAAATTTGGCTGTGGATCTCATAAGTGCTGGCTATTACATGAGTTATCTGGCTCTCACAGCATCATTATTTCCACACCCAGCTGAGAATCCTGAGAAATCAGCCTCACTTTGACCCTCTGGGCTCTAAACTCAGCCAAACTTTTAGAGTGAAAAATAAAGAGAAGAGTCTGGACAAACTTAGGTAGGAAATATCATTTGATTTGTAACTTGGGGGAAGACCATCCAGTCCTCAAGCCAGATAAACTCGAGAAATGCTGAGAACTGCCACTGTACTCGGTCCTCTGAAATGTAGCCATTTGAAAGTCTGGGGAAGGAAAGCAGGAAAAGTATTTCAGATGCATAACCTACATCTGTGCTTTTCAATATGGTAGCCAACCACCACATGTGTCTCTTTAAATTTAAATTAATAAAATTAAAAAGTCATCTCCTTAGTTGGATGAGCTGCATTTCAAGGTTCAGTAACCACATGTGATTAGCAGCCAAAGCATCTTTGTTATTGCAGGAAGTTCTGTGGGTAGTACTGATTTTTATGATGTCCACCTAAAATGTGTGGTAAAGTTTACATTATATTTAGTGTGAGACTCTAACATGTTTACTTGGAAAAAAGAATAGCACAAAAGGGTTTGACTAACAAGGTGGTAATCTGAGAAAAGAACAGTCTTTGGTGTGAAAAAAGGAAAGTGAAACTACATGGGAAGAAGAGAAAGTTTTGTGGCTACTACTACTTCAGTTCATACTAGGAAAGCTTTACCTCACTTCTTCCTATAAATTCAACAATTATCTAATCCCAAGATTCAGGAAAAGTCATACATTTTCAATTTGTTTCAGAAAAATTTTAAATGACAAATTTTAAATTTAAATTGTAAATTTTAAAATTACAAAAATTTAAAATTACAAAATTACTAAAACTTCATGACTTAGAGAAGTTTTCATTTATATAGTCTACCTGGGAAGACTGTGGACTAGATAATTATTACAGTTAAACAAAAATATATTACTTAAAGTTGCTAGCCTACTTTTTTACACCAAAATGGACAAATCCCTAAAAAGCCAAAAGTTCATATGCCTGATTTCTGTCTCCTTTTTTTTTTTTTTTAAATGTGTAACTCTGGCAATTTATCTTTCTTCAGTTTATTATCACCACACCAAAACTTTTAGTAACTCCTACTTAAAGGAATTTTATGAAAATAAGTATTAAGACAAATGTGGCTGACAGTTTATTCTAGATATTATTATTCTAAAACTAATTCCTATGATACTAGTAGGAACGTAATCCATGTGAAAGTGTTAGTTGCTCAGTTGTGCTTGACTTTTTGTGACCCCGTGACTGTAGCCCACCAGGTTTCTCTGTCCATAGGATTCTCCAGGCAAGGATAAAGGAGTGGGTAGCCATTCCCTTCTCCAGGATAATGCACTAACAAATCCCTATTAATTAAAAACACTGGAAGTAAAAATCACGTAGGTTAGTTGAGATGCAGTCAATGTTTCATTTATATTTTTAATAGCCCATATACCTCAAATAATAGTGATTGAAATCATGTGGATATAACTAAAATATCTTTTCAAAAATGTGTCAAAAAGTTAAAAAAAGAATTCTAAATTATACTGAATTTAAACACATTTTTAAATTAAATAACTGACTTTAAACAGATATCTAATAAGCTCCTATATATTAGGTATCGGGGATAGAATAGGGAGGCAGGGAGGCCAGATCTCTGCCTGCATAGACCTTGAGACTTACATTCTAAAGATGGAAACAGTTGATAAACATATAAATTCAATAGTAATATGTGTGATAAGATATGAAAATAATATGATAGAAAATAAGTTGAGGGCATGAAAACAACAGTGGATAGAGTAGTCAGAGAAATCTTTTTGGTTGATAAGATTTCAAGATGGAGGAAGCTAGTGTGAGATACTTTCGGAATTTTAGGCTTGCTGACTTTAAAGTATGCCTATTAACAACTTTATCCAAATGTCATTATGTCTAGAAGATGGAAAGGAAACAAACAACAGACAGAGATAGCTGACACTAGAGGACAAAAGCCTATTGGCTTTTATTTTGTTCATTCAACAACTATATATTGCTTATATAGTGCTTATTCTTGCCTGGAGAATCCCCTGGACAGAGGAGCCTGGCAGGGTCCATGGGCTAGCAAAGAGTCAGACATGACTGAAGCAACTTAGCATCAATAGCATCAGTGTTTTATACTGTAAGACAGCAGCTAGAAACACAATTCTGGATAAAACAATCTTTTCAGTTGCCTCTGAGAGCAGCTTTTGAGCAGGCTCGGAGAGTGTGGTTCAGTGATGAATATCACCTTTGGAGAAAAAGCAGTCAGACCTTAAAAACAAACAAACACAAAAATAGCAAAAGTGAGAGAAGAGAGGTCTTAAAATTATATGACACTCAAAAACCTTCATTTTGGTTAGAAATTTCAGCTTTATCACCTGCTCCCCCGCTAAATCTCTGTGATTGATAGTGTTATATTTATAGCTTGAGGATAAAAAATGAAAAGTCTTCTCTTTAATTAGGTGTTTGCGAAAGTTATGAATGGTCAGTGAAACATGAGATAGGGTCAGGGCCTGATTTTGTTTTTGTTTATCATTCCTCCACCTGCTTTTTAAAGGCTACAGTTTGGTTCCCACTAATTGTCTCTGGAATGGAGTTGGCAAGCTTATCTGCCAGACTTTCTCTATTGTGGTCTGGGTCAGCTTCACCCCATGGGAGAAAAGCAGGATCTGGTTCATTGAATCAAAGACCTAAGAAAATCACCGAGAAAGTTCTCCTATAATCTTGGAGTTTATTTTGTAAACACATTCTCTTTAATCACAGCTTCCAAGCTATTCTGTCTTGCTTCAAAGTACTTCCACTGGCCCCAAGACACATTTTTGGTGCATAGGCAAGGAATGGCCTGTCAAATGCAACCATCATTACCATTCACCACTCTCGTTAGCCCAGAAACCTACAGCAAATTCTCTGAATAATAACTAGAAATATCTTTTAATATGAATTAATCTAATCAATAAATTGATTTCAAGATTTATCTTTAAAAAGCAGTTGGGGACAGGACTCAGTACTTTAAAGAGTGATGGAGAATGAAGAGGCTATCTTCCTTCTTAAAGAATCTTCAATTTCTCAACTTAAATGTAAAAGCCAAGGAGGTCAGAGATTGAGTGATGACTCTTAGTGTGTGCCTGCTAAGTCGCTTCAGATGTGCCTGACTCTTTGTGACACTATGGACTGTAGCCCACCAGGCTCCTCTGTCTATGGAATTCTCCAGACAAGAATACTGGAGTGGGTTGCCATGTCCTATGGGATCTTCCCAACCCAAGAATCGAACCTGTGTATCATGTTTCCTGTATTGGCACGTGACTTCTTTACCTCTAGTGCCATTTGGGAAGCCCAATAACTCAGTACTCATGGCCAGATGAGGTGTTTCCATCCTTGGAAGATGCAGCACCAGATGATTTTTATATCTATTGGACTGATTCAGTAGAGATGTCTTTAAATTAAAATCACAAACAATGTGAAATAAAATGTCCATAGCGATAGCAGCAACCTATTTCAATAGATACTATTTTGAGTGCCAAATATTTTTCTAAGCTCTTCACTTATGCTAATATGTGTATGTAAATGTATAGGATTGGAGAAGGAAATGGCAACCCAATCTAGTACTCTTGCCTGGAAAATCCCATGGACGGAGGAGCCTGGTAGGCTACAGTTCATGGGGTCGTGAAGAGTTAGACACAACTGAGTGACTTCACTTTCACTTTTCACTTTCATGCATTGGAGAAAGAAATGGCAGCCCACTCCAGTGTTCTTGCCTGGAGAATCCCGGGGATGGGGAAGCCTGGTGGGCTGCCGTCTATGGGGTCGCACAGAGTCAGAAACGACTGAAGCAACTTAGCAGCAGCAGCAGCATATATAGGATATATATTAATATCTAATAATGTTTTATATATATATAAGCAGCTGCTGCTGCTGCTAAGTCACTTCAGTCATCGACTGAGAATGAGATGGCTGGATGGCATCACTGACTCACTGCACATGAGTTTGGGTGAAATCCAGGAGTTGGTGATGGACAGGGAGGTCTGGCGTGCTGTGATTCATGGGGTCACAAAGAGTCAGACACAAATGAGTGACTGAACTGAACTGAACTGATAAATATATAATAATATATATTAATATATATAATCCTCATATAACCCTTATTATAGATACTCTTACCATGACTCCTCATTTCCTTGAAGGAGAAACTAAGGCAAATACAACTTAAGTAACACATGAAAGATTGACACTGGATGGATGAGTGGTGGAGTACAAATTTAATTCCGCTTTTTGGGCACTGGCAACCACACTCTTAGTATTAAGCATAGCTGTTTTTCATAAAGGAGTATTGAAAAATTTATGGAATAGTCACTACTTGTCTAAATATGTGTTCATTTATTATGTCATGCTGTTTGTCCTGTCAGTAATTGGCTAAATGTCTAATATTTCTTTAGAGGTTTCCACAGTATACACCCCTTGACTAAAAGAAACAAAAACTGTAGTGAAGTCCTATTTAGGTGAAAGTTGCAATGACTGTCACAATTTTCTGCATGATGTAGTTAACAAGTAGAAATTACTACTCAGTCAGTCAGTCAGTTCACTTGCTCAGTCGTGTCCAACTCTTTGCAACCCCGTGAATCACAGCACTCCAGGCTTCCCTGTCCATCACAAATTAACAGCGATCACTCAGACTCATGTCCATCGAGTCAGTGATGCCATCCAGCCATCTCATCCTCTGTCGTCCCCTTCTCCTCTTGCCTCCAATCCCTCTCAGCATAGAGTAATTTCCAATGAGTCAAATCTTTGCATGAGGTGGCCAAAGTACTGGAGTTTCAGCTTTGCATCATTCCCTCCAAAGAAATCCCAGGGCTGATCTCCTTCAGAATGAACTAGTTGGATCTTCTTGCAGTCCAAGAGACTCCCAAGAGTCTTCTTCAACACCACAGTTCAAAAGCATCAAATCTTTGGCACTCAGCTTTCTTCACAGTCCAACTCTCACATCCATACATGACCACTGGAAAAACCATAGCCTTGACTAGATGGACCTTTTTTGGCAAAGTAATGTCTCTGCTTATGAATATGCTATCTAGGTTGGTCATAACTTCCTTCTTCCAAGGAGTAAGCATCTTTTAATTTCATGGCTGCAGTCTGCAGTGATTTTGGAGCCCCCCAAATAATAAGCAGATAGCAAGGGCTTTGCTTTCCATAGTGGTTATCTCCTGAGAACTTACCAAGGTTCTTGTAAGGTAAATATACATTTCCTAATGAAAGATACAATGTCAATTTGAGACACCTTGAGAATTAATGATCTTGGTAAAAGTAGTACATATATATATACATATATATATATATATATATATATAGCCTACTAGACTCCTCTGTCCACGGGATTTTCCAAGCAATAGTCCTGGAGTGGATTGCCATTTACTTCTCCAGGGGATCTTCCCAACCCGGGGATCAAACCCAGGTCTCCTGCATTGTAGACAAATGCTTTACAGTCTGAGCCACCAGGGAAGTCCTATATTTATACATGAAAAGTGAAAGTGAAAGTGTTAGTTGCTCAGTTGTGTCCGACATTTGTGACCCCAGGGACTGTAGCCTGCCAGGCTCCTGTGTCCATAGGATTCTTCAGCAAAAATACTGGAGTGGATTGCCATTTCCTTCTCCAGGGTTTCTTCCTGAACCAGAGATTGAACTCAGGTTTACTGCATTGCAGGCAGATTCTTTACTATCCCATCAAGGAAGCCCGTATATGTGGTTGGAATTTGAGACTTTTTATGGACTAAATGTTTGTGCCCTTTTCCAATTTTATATGTTGAAAACCTAACCCCTAGCGTGCTGGTATTAGGAGGTGGGGCCTTTGGGAAGTGATTAAATTGAAATGAGGTCATGAAGATGGAGCCCCTGTCACGACATTACCAACTTTATAAGAAGAGGAAGAGATACCAGCACTTCTTCTCTGCTATGTAAGGACACAGTGAGAAGGTGGCTCTCTCCAAGCCAGGAGGAGGCTTTGCTGGGAGCCTAACTAGACAGCACCTTGATCTTGGACATCTCAGCCTCTAGAACTATGAGAAATATATAACTGCTGTTTAAACCATCCAGTCTATGGTATTTTGTTATGGCAGCCCTAGCAGACCAAGAACTCAAAGACTCTAAGGGAGTCATTCATCTGTTAAGACAGAAATGCATTGGCATGGTCCTGATGGGGTGAAACTAGAGAATAAAGCCAAGTGTATGAGCTTATTGTGGCTGTTCTAACAAGGGACCACAAGTAGGTGGTTTAAAACAAGAGACCTTTATTCTTATGGTTCTGGAGACTAGAAGTCCACTGTCACAGTGCTGGCAGGCCCACATCCCTCTGGGGTCTCTAAGGGAGAATTCATTCCTCGCCTCTTCCAATTTCTGGTGGTTATTGGCATTCCTTGACTTGTGACCGCATTGCTCCAATCTCTCGTTTGTGGTCACATTGCCTCCTCCCTTTCAGTCTGTGTCTTCTTTTATGTCTGACTTAAATTTCCCTTTGCAGTTTTTTCTTTTAAGGATATTGTAATTTGATTTAGGACCACCCAGATAAACCAAAATGATCTCTTTATCTCAAGATCTTTGATGCAGAGACCCTTTTTTCTTTTTCCAAATGAGATCACATTCACTGGGGTTCCAGGAATTAGGATACAGATATATCTTTTTATGGGACACAACTCAACTGACTACGCCAAATAATGTCAAGAATAACCAGGGGAGATCTTCTTTGGGCTTGTTCTCTTTGTGAAGCTGTTGGCATTATAAACCCCTTTTGCCTTAACCACAAGCTTAAGAAAAATGTTAAAACTGTGAATAAGTATTTGTTTTATCTGAACATGTATACATAGCCCTGGAATGAGTATATCTGATTTGTTGGAGTTAGTAAGTTCTTAAATTGCAAAACTATATGCTTAATTTTACATACAGATAGGTCAACTTTCTCTGTTAGTCTTACAATAATTCCATTCTAGGCTTGGTGAATAAATAAAGTCATAGCCTTTGAATTAATTACCACGTTAAGTGAGAATGCGGTAACAGATCAATTCAGGTGAATGTGTTCAGGATTTGACATTCTACAGCATTTTCTATTCCTGCGCCTCTAAGAAATTGTTGACTTAGATTGAGTTCTTGTGTTCATCAATTTTGCATTATCAGTGTCTATCATAGACTTGGAAGTATTTGGTGGTATGAGCTGTGAAGGCAAATTAGTTGTGTGAATGATTGAATGCTTGCCAAGGTGATGATGTTTTTTTTTAAAGCTTTTTAAAATTATTATATTGGGGTAGCTGATTAATAATGTTGTGACAGTTTCAGGGGGACAGCAATGGGACTCAGCCATGCATATACATGTATCTATTCTCCCACAATGATGCTTTTATCTGGAGTCAATAACTGGTCAATCCACCTACTTGGAACACAACTTAGAATAAAGATTTAATTTTAAAATAGTCTCCCAACATTCAAGTTAGATATTATATCTGAGTATGTATATTCTTATGTGCCTAATTCCCCATAAATAGACAAGCCTTAATTTCCATTTATTCCTACCTTCAGCATCTCTATCATCCATTCATCCTTTGACAAATGCTTAGGCTGTAAAAAGAAAAAAAAAAAGATTGGATTTAAATATTTTGCCTGTTGTGAATAAAGCTGCAATTAACATGAAAATACAGACACCACTTTGCTATCCTGCTTTAATTTCCTGTGGATATATGTATTCAGAGTGGAGTTGCTGAATCATTAGTATTCTTGTCTGAAGAATTCCTTGGACAGAAGATACTGGCAGGCTATGGTCATAGGGTTCAAACAGTTGTACACAACTGAAGTGACTTAGCATGTATGCATGGTAATTTTATTCTTAATTTTTCATTTCCCACAATAGTTGTACCCATTTTAATTCCCATCCGCAGTGCTCAAAGATTACCTTTTTTCCACATCCTTGCCAACACTTGTTAATTTTTTTAAATGATGGCCGTTCTAACAGGTGTGAGATAATCTCTTGGATTTGATTTGCATTTCCTTGATGATTAGTAATGTAAGCACCTTTTTATGTAGCTGTTGGCTATCTTATGTCTTCTAGTTATTTTTGTTTGCATGTGATTCTAATAATTCTGATTTTACAGTTTTCTGAATAAATTTGAGAGCAAATTATAAGGAGACCCATGGAGAGCAAAACAAGCTTGACAGAAAAATTATTAAAATGAAGATTTATACTTTACATAATGTTCACTGATTTGGTTGTTTCTTGAGGATCACATTTTTTAAATGCTTTACTTGCCTGTCTGTATTCCTAACTATTTGATAGATTCCTCTCATGAAAGTTTGGCAGACAGACCCTGAAAAGTACATGTGGACTGACCATTGAAATCACAGATGTATTTTTTAATCTAAAATAGTGTGAGGTAACTAGTATTATACATCTCCATCAGTGATAGAAGCTAACATTTATTGAACATCATTTAATAGTTCATTCTTGCTGGAGTCATGTTTTAAGTGAATCGGATGTTGTGAGCACTTCTATTATACAGAGTGTAAGAGAAACGCAGGCTGCTGCCGCTAAGTTGCTTCAGTCGTGTCCGACTCTGTGCTACCCCATAGACAGCAGCCCACCAGGGTCCTCTGTTCCTGGGATTCTCCAGGCAAGAACACTGGAGTGGGTTGCCATTTCTTTCTCCAATGCATGAAAGTGAAAAGTGAAAGTGAAGTCGCTCAGTCTGTCCAACTTCACGACCCTGTGGACTGCAGCCCACCAGGCTCCTCCGTCCATGGGATTTTCCAGGCAAGAGTACTGGAGTGGGGTGCCATTGCCTTCTCCGAGAGAGACTCAGGGAAGGTATACAATTTTTCTGAGGTCACACAGCTGGGGAATGATGGAAAAGGGATTCTACAGAGTTTCGGGAAAGACACACTTTTGCTGTTGTTCACCTCTTGGCATACAACATTTGTTCCCCCATTGTTGCAGGTACTAAGATGTCTTTGCTCCTCATCTTAATGTCAATATATAAGAATTCTTATCTTCTCTGATCGTCGACTGCCCCATTCATTTTGTCATTCCTTTCTCTTGCACTTCTTCATTTATTTTTACTTTGGACAATTTGCACTTCGTCTTGTCAGGAACATACTTCTTCCCTTTCTCATCATGGTAGCTGGTGAGCTTACACAGCAATTACATTGATTCCTGTGTATTGTGGGAAAAAGATGTTGCAGTGATAAAAATGACAGGGCATTGGAGACTTTGAGAAACCACAGTCAGAAAACAGAGATTGTTGTATTATCTCAGTTTTTGGACAGACGTATTTGGGAAGTTGAAGGGCATCAAATTTGAAGTTGGCAAGCCCAGATTCCAGATCTGACTCCCTCCAATGTAATCTCTGTCGTTGTGGACAAACCCCTTTATCTCTCTAAGCCTCAGATCTTTATTAACAGATATTAACAATAATATCAACTCAAGTAACTACTTAGGTAGTGTAAGTGAAAAGCATTAAAATATTATAAAATTACAGAAGAGCATCAGTCATTTTTTCTACATCCCAAGCATGGCTTTGAATTAATAAATCCTGTCTCTGATTGAAGTTTTATCTTGGAGCAGAGTCAGCTCTTGACTGAAGCTGTTGAGTCATAGAGGAAAGCTGATACTAGCGTCAGAGAGTGAGCTGATCATCTCCAGGGAAGGCAGATTTCTATCAGCTAAGGTATATAAGTATCCAAGTCCAATTAACATACCAAAGAATGGTCCTGGCCTCTATATTGCACTGTGTTGCTATTACTTCAGCCTTTAGTTGCTTAATTCCACATATTCACAGATGCTCTTGAAGGAAAGATGTTACCCAGACTATTTTAATTCTTAGCTTTGAAAAGAAACATCAATTCTCTTTGCTCTTTCAAAACAGTTGATTGACTTGTAACCCTAAGAATCCTCCCTGAATTTATGCCATTTACAAATTGATGCTATCGGTTTAACTGTTGGATCACATCTACTCCACCTATTTTTTGAAATAGATTTGAGGCAGCCAATATATACTTTGAGGGAAACAGAAGTATAACAATTTCTAATAAGAACCACCTCTGAGCATTATGCTGTTATAACCCCAGTTTATTAATCTTTAGGACAGAAAACAAAACCCACCTTATTAATTGCCCTGCCAAGATGAAAAGGTGGAATGAAACACACTGCATGACATTGCTGTCAGCTTGACTAAATATTTTGATGAATGAACTTATTGTGTTTTCACCCGGAGGCTTTTTAAAGTTAAGGGCATATTGAAAAAAAAAAGAAAAGTGAAGGAAAAAAGTACTCTTGTGAATGCAGTTACCTCCCCACGGGTGGTGGAAGCAGACTCTCACAAAGGTCACCCTTACTGAGAGATGTGGGTCAGCCCTGGCTTGGGTATAGCCAGTCTGTATCCCGAGGCTAAGTGATCTGCACTTCTGGGACCATCCTGCTGCTTATTCTTCTAGAGAAATTTGTTACATACAATCACATCAAAGGACCTCTTGCTTCTGAATACCTTTGAGAGCTTTCAAAAGATTAACATCCTCTGTCATAGGGACCCTTCTTTCTTCCCTCTCTCTACGTCCCCTTCCTTTTCTTCTTTCCTAAAAGGAAAAATAAGAAAATGACACGTATTATGTTACCATCTAGCATTCCTACTCTATTTAGGGTAGCCAAGCTTTATAATTTCAATTTTCTAGAATGACAGAAAATAATTTATATGCAAAGAAACTGTTTTATTTATATGACAGCAAAATAATTTTCCTTGGGGAGGTTGGACACAATAAACAAGAACAAAGTGAACTTAATTATTGCAAATATTTAGCATGGAGTTAGAATGACAGATTCTGGAAAACTTGAACTGAAAACATATTTTATTTGAGTTTATGGGGTTTTATTAATGTGAACCAGAAACTGAAAATTTAGAGATTGAATGTTTGAAACAGATATTTCAGCTTCTCATGAAAATATTACAAAAGGTAGGCCAAGGCCCACATTCTTGCATGAATGCTAATTGCTCCATATCCCAATTGTAACTGTAATCTGTGATACTCACAGTACATAAGCATAAGACCTTAGTAACAGTCATTTATTGATTGATGATATATGCATCAGCATTTTTGATCCTCATATAGTCTGTTCTGTGGACCACAAATACATTTCCATATTGCTGGAGTTTTTCCTAAGGGACTTTATCTCTTGTATTTAGCCGTAAGAAAATGAAAGGCAGAAATTTCCTTTCCCAGTACTTGGCACAGGTGACTAACTTACCATCATCATTAATTAAGCAGGGTGGTTGGATTGCTAGAAACCCAAACTGATTTCATAATGAATGGACTTATTTGGTTTTCCTTGGTAATGCTCAGAGAATAACGTATACATTAAACTCTGATGTCGATAGGTAGTTTGTGTCTCACATCTGTTGGAGATGTTCACTTGTGAGTTCTGTGACTTCAACATTAATAAATATTCATATTGAAATCTTAAAAAAACATCTAGAGCTTTGACCTGATATTGTCAAATGCTTTATTACCAGGATTTTTACAGTTCAGTTCAATTGGCCACCAAATCAAATCCTAAGGTACAAAACAGTTTTTAAATGACTGGGGTAGAGGATGGACTCCTGGCCATGCAGGACATGTTACATATTCTCTCTATAAATGCATTTCAGTTTATTTTTTTTTACATTCGTCATTGCTCTTTTGTTCTCTTCAGACTCTCAGAGGTCATAATATGTCTTGTCCATAGTTTCTTCTAACTCAATTCCCTGCAGTTTGTCCTCAATGATCCCAAGTTACCATGATACTTCTGGAACCCATAATAATGCCCTTGCTATCAATCTTAAATTTTCTAATGATCACTGCCTTCTTTGTTTTTGTCTAATTGTCATTTATGCTTTCTTCCAGTCTTAGGTGTATTGGGTAGTGAGTCTTGTTGTTTGTTGTTTCAGTTGCTGAGTCATCTCTGATTCTTTGTGACCCCGTGGACTGTAGCCCACCAGGCTCCTCTGTCCTTGGGATTTCCCAAGCAAGAATACCTGAGTGGGTTGCCATTTCCTTCTCCAGAGAATCTTCCCAATCCAGGGATTGAACCTACCTCTCTTGCTTTGACAGGCAAGTTCTTTACCACTGAGCTACCAGGGAAGCCCAGTGAGTTTTGTAACTGCCACTTAAACCAATATAACAAGAATTTCCTTCAGCATGGAAATTTCCCTTTTCCTGCTGCCCACCCACCAAAATTCACAGGCAATCACTTGTGTTTAAGCTTTAAAAAGTTGGGTTGAAAGGCTTCTCTGGTGGTCCAGTGGTTAAGAATCTGCCCTGTAATTCAGGGGACACTGGTTCGATCCCTGACCCAAGTAGATCCCACATGTCATGGGGCAAAGGGCCACATGCCACAATTGCCAAGCCTATGTGCTACAACTGCTGAAGCCTGCACACCCTAGAACCCACTCTGCAACAAGAGAAGCTGCTGCAATGAGAAACTCACGCACTGCCTCTAGAGAGTATCCTCCCCCATTCGCTGCAACTAGAGAAAGCTCACCTGTGTCAACAAAGACCCACCACAGCCAAAAATAAATAAATTTAAAAAGCAGTTTGGTTGACATACATTAAATCACATATACTTATCATGTAAAATTTGATTATTTTTAACATATGTATGTTAACAAAAATATGTATAAAAATTGTATGGTCACCACAATCAAAAGTAGATAGTAGAAGAGAACTCATTAGGTCAGAGCATGTGTGATTTTGTAATACTCATTGGCCAAAAAAGTATAATACAAATATTAAAATATAACAATATGCATAAAAATGTTTAATATATATGGACCTGAGAACTTTCAATGACTGAAAACATTGAAAGTACACACATATATGAGCATGAAAATATGTATGAACACATGTAGATACATAAACACACACATATACACATAAACGCATGTATGTATAAAAGTAAAGTATGATGGTATACATACATTTTTTAAGAAAGAGTTTTCAAAGACATAAAAATGCAAAGTAACTTACAACAGCATTAAAATGGTATAATTCAGTTCAGCTCAATTCAGTCCCTCAGTCCTGTCCAACACTTTGTGATCCCATGGATGGAAGCACGCCAGGCCTCCCTGTCCATCACCAACTCCTGGAGTTAACCGAAACTTATGTCCATCGAGTAGGTGATGCCATCCAGCCATCTCATCCTCTGTCATCCCCTTCTCCTCCTGTCCTCAATCTTTCCCAACATCAGGGTCTTTTCAAATGAGTCAGCTCTTCGCATCAGGTGGCCAAAGTATTGGAGTTTCAGCTTCAATACTGGTCCTTTCAATGAACACTCAGGACTGATATCCTTTAGGATAGACTGGTTGGACTTCCTTGCAGTCCAAGGGACTCTCAAGAGTCTTTTCCAACACCACAGTTCAAATACATCAACTCTTCAGCACTCAGCTTTCTTTATAGGCCAACTTTAACATCTGCACATGACTACTGGAAAAACCATAGCCTTGACTAGACGGACCTTTGATGATAAAGTAATGTCTTTGCTTTTTAATATGCTGTCTAGGTTGGTCATAACTTTCCTTCCAAGGAGTAAGCATCTTTTAATTTCATGGCTGCAGTCACCATCTGCAGTGATTTTGGAGACCCCCAAAATAAAGTCTGCCACTGTTTCCACTTTTCCCCCATCTATTTGCCATGAAGCGATGGGGCCTGATGCCGTGATCTTAGTTTTCTGAATGTTGAGTTTTAAGCCAACTTTTTCACTCTCCTCTTTTATGTTCCTCAAGAGACTCTTTAGCTCTTCTTCACTTTCTGCCATAAGGGCGGTGTCATCTGCATTTCTGAGGTTACTGATATTTTTCCCAGCAATCTTGATTCCAGCTTGTGCTTCATCCAGCCCAGTGTTTCTCATCATGAAATCTGCATATAAATTAAATAAGCAGGGTGGCAATATACAGCCTTGGTGTACTCCATTCCCAATTTGGACCCAATCTGTTGTTCCATGTCTAGTTCTAACCATTGTTTCCTGACCTGAATACAGATATCTCAAGAGGCAGGTCAGGTGGTCTGGTATTCCCATCTCTTTCAGTATTTTCCACAGTTTATTGTGATCCACACAGTCAAAGGCTTTGGCATAGTCAATAAACAGAAATAGAAAGGTTTTCTGGATCTGTCTTGAATTTTCAATGATCCAGTGGATGTTAGCAATTTGATCTCTGGTTCCTCTGACTTTTATAAATCCAGCTTGAACATCTGGAAGTTCAGGGTTCATGTATTGCTGAAGCCTGGCTGGGAGAATTTTGAGCATTACGTTACTAGCGTGTGAGATGCATGCACTTGTGTGGTAGTTTGATCATTCTTTGGCACTGCCTTTCTTTGGGATTGGAATGAAAAGTGACCTTTTCCAGTCCTGTGGCCACTGCTGAGTTTTCCAAATTTGCTGGCATATTGAGTGCAGCACTTTGACAGCATCATCATTTGGGATTTGAAATAGCTCAACTGGAATTCCATCACCTCCACTAGCTTTGTTCATAGTGATGCTTCCTAACGCCCACTTGACTTCACATTCCAGGATGTCTGGCTCTAGGTGGGTGATCACACCATCGTGATTATCCGGGTCATGAAGAACTTTTTTGAACAGTTCTTCTGTGTATTCTTGCCACCTCTTCTTAATATCTTCTGCTTCTCTTAAGTCCATACCGCTTCTGTCCTTTATTGAGCCCATCTTCGCATGAAGTGTTCCCTTGGTATCTCTAATCATCTTGAGGAAATCTCTAGTCTTTCCCATTCTATTGTTTTTCTCTATTTCTTTGCATTGATCACTGAGGAAGGCTTTCTTATCTCTCCTTGCTATTCTTTGGAACTCTGCATTCAAATAGGTATATCTTTCCTTCTCTCCTTTGCTTTTTGCTTCTCTTCTTTTCAAGCTATTTGTAAGGCCTCCTCAGACAGCCATTTTGCTTTTTTGCATTTCTTTTTCTTGGGGATGGTCTTAACCCCTGTCTCCTGTACAATGTCACTAACCTCTGTCCATAGTTCATCAGGCACTCTGTCTATCAGATCTAGCCCCTTAAATCTACTTCTCACTTTCATTGTATAATCATAAGGGGTTTGATTTAGGTCATACCTGAATGGTCTAGTGGTTTTCCCTACTTTCTTCAATTTTTAAAGTCTGAATTTGGCAATAAGGAGTTCATGATCTGAGCCACAGTCAGCTCCTGGTCTTGTTTTTGCTGACTATATAGAGCTTCTCCATCTTTGGCTGCAAAGAATATAATCAATCTGATTTTGATGTTGATAATCTGGTGATATCCATGTATAGAGTCTTCTCTTATGTTGTTGGATGAGGGTGTTTGCTATGACCAGTGCATTCTCTTGGCAAAACTCTATTAGCCAATATTCAGTTCAGTTCAGTTCCTCAGTTGTGTCCGACTCTTTGCAACCTCATGAACCTCAACAAGCCAGGCCTCCCTGTTCATCACCAACTCCCAGAGCCTACCCAAACTCATGACTATTGAGTTGGTGATGCCTTCCAACCATCTCATCATCTGTCATCCCCTTCTCCTCCTCCCCTCACTCAATCTTTCCCAGCATCAGGGTCTTTTCAAATTAGTCAGTTCTTCACGTCAAGTGGCCAAAGTATTGGAGTTTCAGCTATGCAATATTAAGCCTCCTAAAAAACAAAATAAAGAATTATAAGTACTCTTCTCAAGTTAACTTGAAAGTGTATGGATAATGAATAAGGAGACACTTCTAAGATAAGCGCCAGTGAGATGTTAGGGATACCATGGGTTCAAAACAGGACCAACTAAAATAAAAAGGACAGCCTGCTGGAAAAAGACATAGTGAAGGACCTGGTTTGATTTTTCAAATTAATGTTTATGATTTAACCAATACGATCTAAAAAGGGCAGTGACTTGTCAATTCTAATTTGTGAAGCCAATTTTGCTCAACTCTTAGAATGAAAACTACATTTCATTATAGTAGAAGTGATTCTTGGTTGCTCTGTTTTAATGTTGATCAATCAAAATGATTGGAACATCTCTTATCATTGTTGTCAGTTCCCAGAAAAGACTTTATTTGCATTTAAAAATAGCAAGGAAAATGTTATTTCAGTCTTTCAAAATGCTTTGTTTTAGCTTCCAAAACTATTCCAGTACCTTCTTCTCTTTTTGCTAATAATATAAAATAACTTTTTTGTTTTTTCCATCAGTTGTAAAACTTACTTTAAGTGTGTCCAGTGTGAATAGTTCACAATGATTCACTGAGTGACTAAGTACACATATATATGTTTTAACACAAAGTTAAAGTAAAAAATAACAGGTGCTTATGTCTTTCTCCTAAAATATACACAACAGAAAGAACTATAAAGAGAATCATAAGTACCATCTCTTCTCAGATGACTTAGTGTTTAAAGAATCCACCTGCCAAAGCAGGAAATGCAGGTTTGATCCCTGGGTCAGGAAGATTCCCTGGAGAAGGAATTGGCAACTCCAGTATTATTTTCTGGGAAATCCCATGGACAGAGGAGCCCCATGGGTTACAGTCCACGGTGTTACAAAAGAGTCAGACACAACTTAGCAACTAAACAACAACAGACCACTCATTACTATCAGACTGAAGAGATGGCATACTTGAAGGCTTGTCTACTTAAGCAGCAGATCATTGGAGCTTTGTTTTTCTTACAAGGGGACAATTGTTAGTACTATTTCAGTATATGGCAAAGTAGATATAATCATTTCATTTAAAGCTCTATTCTTGATTTTTCAAAAATAAACTTTCAAATTTAGAGCAGTTTTATATTTGCAGAAAGTTGAGAAGATAATGTAGAGAGTTGCTATATTCCTGACATTAGTTCCCCCTTTCCCTGACATCTTGGGACTTCCCTGTAGCTCAGGTAGTGAAGAATCTGCCTGCAATGCAGGAGTCCCAGTTCAACCCCTGGGTCAGGAAAATCCTCTGGAGAAGGGAATGGCGACCCACTTCATTATTCTTGCCTGGAGAATTCGGTGGACAGAGGAGCCTGGCAGGATACAGGCCATGGGTTCACAAAGTTGAACATGACTGAGCGACTAATGCTCCACTTCTGACATCTTACATATTACAGTACATTCATCAAACTAAATTGTTATTATCTCAAGTCTATAGTTTATCCAAATTTCTTTGGTTTTTATCTAATATCTTTTTCTGTTTCCAGGATTCCATCCAAGATACCATTTTGCATATGGTAATCTTTTAGGCCTTTCTTGGCTGTGATTATTTCTAAGATTTTTTTTGTTTTGATAATCAAAATCAAAATCACATATATTTTCTCATATGTATTCTTCCAGAAGCTTTATATTTTTTGCATCTTACGTTTAGATTCATGATCCATTTTGAATTAATTTCCTGTATTGCCTATGTCTAGGTTTTTTGTTATTGTTGTTGTTATTGTTGTTTGTTGCTTGTTTGTTTTGCATATGGATGTCCAGAATTTCAGCTCAATTTGTAGAAAAGATTATTCTTTCTCAATCAAATCAAATCAAATGGACTTCCCTGGTGGCTCAGATGGAAAATTCCATGGACAGAAGAGCCTGGTCGGCTATAGTCCATGGGGTCGCAAAGAGTTGAACAGGACTGAGCAACTTCAATTTTCTCAATCAAATTGTCTTTGCTTCTTTGTCAAAATCAGTTGACTATATAACTATGAGCCTGTTTCTGGGTTGTCTATTCGGCTTCATTGATCTGTATTTCTATTTTATCACCAGTACCATACCTCTTGAGGTAACTTAATAGAAATGAGGGAAGAAGGGAGAGATTACAAAGAAGTATTTTATACAAACATAGAGGCTGTCTAGTCCCAGAATCTATAGGGTGAGTAGATAAGTTGGAAGCCCAAGAAAGCCAATGGTCTAGTTCCAATTTAAGTCTGAAGACTTGAGAATTAGAACATCAAACAGTGTAGTTCCCATCTAGAAGCCAGCTCAAGACTCAGAAAGAGCGAATATTTCAGTTTAAATCTGAAGGCAAGAAAACGCCAATGTCCCAACCTATCAGGCATGAAGAATTCTTCCCTACTAGGGATAGGGTCGGAGAAGGCAATGGCATCCCACTCCAGTACTCTTGCCTGGAAAATCCCATGGATGGAGGAGTCTGGTGGGCTACAGTCCATGGGGTCTCGCAGAGTCGAACACGACTAAGCGACTTCACTTTCACTTTTCACTTTCATGTACTGGAGAAGGAAGTGGCAACCCACTCCAGTGTTCTTGCCTGGAGAATCCCAGGGACGGGGGAGCCTGGTGGCTGCTGTCTATGGGGTCGCACAGAGTCGTACACGACTGAAGTAACTTAGCAGCAGCAGCAGCAGCAGCAGCAGGATAGGGTCAACTTTTGTCTTCTGTTTGGGCCTTCAACTATTTGAATGAAGCTCACTCACACAGTTGGCCTTTCCTGGTGGTTCAGACAGTAAAGAATCCACCTGCAATGGGGAGACTTGGGTTAGATCCCTGGGTTAGGAAGATTCCCTGGAGGAGAGCACTGCAATCCACTCCAGTATTCTGGAGAATTCCCATGGAGAGAGGAGCCTGGCGGGCTGCGGTCCATGGGGTGGCAAAGAGTCAGACATAACTGAGTGACTAAGCACACACACACACACACACACACACACACACACACACAAACATTATAAAGGGTAATTTGATGAACTTAGTCTACCAATTTAAATGTTCAGTTCAGTTCAGTCGCTCAGTCGTGTTTGACTCTGCGACCCCATGGACTGCAGCACGCCAGGCTTCCCTGTCCATCACGAGCTTCCGGAGCTTACTCAAACTCATGTCCATCGAATCAGTGATGCCATCCAAGTATCTCATCCTCTGATGTCCCCTTCTCCTCATGCCTAAAATCTTTTCCAGCATCAGGGTCTTTTCTAGTGAGTCAGTTCTCATCAGATGGCCAAGGTATTGGAGTTTCAGCTTCAGCATCAGTCCTTCCAATGACTATTCAGGACTGATTTAAATGTTAGCCTCATCTGAAAACCCCCCTCACAGAATGTTTGATCAAGTATCTGGGCATCTTGTGGCCCAGTCAAGTTGACACATAAAATCAAACACTGCACTTTTCTTTCTTTCTTTTGTCGTATTGCACTCTCCCGGAATCCCAGTGCAATGCTGAATCATTGTGGTGAGAAAGGACAACCTTGCCCTGTCTCCCTGTCTTAGGGAGAAAGCAGCCAGTTGCTAACCACTAAGTATGTTATCAGCTATAGGGTTTTTGAGATAGTTCTTTGATATTCCTCATTCGCTAAGAGGATTTTTATTGTTGCATTTGGTCATGAATTGGTGTTTGCTTTTGTCAAAATACTTTTCTGCACTTGATGGTATAACCACATGATTTTTGCTTGATGCGATAGATCACATTGATACACTTTTTGAATGTTGAGCCAGTCTTATTCATCTCCAATAAATCCCATTGACTTTTGGCATATAATTTTCTTAGCTATATTTCCTGATATTTTGTTAAGGATATACTTTGCATATACTTTCATAAGAGTTATTGGTCATTGATTTTTAATTTTTATTTCTTCTAATGTTTCTGGCT
>SJYF01000335.1:10791-23354 GCA_006410515.1 Procapra przewalskii | reverse complement strand
ATGCAGAAGAAAGGAAAGAGGAAGATGAGAATAGAGGGGGAAAAAGACAGAAGGAAAAAGAGAGTGAGAAAGAGGAGGAGGGATAGGAAATAATAAAGGAGGAAAATTTTAAACAAATTTAAAATTGCAAAAGTAATATAGATAAGTGAAGACTCATAATGTTGCTTAAAGGATAAAGTTGAAGACCACAGTGATTTAGAAGAAATTATTAAGACTCAGAAAACAAACATGGTAATTACTTGCCAGTAACTCAGGAAAAAATAAAACAAACCTAAAGAAACTTAGAGGTGNAGGTGTAAAGACATATAGAGAACTATAATCTAGGAGGAATGACTAATACAGAAACAGGAAATGTGAATTCTGCTTTCCTGATATTTTAAAACCAAGTTTGTCCAGTAATGCTTATGGAGAAAAGTAGGATAAACAGTCTTATAGGATCAGTAAAAAAAAAGATTCCTATGTCCGATGTTAGATCTTATTCTCTATATTTATACTTTAGTAACCCAAGTCGTTCTAGTGATAAAGAACCCACCTACCAATACAGGAGGCATAACAGATATGAGTTTGATCCAGGTGTCAGGAAAATTCACTAGAGGAGAGCATGGCAACCCACTCCAGTATTCTTGCCTGGAAAATTCCATGGACAGAGGAACCTGGTGGGCTACAGTCCATGGGGTCGCAAAGAGTCAGACACAACTGAAGCAACTTAGCACTCAAACCATGTAACAGATTCTGATGTTGACTTGGTTTCAAATATGTCTAAAAGAAAAAAGTTGAAACAGTTACACAGTTTGAAAGGCACAAACACGTTTTGCTCTGCTATCCACATTATCTGTAGGATTATCATTCTTTTTGTCTTTCTACTTTGCATTCAAAATGTACAGCACCAATTATTTCAGTTTAGTTCAGTCGCTCAGTCATGCCCAACTCTTTGCAACCCCATGGATTGCAGCATACCAGGCCTCCTTGTCCATCACCAACTCCTGGAGTTTACTCAAACTCATGTGTATTGAGTCAGTGATGCCATCCAGTCATCTCATCCTTTGCTGTCCCCTTCTCATCCTGCCTTCAATCTTTCCCAGTATCAGGGTCTTTTCCAGTGAGTCAGTTCTTTGCATCACGTGGCCAAAGTATTAGAGTTTCAGCTTCAGCATCAGCCCTTCCAATGTATATTCGTGACTGATTTCCATTAGGGTTGATTGGTTAGATCTCCTTGCAGTCCAAGGGACTCTCAAGAGTCTTCTCCAACATCACAGTTCAAAAACATCAATTCTTCATCACTCAGCTTTATTTATAGCCCAACTCTCACGTCTATACATGACTACTGGAAAAACCATAGCTTTGACTAGATGGACCTTTGTTGGCAAAGTAATATCTCTGCTGTCTATGTCGGTCATAACTTTTCTTCCAAGGAGCAAGCATCTTTTAATTTCATGGCTGCAGTCACATCTTTTAGTTGTGAATAAATTTTTGTGTTGTTTTGAAATGAGTTATAATCAGTTACAAAATCTGACATGTAATCTAATGTCTACAAACATTAGAACTCTTAGATACGTTTTCTGTTTCTTGTAGGAATCAGGACAAGATGAGGACTGATTTAGTCCTCACCCATGGAAAGGGGTAAACCTTTGATCATCTCTGTTAAATTTCTCCATGGGTAAGTATTGAGAAAAAATATCTTTGCTTGAAGTTTGCCTGTTATTGCATTGTGCATTTCAGGTTTTGTTTAATGGACAAAATACTAGATAGAGGTAACACCCACCACCAATGTATGCATGAGAGCATAGCATTATGAAAACTGATCATGGTGAGACTTGTTGAGCTTGACAGTGCTTCTATCTATTAAAAAAATTTAACATCAAGATCTATATCAAGAGTCTAGAATGTGAGGAATTGCAATATATAACAAACGGTTGACTAATGTCTTGAATCTCTTATGCCATCTGAGCAGACAGAATGGTTAGTGTGCCTCCATGCCTTGTACATATTTGGTGCTCATGGTCAGTGCTAGCAACCTAATTCTGTCTTTTTTGTAGGAGCACTGCATGGAGTGAAAAAGAAAAAGCACTTTGGTGTTAAATTCTATTATTGTTTGGCCCCACCACAGAGTAAAGTCCCAAATTCTAGAGAATCACATAGCCATAATATTATAATGTGGTTTTATTTTCATTCATCCCATTCAATCATTTATTCAAAAAATAAATCATTTATTCAACAAATAAATGCAAGTGCAAAGCATGTGCCTAACAAAGGCGCATGCTCTGTATCGGGCACTGTGAGAGTAAATGCAGCAGAAATGGAATTCTCTAAGATTGGGCTTCCCTGATAGCTCAGTTGGTAAAGAACCCACCTGCAGTGCAGGAGACCTCCACTGGATTCCTGAGTTGGAAAGATCCACTGGCAAAGGGATAGGATACCCATTCCAGTATTCTTGTGCTTTCCTTGTGGCTCAGTTGGTAAAGAATTTGCCTGCAATGCGGGAGACCTGGGTTTGATCCCTGGGTTGAGAAGATCCCCTGGAGAAGAGAAAGGCTACCCACTCCAGTATTTGGCCTGGAGAATTCAATGGACCACTTGTTTAGTCCATGGATTCGCAAAGACTCGGACATGACTGAATGACTCTGACTTAAGGATATCTCTGAGTAATGTAGTTTTCCATAACATCTACTTGTTCCACAGATGGTCTAACAGTCCTTTCAAATCTTTAAAAAAGTTTCTGAGTCCTAGGGATCCTGTGAGACAGTTAGGTGAAATTTCTAACTCTTCATAATATTTGGAAGTAAAATGTACAAAAACCCATGAGATCATGTTGCCCGTGAAGACTGAACAGCTGCAGGTAGGTAGTGTGTCTTTACTTTGTGAACAAGAGAAGTTTAAATCCTGAATGGTAGAAATGTTCTTAGCAAGCTGCTTTGTGTTCATTCGCTCAGTTATGTCTGACTCTTTGCACTATCATGAACTGTAGCCCACCAGGCTCCTCTGTCCATTGGATTTTCCAGGCAAAAATACTGGAGTGGGTTGCCTTGCTCTTCTACAGGGATGGTGCTTTGGGTCTTAAGATAACTTTGATTTGTTAACTGTCTGATATAAGCTTCCTACTTTGAAATATTGGTCTTTGAATAAAAAATCATCTCTATGATATACATATCTTGGTAAAATCATGGGTGATCTGGTCCTTTGTTTTCACATGTAAAATGTAGTTCTCCAGATAGAAATAAGCTGTGTGGAGATGTTGCTTTATCTAATGTGCCAACGTCAGAATTCTCTCTGATATCAGATTTGAACCTTCTTGTACAGACACTGATATACCCATAAATGTAGTTAAACTTATACACTTATTAATTTTAATAAATTTGCATATATACAAACTATCATGAATTATATAACAGGACTCCATATAAAAATAAAGATAATTATTGAAAAATATACGTCTATATATCTGTCTATTGTTCAGTTGTTAAGTCATATCTGCCTCTTTGCGACCCAATGAACTGCAGCGCACCAGGCTTCCCTGTCCTTCACTGTCTCCCAATTTGCTCAGACTCATGTCCATTGAGTGGGTAATGCTATCCAACATCTCATCCTCTGTCACTGCCTTCTCCTTCTCTGTCTATACATGCATATAAACCTACTTAAACACACAAACACACACACACACACAGTGAGATTTAGGTTTCTAACCACATCAGTCCATTGGGTGATAAGTCAATGACTCTTTTCTGTTTGTTTGTTTTTAACAACTTCTTCCCATATTTGTGTAAGGTCTAATCTTTAAAATAGGCCAATTATTTTTATAATACCCAAGATGTCTGGGCTTCCATGTCAAATCCTGATCGATGAGTATTTAGGGTATATAAAGAGATGATAGCCTTTATTTTTAAATGAATCACTCTGACTATTGTTTGGAGGGGGTATAAGAAAGGGATAGCACTGGAATCTGGAAGATCATTTAGGAGGCTATTGCAGAGAGATGGAAGGATGTAGACAAGTTCAATATGTATTTTGGAGGTAGACTTGATAGGACTTGATTAAAATGTGAAAATGCTTTTTAAATTCCCTGTACACTTTAGATGATGAATCTCTTAAAAAGTAGAAAATTCTCATAATATCTACCAATAATGAGCTGAGTGGTAGCTTCTCCTTAACTGGAACAGGTGACCTTAGGTTGCTCAGATTGCTCTCCCATTATCTTATACATTTCACATTTTATTCCTTGACAGTGTATGTCAGGTTGCTATATGTCAGCCCTATATTAAATGTTTAATACACAATAGCCTTTTATCTACAATGTTGTTATTATTTTTAAGAAATTTCATGGAAGAATGAAAAGAACATTGGGCTTTAAGCCAAAATCATTGAGCACAATTAATGTAGAACTAATTACCCCAGTCACACTGGACGTTTCAGAATCTTCTAAACTGTAACAATGAGGATAAAAACATCTGTTCAGTCTCCCCGGCAGAGCTGTTGTGAGTATCTAATGGGGGCAGTAACTCTGGTCTCTGGCTCTAATGCTGTGTTGAACATGTGTCTCATTTTGTTTCACCTCCTATTTTAATTTCTCATGTAGTTTATCTGTTGCTCTTCTCCGCAAGGTCCTTAAGTCCTTGAAGTCTAGTAACGTGCTTGATTCATCTTTGCATCTCCCCCAGCTTGAGCTCAGTGCTTTGAGCACAGTGGCACTAAATACTAAGTGAAGTTTATTGAGCAAGGTATATGAGATATTTTATAAGTTATAAATGGATGTCAACATATAAAATTATAGTACATTGATGAGTCACTGCACTCTGATTCTCTACTGGACACCTGAGTGATACAGGTAGGTAGGCTTTCAACTTGAATCTACAGGCAGTTACCAGTTGCAGTAATTAGTTTACATTGTTGGTGAAATTCAAGAAATCTGACTCAAAGTGACTTAAGCACTAAAGGACTGAGAAACTCACAGGAAACATGAAATGCGTGGCTGGCTTAAGGCACTCTTTGTTCTCTGGCTCTTGCGGCTTGACTCTCCTATCACTTCTTTTACCTTGAACTGGATTGCCTCATCCATGGAACGATGTTTGTAAAATTCTGTAGAAGTTTTAGGCTTTACATCTGTTCACCGGTCTCTGTAGGAAAGGGATGATATTCATAAGTGGTGATGCTGAGTTTTGGGGTGCAATTTTTTTGTTTAATTTTATATGTATATATTGGGCCTCCCAGGTGGTGGCTAGTGATAAAGAACCCATCTGCCAATGTGGTAGATGTAAGAGATGTGGGTTCAATTGCTGGGTCAGGAAAATCCCCTGGAGGAGGAAATAGCAATGCACTCTAGTATTCTTGCCTTTTCAAAGAGTGAGACACAACTGAAGCAACTTAGCGTGCATACACACACACACATACACACACATTTGCCCTCAGTCAGTCAGTGCAATGACACTTTATAGTCATTGAGATAAATAAAAAGTCCCTCTCTTATTGACAAAAGGGCCCCACTGGTTAAGACTAACAAGGATTCTTTCCTGAAGCTGATATTGAATTGAACACTGCTACACAGTGAAAACACAGTGGAACAGCTGCCAGAGATTCAATATCTGTTTTGGACTTAGTGTCCCCACCCCCAAATTCATATGTTGAAATCCTAATCCCCAAAGTGATGGTATTTGGAGGTGGAATTTTTGAGAGGTAAGAAGGTTTAGATGAGCTAACGATGACGAAGCCCCATGATGGGATAATTTCCCTCACATGAAGAAGGAACACCAGAGTCTTCTCATTCTCTGCCTTTCTTTCTTTACCTCGTGAGGATACAGTGAGTAAAGAAGAAGCCAAGAAGAGAGGTTTCCCTAGAACCTGCAAGCCAAGAAGAGAGATTGCCTTAGAACCTGACCATGTGCGGTCCAAACCACTGGGCTTCCTGGTCAGCAGACCCTTGAGAAATGCATTTCTGTTTTTAAGCCATCTGCATGCTCAGTCACCCAGTTGTGTCCCACTCTTTGCAACCCCATGGACAACAGCCCACCAAGCTCCTCTCTTCATGACATTCACCTGGCAAGAATACTGATGATGGTTGTCATTTCCTGTTCCAGGGGATAGTACCGACCCTGGGATTGCACCCACATCTCCTGCATTTTCTGCATTGGCAGGAGGATTCTTTACCACTGGGCCACCTGGGAAGCCCTCTTAAGTCATTAGTCTGTGGAATTGTGCTATGGAACGGATCCCTGCCTGAGAAAACATCCAATATGCTCTCAAACAGCCTGGAATTGTAGGGAGACTGGTGGCCTCTCACATTATTCAGAATCATAACATAGAGACCAGGAAATATAATATTTATTATCTTTCTTATTATATTGTGAATAAAAATAGTAACCATTTACTGCCATTATATTAGGTACTTTATCACATCTTATCTCATGTAATATGCCCAAGAACCCTGAAATGAATATTAATATCACCTTACAGCTGAGCAAACTGAGGCTCAGAGTTACCAATTATCACAACTGGTAAGAGGCTATACCAATATCAAATGCCATATACTATATGTTTATTGGCAACCATTTTGGTAAAAGGCCAAATAGCAAGCAATTTATACTCAGTGAATGATACAGTCTATGTTACAATTACTCTGTATATGGCTACAAAAGTAGCCATATACAATATGTAAACAAATGGCTGTGTGGCTATGTTCCAATAAAACTTTATTTTCAGCTATTGCAATTTGAAATTCATAAATTTTTTACAGGTCAGCTTCCCTGGTGGCTCAGAGGTTAAAGCATCTGCCTCCAATGCGGGAGACCTGGGTTCAGTCCCTGGGTTGGGAAGATCCCCTGGAGAAGGAAATGGCAACCCATTCCAGTACTCTTGCCTGGATAATCCCATGGACGGAGGAGCCTGGTGGGCTACAGTCCACGGGGTTGCAAGGAGTCAGACAAGACTGAGCAACTTCACTTCTTCACTTCACTTAAATAGCCTTCTAAATTCCTTTTAATATAAAATGCAAACATAAAATCCAGCCTACTGCTTATTGTGATTCAATGCTTATTTAATCAAATAGGAGTAGGCTGGATTTACCATTCAGGGCATAATTCGTTGATATGCTCTATGGTCACCCAGAAAAGTCTCACTGGATTCTAGGATGGACTTGAGAGCATTTCTGTGCCCATCTGGTTGTAGAAGTACCTCTGTTAGCTTCATATACTTATGGAAAGTGCATTCCATGCCTCCAGTGTCAGTTAGTGGCCCACAGACCGTGGTCTAGAGGCTGACACAGTGAGATCTTGCAGTTGTCTCGACCACTGGGTCAAACCCATCCACCTGGATTCGAGGCTTTAGTGATCACCAGAGCATGCCCTGGATAATGGACTTTGTAAAGTATCCTGAATCTTACGAGCGATGTCACCTCTTTGTTGTGCTACCAGTGTGCATTCATTAAGAAAATGTTTTCTGTAAGCCTGGTTATTAACTTATTTCTTTTGCTAGTCTATGCCTTTCATTAAACATTAAACATTGATTTGGACAAACATTAAAACATTGAATTGGAAGAGCAAGTGTTTGATGTCTCCTCTCTTTTCCTCTGTTAAGAAATATCCCCCACCATGCCGCTGAAGGCAGTCAGGAGCCAACACCTGTCATTTAGCACCAGCTGAACTTGCTCATCAATGCTATATCCTGGACCATGTTCAGGTCCAGCCTGAAGCAGAGGCAAGTAAGCAGCTGCCTGGAGAGAATCAGCACAAACTTGAACAGGTGCCTGGAGGCCTGAATACTTCAAATATTTAAGATGGGAGCCTTGCCCACAAGTAATTTTAAACATACACATTTATCTTTGGTTTTCGTCCTCAGGCCCATTTTGTAAAAGCATATCAGCTTCCTTCTGTAGTTTGACTCTTCATTTTAGAAACATTTCATGTATTTTTTTTCTTTTTTTTAATGGTGAGTCATTATACTGTCAAACAGCTCAGTGATTTGTTTTATATATGCCCAGCTAGCTAATGAAATCCCCAAACTAAGATATAAGAAAACCAATCTGCTACATATAAAATCTCTCAGCATAAAATATAAGGTCTATGACAATTTTACCTATATGTTTTAATTTTAATATAGTTCTGAGTTTGAGTTCGAGAAATCAGAGTCATAGGCAAGAAGCTAGAAGCCCACTGGCTGCAGATATGGCCAGATGAAGCCATTGTGAGCATCTGTGAGCAGTGGCTGTACTGGGCCGGTCTATCTTCTGAATACAATTTAAGTTGGACCTTGGTGTCTAAGATAATTGGTAACAACATATCGAAATTTCCTTCAGCTTCAGCTATCTACAGTGGGGTCAGCCTCCAAGACTTGTGACTCTGGTAACTAGTTCTCATGGTCATTTGACAGGACCAGGCTGCTGGAAAAATGTCATTTAAACACCTTGGTTTGTGAGTCCAGTTACATTTTTTGGTTTATTTTTGCTTTATTGATTGGTGTTTCTCATTTTAACCCTGGTCTTAATGCTCTTCGTTTAATTCACACTTTTATCGCAAAGGGAAAAGACATCCATTTGGTACATCAATAATTTAAAGATTTGTCAACTGCTTTTGTGTTTTGATTTTGATTCCCATTTGCACAATCTTGAGTTTATTTAATATTTTCTAGGAAATACTACTTTTTTTTACAGCATGCCTATTGATGAAGATGCAGTTGCTAACATGTTGTTGATGAATATTCTATGGATAGTAAGAAAATTGTACATTCACTCTTTCACAAAATTATATTGATTAAGTTCCTCCTACGTTCCAGGTCCTCTGTGGGCACTGGGGACACAACGTAGAGTAGATTAGACACATTAGCACACCCTGATGCTACTACAAGTCTAATAAGATGAGCACAAAATAGGATATATTTTAGAATATAATGTGTTATTGGATAGAACCAATACCAACTCTCGGAGGTTGCTGGGAAGATCTATGCTGGGGAGGTATACACAGGAATGAAAGCATCAAAATTGGTATGTACAGACTCACAGACGTCATTGACTGTAGATACTGTTCTCGTTTTTCAACTGAAAAGACTGAAGCTCAGAGAGGTTAAGTGCTCAGGAGGATCTAGCCACCAAATCATTTGGCCAAGATCTGGAGCGATAGCCTCATATACTGGTGATGATGATCGAATATTCTATCCACAGCACTTAGGTCCAGCCTCCACCACTTGCTTGCTTTGTGATTTTAGGAATGTTGGTTAAAGTTTGTGCAGCTAAGTTTCTTTATCTTTAAAATGAGTATATAAAGAGTATCACCTTTTTCTGAGTTGCCATAAGGATAAAATTAGTAAACATTAGCCAAGAGCTTGGAACTATGCCTACTATATAGTAGACCCATCAAAGTGTTCGATAAATAAAATAGATCTTAAAATATGAGTACCTGGTCTGGGCTCCAGAACCTGTTGGCATGGGCTGACTACTGGTGTACAGCTAGGTACTTCAGGGACTTCAGGGAAAGGAAAAAATAAACAGCAACAAAAGCTGTCTCCTCTGGTTTGTCAATGTTTGGCATTTCATTTAAAGATAAGTTTTGTTTTTTTTTTTTATCCTCCAATTGATGTTTTTAGTTAAAACAGTTGAACTCATATAAACAAGGCTGAGCCTCCTTCCCAGAGGATGAATTAATCAAGGTATCACTGCTGGGAAAAAGTTGAATCATTTAGCATCTTTGAATCAATAATTAAATAAAGTCATGCTTATTTATTTTTTCTTAAATATGTTAAAACAAGTACAACACTTCTAACCATTGTGCATATGTATTTTTGTGTGCTCAGTTGTGACTGACTCTTTGTGATCCCCTGGACTGTAGCCTGCCAGTCACCTCTGTCTGTGGGATTTCTTGTCAAGAAGACTGGAGCTAGTTGCCATTTCCTTTTCCAGAAGATCTTCTCGATCCAGGGATCGAAACCTGTCTCCTGAATTGCAGGAGAATTCTTTACCATCTGAGTCACCAGCAAAGCCCCAGGGATGGTTTTGGATATATCTATAATTATGTTACACCACAGGGCACAATTATATATTTAGCTATAAAAATTCTGTTGAGAAATAGGTTCATTTTATCAACTAAATATGGGAACTGTCAAATATATACCAGTTTGATCTACTTATTTATAACCTCTATAAAATAGATAAATCAACTTAGCCAGTATCTCTTTAAAGTATAGAAATGTTATTTTCTAGATTTTTTAAAAAATTGTTTGCTTATCAACACCCCAGAGAACAAATAAATCTTAGGATTGATTCTCTATAAATAAGCTGATTCATATCAGTCCCAAGTGCAATTTAAATCAAGCTGTAAAATTGTCTGATCCACAATAAGCAAGTGATGTTTTATTAAGTAGCATAACGTATTTAAGAACTGGAGAGATAACTTAGATTTTATACATTTTACTTTATCCTTATGAAGGATGTAACACTTCATTGTTAGAGTAACTTCTTTAAATCCAATTATTTCACAATTTATAACAAATTATTTTCTGAAATCTACATGCTAGCCTCAATGAAATCATCAGTTTACTGACAATATTTTAAAATATAGGTATCTGTTTCTCAGGAAAAAACTGAAGTGTCCAGTTCCACCTTTATAAATTAATTAAATTCATATTAAATTTCACTATTTCATCTTTGCTACCTTAGTTTAATTCTGTCTGTGATGGAGAATAATTGCTTACCTTGGCATTGTGGGAATGGAACATGATGTTATAAGTAAACTGCTTGCAAAATGCTTGGCACATATTAAACACTCAGAAAATTAAGCATTATTGTTAATGTTAAAATAAAGAATGCATACTAAAACATGTGCTCATGCACAAAATGAGCCTTTGAGAAACGTGTTTCTTCCTTTCTTGAATTGTTTATGGTTTTGGTAAGACATTATTTTATTGGGCTCCAAAATCACTGCAGATGGTGACTGCAGCCATGAAATTAAAAGACGCTTGCTCCTTGGAAGAAAGGTTATGACCAACCTAGACAGCATATTAAAAAATAGAGACATTACTTTGTTTACAAAGGTTGTATAGCCAAAGCTATGGTTGTTCCAGTTGTCATGTATGTATGTGAGTATTAGACCATAAAGAAGGCTGAGCGTGGAAGAATTGATGCCTTTGAACTGTAGTTCTGGAAAAGACTCTCAAGTCTGGACTGCAAGGAGATCAAACCAGCCAATCCTAAAGGAAAGCAACCCTGAATATTCATTGAAGGGACTGATCCTGTAGCTGAAACTCTAATACTTGGGTCACCTGATGCGAAGAGCTGACTCATTAGAGAAGACCCTGATGCTGGGAAAGACTCAGGGCAGGAGAAGAGGGTGACAGATGGTTGGCATCATCGACTTAATGGTCATGAGTTTGAACAAACTCAGGGAAACAGTGAAGAACAGGGAAACCTGGCATGCTACAGTCCACAGGGTCACAAAGAGTTGGACATGACTGAGTGACTGAACTGAACTGAAAGAAGTTGAAGTTGTCACTTTGAGGGGAAATGCCTATCAGCTACATTCATTGAGAACCAAGAGGATCAAAGGATTTGCATAAAGAGAGTGTGTGTATTATGGAAAGTGACAATGGGCTCTCTTCTCCCCTACCTGTTTGTACCTTGCATATATTAGATATTCAGTAAATAAATAAACACAAAGTGCATTTAAAAAATGGAGCATACTGAAGTAGGGACCCAGTTAGGAATTTAAGTCATATTATAATCCAACTGGAAACAAGAAATAAAGTACTTCATGTGTATGCAGTTACAAATCATATTTACTAGTCTGATCTTTTTAAAATTGTATCATCGTTTTTGGCTGTGCTGGGTCTTTATTGTTACCCATGGGCTTTCTTTAGTTGCAGTGAGTGGGGCTACTCTCTAGTTGCAATGCACAGGCTTCTCATTGTGGTGGTTCTTCTGTTGTAGAGTATGGGCTATTAGGGAGTTTGAGCTTCAGTAGTGCTGCATGTGGGCTCAGTACTTGTAGCTTAAGGGCTCCAGAGCATGGGCTCAGTTTGTTTACTTGCTTAGTTGCCATGTGGCATGGGGAATCTTCTAGGACCAGGGATTGAACCATCTCCCTGCATTAGAAAGCAGCTTCTTCACCACTGGACCACGAGGGACATTGTAACGTGATCTTAATAAACTGCAGTGACTCAAGACAATTCAATTATTGAGGGTATGTTTAAAATTGTTAATAGAATAATACAGATAACCGCTGTTCCTATCTCTGATCTTTAACAAGCACAGTGGAAACAAAATGAAGACTTGAGACTTAGTAGCACAAATTCTTTTCTGATTTTTATTTATTACATATAGTTTGATCAGAGCATTAAAATATGTCAGCAGAAAACTGGTTTCAATCTGAAGCCAGCTAAATGGGCCAAAGAACTAAATAGACATTTCTCCAAAGAAGACATATGGATGGCTAACAAACACATGAAAAGATGCTCATCATCACTCATTATCAGAGAAATGCAAATCAAGACCACAGTGAGATACCATTTCACACCAGTCAGAATGGCTGCGATCCAAAAGTCTATAAGCAATAAATGCTGGAGAGGGTGTGGAGAAAAGGGAACCCTCTTACACT
>SJYF01000333.1:4104215-4115433 GCA_006410515.1 Procapra przewalskii | reverse complement strand
CTCCCTCCACTCTGCTGCTGCCATCAACTCCTCTTTGGATGCAAGGGTGCGTCCAGAACCCATTCCCGATGGAGCAGGGAAAGGGTCCCTCATCTGGAGCTGCACAAATGACAATGGGGCTCCACATGATTCGCCTCTGGGCTCTCGGGGATCCTCTCCTGTGGGGAAGGGTTGTGTGGGGCACTTCATGATTCAAAGCAAGGGTGTGAAGGAGACTCGCGAGTTCCAGGAATGAAGGTGTGTTTTCCACCGAGATGCCACATTGGGCCAGGGCCTCACCATGCATGCAGGTGAGGAGCTACGGGGTTTTCTTGTGTTGCAGCGGGGACCTCTTGAGTTATGTCCGGGACCTCAGGGAACCGCCCCTGTAGCCGCAGGTGAGGCCAGTATCCATGCCAGTGGTCAGGTGCCTCTGGGGATTCCTCCGCAGGCATCCCCAGGTCCTCAGGCCTCGTCTGGTGCTGAGGTGGTAACATGAGCTTGCCTCGGCCATGCTGACATAGGTCTTGAGTTTCACCTGGAGCCCCCACATATGTCAGGCCTCATCTCGTCATGAGGCTGGCACATCTGCTTGGCTTCCCATCTGCAGCAGCGGAGTCAGGCTCCCCTTCAAGCGGACCCAGGTATCTGGGTCTTGCCCTGGAGTTACCCACGGGTTTTCACAGGTGCCAGAGGGTCAGGAGTCAACCCTCGGGAAGGCAATCGAGGCAGTGTAGAGTAGTCAGTTCCATCGGGTGTGGACGAGACATTTGGGGGATCTGGGGAAAGGACGACCGAACCCTGAGGCTCCTCCCAACTCTCCTGCTTACAGTACCTACTCTTGGGATGGAAAGGAGCGCCGAGTACCTTTCCCGGCAGAGCAGGGAAAGGGACACTCATCTGCGGCTGCACAGGTGAAACAGGGCGTCTCACGAGTCGCGGCGGAACCCTCGGGTTTCCTTTCGATGGGGGACGGATGGGGCGGGGCCATTACTGGGTCACAGCAAGGGTTTGAAGGAGCCTTTAGAGGTACCCGTGAAAGAGTTGATTTCCCCTGAGATGCCTCAGCGGATAAGGGCCTCACCACGCCTGCAGTGGAGAATCTTCTGGTTTTTCACGAGTTGCGGTGGGTACTCTCAAGTTACGACTGGGACTTCAGGGACCCACCTGAAGCAGCGGAGTCAGGCTCCCCATCAAGCGGACACAGGGTTCTGTGTCTTGCCCTTGAGCTACCCCCGTGTTGTCACAGATGCCAGTGGGTCGGGAGTCAACCCTCGGGCTCACAATCCAGGGAGTGCAGGGCATTCAGTTTCATTGGGAGTGGACGAGGCATTTGGGGATTCTGGCGAAGGGTTGCCAGAACCCTCAGGCTCCTCCCAACTCTCCTGCTTTCAGCGCCTACTCTTGGGATGGAAAGGAGCGCCGAGAACCTTTTCCCGAAGGATCAGGGACAGGGACCCTCATCTGGAGATGCGCAGGTGAAACAGAGCTCCTCATGAGTCGCGGCGAGACCTTCGGGTTTCCTCTCAATTGTGGAGAGATGGGGCGGGGCACTTCCTGTGTCAGAGCAAGCGTTTGAAGGAGCCTTTCCAGGTACCCGTGGGAAGAATTCATTTTCCGTGATGCCGAAGCGGATAAGGGCCTCACCTCGCTTGCAGGGGAGAAACTTATGGTTTTTCTCGAGTTGCGGCAGTACTCTCGAGTTACGACGGGACCTCAGGGACCCACCCCTGTGGCACAAGGGGAGGCATGTCTCCGTGACAGTTGTCAGGCGCCTCTGGGAATTCCTCCCCAGTCGTCGCCGTATCATCAGGCTTCATCTGGTGCTGAGGCAGGAGTGTGCATTTGCCATGCCTGTGCTGACATAGGTATTAAATTATCCCTGGAGCCCCCACAAGGGGTCAGGCCTCATCTAGCCTGGAGAGAGAAACGTCTGCTTGCGACCCCAGCTGCAGCTGCAGTGTCAGGCTCCCCGTCGAGCAGACACAGGAATTTGAGTCTTTCCCTGGAAGAACCTCAGTGCTGTTACAGGTGCCAGTGGTTCGGGAGTCAAGCCTCCGGGTGACAATCGAGGCAGTGCAGGGCAGTCAGGTTCATCTGGAGTGAACTAGGATTTGGGGTCCTTGAGGAATGGTGTTCCAAACCCTGAGGCTCCGTCCACTCTCCTGCTGCCAGCGACTCCTCTTGGGATGCCAGGGAGCACCCGTAATCCCTTCCCGATTGAGCAGGGAAAGGGACCCTCATCTGGAGCTGCGCAAGGGAAACACGGCTCCTCATGAGTGGTGCCGGGACCCTCGTATTTCTGCTCGATTGGGGACGGATAGGCGGGGTATTTCCTGGGACACAGCAATGGTCTGAAGGAGCCTTTCAAGGTACCTGTGGAATGAGTTGATTTCAACTGAGATGCCGCAGCAGATAAGGGCCTCACCTCGCCATCAGGGGAGAAGCTTCTGGTTTTTCTCAGGTTGCAGCAGGTACTCTCGCGTTACAATGGGGACCACAGAGACCCGCCCCTGTAGCCTCAGGAGAGGCCCGTCTCCGTGCCAGTTGCCGGGCGCCTCTGGGGCTTTTCCCTATTCGTCGCCGTATCCTCAGGCCGTGCCTGGTGCTAAGGTAGGAGCTTGACCTTATCACGCCTATGTTGACATAGGTAATAAAGTATCCCTGGAGCCCCCACAGGGTGTCAGGCCTCGTCTCGCCTGGAGTGGGGAAAGTCTGCTTGCCACCACAGCTGCAGCTGCAGCGTCAGGTGCCCCGTCGAGCGGACACAGTGATCTGAGGCTTGCCCTGGAAGTACTTCAGGGCTGTTACAGGTGCCAGTGAGTCGGGAGTCAAGCCTCGGGGTGACAATCGAGGCAGTGCAGGGCAGTCAGATTCATCTGGAGTGAACTAGGATTTGGGGTCCTTGAGGAACGGTGTTCCACACCCAGAGTCTCCATCCACTCTCCTGCTGCCAGCGACTGCTCTTTGGATGCCAGGGAGTGACCGGAACCCTTTCCCAAAGAAGCAGGGAAAGGGACCCTCATCTGGAGCTGTGCAGATGAAAACGGAGCTCCTCATTCTTCGCCGCCGGAACCTCGGGATCCTCTCCTGTGGGGAAGGATGGGGTGGGGCACTTCCTGGCTCAAAGCAAGAGTGTGAAGCAGACCTTCGAGCTCCAGGCAGGAAGGTGTGTTTTCCAACGAGATGCCACATTGGACAAGGGCCTCACCATGCATGTAGGTGAGGAGCTACTGGGTTTTCTCATGTTGCAGCGGGGACCTCCCGAGTTACGTCGGGGACCTCAGGGAACCGCCCCTTTAGCCTCAGGAGAGGCCAGTCTCTGTGCCAGTGGTCAGGTGCCTCTGGGGATTCCTCCGCAGGCATCCCCGGGTCCTCAGGCCTCGTCTGGTGCTGAGGCGGTAACCTGAGCTTGCCTCGGCCCTGCTGACATAAGTCTTCAGTTTCCCCTGAGGCCCCCACATATGTGTGGCCTTGTCTCATCAGGAGGCTGGCACATTTGCTTGCCTTCCCAGCTGCAGAAGCGGAGTCAGACTCCCCTTCAAGCGGACCCGGGGATCTAGGGCTTGCCCTGGAGATACCCCCATGTTGTCACAGGTGGCAGTGGGTTGGGAGTCAACCCTCGGGCAGTCAATTGAGGCAGTGCAGGGCAGTCAGGTCCATCGGGAGTCGAAGAGGCATTTGTGTGTTCTGGGAAAGGGTCGCCCAAACCCAGAGGCTCCTCCAGACTCTCCTGCTGTCAGCGCCTACTCTTGGGATGGAAAGAGCACCGAGAAACTTTTCCCGACAGAGCAGGGAAAGGGACCCTCCTCTGGAGCTGCGCAGGGGAAACAGGGCTCCTCATGTGTTGGGGCGGGACCCTCGGGTTTCCTCTCAACTGGGGATGGATGGGGCGGGGCACTTCCTGGGTCACAGCAAGGGTTTGAAAGGGCCTTTCGAGGTACCCGTGGGAATAGTTGATTTCTTCTGAGATGCCACAGCAGATAAGGGCCTCAAATCGCCATCAGGGGAGAAGCTTCCGGTTTTTCTCGAGTTGCGGCGGGTACTCTCGAGTTACGAAGGGGACCTCAGGGACCCGCCCCTGTGGCCTCAGGAGAGGTCCGTCTCTGTGCGTATTGCCAGGCGCCTCTGGGGATTCCTCATAAGTCGTCGCCGTATCCTCAGGCCTCATCTGATGCTGAGGCAGAAGCCTGAGCTTGCCTCGCCTGTGCTAACATAGGTATTAAAATATCCCTGAAGCCAGAACAGGGGGTCAGGCCTCGTCTAGCCTGGTGTGGCAAACGTCTGCTTGCCACCCCAGCTGCAACTGCAGCGTCAGGCGCCCTGTGGAGTGGACACAGGAATCTGAGGCTTGTCCTGGAAGTACCTCAGGCCTGTTACAGGTGCCAGTGGGTCGGTTGTCAAGCCTCATTGTGACAATCGAGGCAGTGCAGGGCAGTCAGGTTCATCTGGAGGTAGCTAGGAATTTGGGGTTCTTGAGGAACGGTGTTCCAAACCCTGAGGCTCCCTCCACGCTCCTGCTGCCAGCGACTTTTCCTGATATGCCAGGGAGCGCCGGAACCCTTTCCCGACGGAGCAGGGAAAGGGACCCTCATCTGGAGCTGCACAGATGAAAATGGGGCTCCTCATGAGTCGCCGCCAGACCCTCGGGGATGCTCTCCTGTGGGAAACGGTGGGGTAGAGCACTTCCTGGCTCAAAGCAAGTGTGTGGAGACTTTCGAGCTCCAGGAAAGAAGGAGTGTTTTCCACCAAGATGTCATATTGGACAAGGGCCTCACCTCGCATGTAGGTGAGGAGCTACTGGGTTTTCTCGAGCTGCAGTAGGGACCTATCGAGTTATGTAAGGGACCTCAGGGAACCGCCCCTGTAGCCTCAGGAGAGGTCGTCTTGGGCTGGGGCGGTAAAGTGAGCTTGCCTCGGCCATGCTGACATAGGTCTTGAGTTTCCCCTGTAGCCCGCACATATGACAGGCCTTATCTCGTCAGGAGACTTCCACGTCTGCCTGCCTTCCCAGCTGCAGCAGCGGAGTCAGGCTCCCCATTAAGCGGAAAAAGGTATCTGGGTCATGCCCTGCAGAAACCCCCGGGTTGCCACAGGTGCCAGTGGGTCGGGAGTCAACCCTCGAGCAGGCAATCAAGGCAGTGCAGTGCAGTCAGGTCCATCACGAGTGGATGAACCATTTGGGGGTTCTGGGGAAGGGTCGCCTGAACCCTGAGGCTCTTCCCAGATCTCCTGCTGTCAGTGGCTACTCTTGGGATGGAATGGAGCGCCGAGAACATTTTTCCAAATGAGCAGGGAAAGGGACCCTCATCTGCAGCTGCGCAGGGGAAACAGGGCTCCTCATGTGTCGCGGCGGGATCCTCGGGTTTCCTCTCGATTGGGGACGGATGGCTCGGGGAACTTCCTGGGTCACAGCAAGGGTTTGAAGGAGCCTTTCGAGGTACACGTGGGAAGAGTTGATTTCCCCACAGATGCCGCGGCGGATAAGCGTCTCACCTCGCCTGCAGGGGAGAAGCTTCTGGTTTTCTCGAGTTGCGGTGGGTACTCTCGACTTATGACGGGGACCTCAGGGAAACACCCCTCTGGACTCAGGAGAGGCCCGTCTCCATGGCTGTTGACAGGCGCCTCTGGGGATTCCTCCGCAGTCGTCGCCGGATCCTCAGGCCTCGTCTGGTGCTGAGGCAGGAGCCTGAGCTTGACTCGCCTATGCAGCATAAGTGTTAAAATATCCCTGGAGCCCCATCAGGGGATGAGGCCTCGTCTATCCTGGAGCGGGGAACATCTGCTTCCCACCCCAGCTGCAGATGCAGCGTCAAGCCCCCAGTCGAGCGGACACAGGGATCTGAGGCTTGCCCTGGATTTACCTCAGGGCTGTGACAGGTGCCAATGGGCCGGGAGTCAAGCCTCGGGGTGACAATCGAGGCAGTGCAGGGCAGTCAGGTTCATCTGGAGTGAACGAGGAATATCGTGTTCTTGAGGAACGGTGTTCCGAACCCTGAGGCTCCCTCCACTCTGCTGCTGCCATCAACTCCTCTTTGGATGCAAGGGTGCGTCCAGAACCCATTCCCGATGGAGCAGGGAAAGGGTCCCTCATCTGGAGCTGCACAAATGACAACGGGGCTCCACATGATTCGCCTCTGGGCTCTCGGGGATCCTCTCCTGTGGGGAAGGGTAGTGTGGGGCACTTCATGATTCAAAGCAAGGGTGTGAAGGAGACTTGCGAGTTCCAGGAATGAAGGTGTGTTTTCCACCGAGATGCCACATTGGGCCAGGGCTTCACCACGCATGCAGGTGAGGAGCTACGGGGTTTTCTTGTGTTGCAGTGGGGACCTCTCGAGTTATGTCCGGGTCCTCAGGGAACCGCCCCTGTAGCCGCAGGTGAGGCCAGTATCCGTGCCAGTGGTCAGGTGCCTCTGGGGATTCCTCCGCAGGCATCCCCGGGTCCTCAGGCCTCGTCTGGTGCTGAGATGAGCTTGCCTCGGCCATGCTGACATAGGTCTTGAGTTTCACCTGGAGCCCCCACATATGTCAGGCCTCATCTCGTCATGAGGCTGGCACGTCTGCTTGGCTTCCCATCTGCAGCAGCGGAGTCAGGCTCCCCTTCAAGCGGACCCAGGTATCTGGGTCTTGCCCTGGAGTTACCCACGGGTTTTCACAGGTGCCAGAGGGTCAGGAGTCAACCCTCGGGAAGGCAATCGAGGCAGCGCAGAGTAGTCAGTTCCATCGGGTGTGGATGAGACATTTGGGGGATCTGGGGAAAGGACGACGGAACCCTGACGCTCCTCCCAACTCTCCTGCTGACAGTACCTACTCTTGGGATGGAAAGGAGCGCTGAGTACCTTTCCCGGCAGAGCAGGGAAAGGGACACTCATCTGCGGCTACACAGGTGAAACAGGGCGCCTCACGAGTCGTGGCGGAACCCTCGGGTTTCCTCTCGATGGGGGACAGATGGGCGGGGCCGTTACTGGGTCACAGCAAAGTTTTGAAGGAGCCTTTAGAGGTACCCGTGAAAGAGTTGATTTCCCCTGAGATGCCTCAGCGGATAAGGGCCTCACCACGCCTGCAGTGGAAAATCTTCTGGTTTTCCACGAGTTGCGGTGGGTACTCTCGAGTTACGAGTGGGACCTCAGGGACCCACCCCTGTGGCACAAGGAGAGGCATGTCTCCATGACAGTTGTCAGGCGCCTCTGGGGATTCCTCCCAGTCTTCGCCGTATGCTCAGGCTTCGTCTGGTGCTGAGGCAGGAGCGTGAATTTGCCATGCCTGTGCTGACATAGGTATTAAATTATCCCTGGAGCCTACACAGGGGTCAGGCCTCGTCTAGCCTGGAGTAGGGAACGTCTGCTTGCCAGCCCAGCTGCAGCTGCCACATCAGTGGCCCCGTTGAGCAGACACAGGGATCAGAAGCTTGCCCTGGAAGTACCTCAGGGCTGTTACAGCTGCCAGTGGGTCAGGATTCAAGCCTTGGCGTGACAATCGAGGCAGTGCAGGGGAGTCAGGTTCATCTGGTGTGAACTAGGAATTTGGCATCCATGAGAAATGGTATTCAGAAACCTGAGGCACCCTCCACACTCCTGCTGCTAGCGAATCCTCTTGGAATGTCAGGGAGGGCCAGAAACCCTTTCCCGACGCAGCAGGGAAAGGGACCCTCATCTGGAGCTGCGCAGATGAAAAATGGGCTCCTCATGAGTCGCGGCAGGACCCTCGGGGATGCACTCCTGTGGGGAAGGGTGGGGTGGGGCACTTCCTCACTCAAAGCAAGGGTGTGAAGGAGACTTTGGAGTTCCAGGAAAGAAGATGTATCTTCCACAAAGACGCCACATTGGACAAGGGCCTCACCACGCATGTAGGTGAGGAGCTACTGGGTTCTCATGTTGCAGCTGGGAACTCTCGAGTTATGTCGGGGTCCTCAGGGAACTGCCCCTGAAGCCTCAGGAGAGGCCAGTCTCCACGCCAGTGGTCAGGTGTCTCTGGGGATGGCTCCGCAGGTATCCCCAGGTCCTCAGGCCTCGTCTGGTGCTGGGTCAGTAACCTGAGCTTGCCTCGGCCATGCTGACATAGGTCTTGAGTTTCCCCTGCAGCCCCCACATATGTCAGGCCTCCTATTGTCAGGAGGCTGGCACGTCTGCTTGCCTTCCCAGCTGCAGCAGCGGAGTCAGGCTCCCTGTCAAGCGAACACAGGGTTCTGTGTCTTGCCCTTGATCTACCCCCGTGTTGTCACAGGTGCCACTGGTTCGTGAGGCAACCCTCGGGCAGGCAATCGAGACAGTGGAGGGCAGTCAGTTTCATCGGGAGTGGACGAGGCATTTGGGGATTCTGGGGAAGGGTTGCCAGAACCCTCAGGCTCCTCCCAACTCTCCTGCTGTCAGCACCTACTCTTGGGATGGAAAGGAGCGCCGAGAACCTTTTCCCGAAGGATCAGAGACAGGGTCCCTCATCTGGAGATGCGCAGGGGAAACAGAGCTCCTCATGAGTCACGGCGGGACCCTCGGGTTTCCTCTCGATTGGGGAGAGATGGGGCGGGGCACTTCCTGTGTCAGAGCAAAGGTTTGAAGGATCCTTTCGAGGTACCCGTGGGAAGAGTTGATTTGCCCTGAGATGCCGAAGCGGATAAGGGCCTCACATCGCCTGCAGAGGAGAAACTTCTGGTTTTTCTCGAGTTGCGGCGGTACTCTCGAGTTACGACGGGAACCTCAGGGACCCACCCCTGTGGCATCAGGAGAGGCATGTCTCCGTGACAGTTGTCAGGCGCCTCTGGGGATTCCTCCGCAGTCGTCGCCGTATCCTCAGGCTTCGTCTGGTGCTCAGGCAGGAGCCTGAATTTGCCATGCCTATGCTGACATAGGTATTAAATTATCCCTGGAGCCCACACAGGGGGTCAGTCCTCGTCTAGCCTGGAGAAGGGAACGTCTGCTTGCCAGCCCAGCTGCAGCTGCCACGTCAGGCGCCCCGTAGAGTTGACACAGGGATCTGAGGCTTGCCCTGGAAATACCTCAAGGCTGTGACAGGTGCTAGTGGGTGGGGAGTCAAGCCTCATTGTGAAAACTGAGGCAGTGCAGGACAGTCAGGTTCATCTAGTGTGAACTAGGAATTTGACGTCTGTGAGAAACGGTATTCAGAATCCTGAGGCACCCTCCACACTCCTGCTGCCAGCGACTCCTCTTTGGATGCCAGGGAGCGCCCGGAACCCTTTCCCGACGCAGCAGGGAAAGGGTCACTCATCTGGAGCTGCCCACATGAAAACGGGGCTCCTCATGATTCGCCGCCGGACCCTTGGGGATCCTCTCCTTTGCGGAAGGGTGGGGTGGGGCACTTCCTGGCTCAAAGCAAGGGTGTGAAGGAGACTTTCGAGTTCCATGAAAGAAGGTGTGTTTTCCACCGAGATGCCACATTGGACAAGGGCCTCACCACGCACGTAGGTGAGGAGCTACTGGGTTTTCTCGTGTTGCAGCGGGGACCTCTCGAGTTACGTCGGGGACTCAGGGAACCGCCCCTGTAACCTCAGAAGAGGCCAGTCCTCGTGCCAGTGGTCAGCTGCCTCAGGGAATTGCTCCGCAGACATCCCCAGGTCCACAGACCTCGTCTGGTGCTGAGGCGGAAACCTGAGCTTGCCTAGGCCATACTTACATATGTCTTGAGTTTTCCCTGGAGCCCACATATGTCAGGCCTCGTCTCCTCAGGAGGCTGCATGTCTGCTTGCCTTCCCAGCTGCATCAGCAGAGTCAGGCTGTCCGTCAAGTGGACACAGGGATCTGGGTCTTGCCCTGGAGATACCCCCGGGTTGTCACAGGTGCCAGTGGGTCGGGAGTCAACCCTCGGGCAGGCAATTGAGGCAGTGCAGGTCGGTCACGTCCAGCGGGAGTGGACGAGGAATTTGGGGGTTCTGGGGAAGGGTCGCCAGAACCCTGAGCCTCCTCCCAACTCTCCTGCTCTCATCGCCTACTCTTGAGACGGAGAGGAGCACCGAGAACCTTTTCCCGACAAGGCAGGGAAAGGGACCCTCATCTGGAGCTGTGAATGGGAAAGAGGGCTCCTCATGTGCTGCTGCCGGATCTTCGGGTTTCCTCTAGATTGGGGACAGATGGGGCGGGGCACTTCCTGGGTCACACCAAGGGTTTGAAGGAGCCTTTCGAAGTACCCGTGGGGAGAGTTGATTTCACATGAGATGCCGCAGTGGCTAAGGGCCTCACCTCGCCTGCAGGGGAGAAGCTTCTGGTTTTTCTCGAGTTGCGGCGGGTACACTCGAGTTATGATGGGGACCTCAGGGACCCGCCCCTCTGGCCTCAGGAGAGGCCCGTCTGCATGCCAGTTGCCAGGAGCCTCTGGGGATTCCTCCCCAGTTGTCGTTGGATCCCCAGGCCTCGTCTGGTGCTGAGACAGGAGTCTCAGCTTGCCTCGCCTATGCCTACATAGGTATGAAAATATCCCTGGAGCCCCCAACGGGGGTCAGGCCTCGTCTAGCTTGGAGCAGGGAACGTGTGTTTGCCACCCCAGCTGCAGCTGCACCATGAGGTTCGCCGTCGAGCGGACACAGGGATCTGAGACTTGACCTTGAAGTACCTCAGGGCTGTTACACGTGCCAGTGGGTCGGGAGTCAAGCCTCAGGGTGACAATTGAGGCGGTGCAGGGCAGTCAGGTCCATCAAGAGTGGACGAGGCATTTGGGGGTTCTGGGGAAGTGTCGCCCGAAGCCTGAGGCTCCTCACAACTCTCCTGCTGTCAGCACCTACTCTTGGGATGGAAGGAGCGCCGAGAAACTTTTCCCGACGGATCAGGGAAAGGGACTGTCATCTGGAGCTGCGCAGGGGAAGCAAGGCTCCTCATGAGTCACGGCGGGTCCCTCAGGTTTCCTCTCAAATGGGGATAGATGGGGCGGGGCACTTCGTGAGTCACAGCAAGGGTGTGAAGGAGACTTTCCAGTTCCAGGAAAAAAGGTGTTTTCCACCGAGATGCCTCATTGGACAAGGGTCTCACCACACATGTAGGTGAGGAGCTACTGGGTTTTATCCTGTTGCAGCTGGGACCTCTCGTGTTACGTCGGTGAGCTCAGGGAACCGCCCATGTAGCCACAGGAGACGCCAGTCTCCGTGCCAGTGGACAGGTGCTTCTGGGGAGTCCTCCAAAGGCATCCACGGGTCCTCAGGCCTCGTCTGGTGCTGAGGCGGTAACCTGATCTTGCCTTGCCCATACTGACATAGGTCTTGAGTTTCCCCTCGAGGCCCACATATGTCAGGCCTCGT
>SJYF01000333.1:4091094-4104189 GCA_006410515.1 Procapra przewalskii | reverse complement strand
AGGTTGTCACAGTTGCCAGTGGGTCGAGAGTCAACCTCCGGGCAGGCACTCGAGGCAGTGCAGGGCAGTCAGGTCCATCGGGAGTGGACGAGGCATTTGGGGGTTCTGGGGAAGGGTCGCCCGATCCCTGAGGTTCCACCCAACTCTCTTGCAGTCAGAGCCTACTCTTGGGATGGAAAGGAGCCCCGAGAACCTTTTCCCCACGGAGCGGGGAAAGGGACACTCATCTGGAGCTGGGCAGGGAAAACAAGGCTGCTCATGGGTCGTGGCGAGACCCTCGGGTTTCCTCTCGATTGGGGACGGATGGGGCGGGGCACTTCCTGGGTCAGAGCAAGCGTTTGAAGGTGCCTTTCGAGGTACCCTAGGAAAGAGATGATCCCCTGAAATGCCACAGCAGATACAGGCCTCTCATCGCCTGCAGGGGAGGAGCTTCTGGTTTTTCTGGAGTTTTGACGGGTACTCTCGAGTTACAACGGGGACCTCAGGACCTACCCTTGTGGCCTCTTGAGACGCCCGTCTCCGTGCCAGTTGTCAGGCGCCTCTGGGGATACCTCCCTAGTCGTCGCCGGAACCTCAGGCCTCGTCTGGTGCTGAGGCAGGAGCCTGAGCTTGCTTCGCCAATGCTGACCTAGGTATTAAAATATCCCTGGAGCCCCAACAGGGGGTCAGGTCTCGTCTAGCCTGGAGCGGGGAACGTCTGCTTGCCACCCCATCTGCAGATCCAGCGTCAGTCGCCCCGTCTAGTGGACACAGGGATCTGAGGCTTGCCCTGAAAGTACCTCAGTGCTGTTACAGGTGCCAGTGTGTCGGGAGTCAAGCCTCGGGGAGACGATCGATGCAGTGCATGGCAGTCAGGTTCATCTGGCGTGAACTGGCAATTTGGGGTCCGTGAGGAACGGTGTTACAAACCCCGAGGCTCCCTCCACTCTCCTGCTGCCAGCGACTCCTCTTGGGATGCCAGGGAGCGCCCGGAACACTTTTCTGACGGAGTAGGGAAAGGGACCCGCATCTGGACATGCGCAGATGAAAACTGGGCTCCTCATGAGTCGCCGCCCGACCCTCGGGGATCCTCTCCTGTGGCGAAGGGTGGGGTGGGGCACTTCCTGACTCAAAGCAAGGGTGTGAAGGAGACTTTCGAGTTCCAGGAAAGAAGGTGTGTTTTCCACCGAGATGCCACATTGGACAAGGGCCTCACCACGCATGTAGATGAGGAGCTACTGGGTTTTCTCAAGTTGCAGCCAGGACTTCTCGAGTTTCATTGGGGACCTCAGGGAACCGCCCCTGTAGACTCTGGAGAGGCCAGGCTCCGTGCCAGTGGTCAGGTGCCTCTGGGGATTCCTCCGCAGGCATCCCCGGGTCCTCAGGCCTCGTCTGGTGCTGCGTCGATAATGTGAGCATGCCTCGACCATGCTGACATAGGTCTTGAGATTCCCCTGGAGCCCCCTCACATGTCAGGCCTCATCTCATCTGGAGACTGGCACGTCTGCTTGCCTTCCCAGCTGCAGCAGCGGAGACAGGCTGCCCTCAAGCAGACCCAGGGATCTGGGTCTTGCCCTGGAGATACCCCTGGGTTGTCAAGGTGATAGAGGGTTTGGATTCAAATCTTGGGCAGTCAATCGAGGCACTGCAGGGCACTTCAGGTGCATCGAGAGTGGACAAGTCATTTGGGGCTTCTGGGGAAGGGTCGCCTGATCCCTGACGCTCCTGCCAACTCTCCTGCTGTCAGTGCCTCCTCTTGGGATGGAAAGGAGCGCCATGAATCTTTTCCCGACGGAGCAGGGAAAGGGATCCTCATTTGGAGCTGCGAAGGGGAAACAGGGCTCCTCATGAGTCGTGCCGGGACCCTCGGATTTCCTCTCAATTGGGGATGGATGGGGCGGGGCACTTCCTGGGTCACAGCAAGTGTTTCAAGGATCCTTTCGAAGAACACGTGGGAAGAGTTGATTTCCCCTGAGATGCCGCAGCGGATAAGTGCCTCACCTCGCCTGCAGGGGAGAAGCTTCTGGTTTCTCTCGAGTTGCGGCGGGGATTCTCCAGTTACAATGGGGACCCGCCCCTGTGGCCTCAGGAGAGGCCCGTCTCCATGCCAGTCGCCAGGTGCCTCTGGGGATTCCTCCCCAGTCGTCGCCGGATCCTCAGGACTCGTCTGGTGCTGAGGCAGGAGCCTGAGCTTGCCTCGCCTATGCTGACATAGGTATTAAAATATACCTGGAGCCCCCACTCGTGGTCAGGCATCATCTAGCCTGGAGCAGGGAATGTCTGCTTGCCACCCCAGAGGCAGCTGCAGCGTCAGGCGCCCTGTCGAGCAGACACAGGGATCTGAGGATTGCCCTGGAAGTACCTCAGGGCTGTTACAGGTGCCAGTGAGTCCAGAGTCAAGCCTCGGAGTGACAGTCGAGGCAGTGCACGGCAGTCATGTTCATCTGCAGTGAACTAGCAGTGTGGGGTCCTTGAGGAACGGTGCTCCAAACCCTGAGGCTCACTCCACTCTCTTGCTACCAGCGACTCCTCTTGGAATGCCAGGGAGTGCCCAGAACCCTTTCCCGAGGAGCAGGGAAAGGGACCCTCTTCTGGAGGAGTGCAGATGAAAACGGGGCTCCTCGTTAGTCACCACCGGGACCTCGGGTATCCTCTCCTGTAGGGAAGGGAGGGGTGGGGCACTTCCTGGCTCAAAGCAATGGTGAGAAGGAGACTTTCGAGTTCCAGGAAAGCAGGAGTGTTTTCCACCGAGATGTAACATTGCACAAGGGCCTCACCATGCACGTAGGTGAGGAGCTAATGGGTTTACTCGTGTTGCAGTGGGGACCTCTGGAGTTACGTCGGGAACCACAGGGAACCGCCCCTGTAGCCTCAGGTGAGGCCAGTCTCCTTACCAGTGGTCATGTGCCTCTGGATATTCCTCCGCAGGCATCCCAGGGTACTCAGGCCTCATCTGGTGCTGAGGTGGTAACCTGAGCATGCCTCGGCCATGCTGATATAGGTCTTGAGTTTCCCATGGAGCCCCCACATTTGTCAGGCCTCTTCTCCTCAGGAGGCTGGCACGTCTGCTTGCCTTCCCAGCTGCAGCAGCAGAGTCCGGCTCCCCCTCAAGCGGACCCAGGGATCTGGGTCTTGCCCTGGAGATACCCCCGGATTGTCACAGGTGCCAGTGTGTAGGGAGTCAACCCTCGGGCAGGCAATCGAGGCAGTGCGGGGCAGTCAGGTCCATCAGGAGTGGACGAGGCATTTGGGGCTTCTGAGGAAGTGTTGCCTGAACCCTGAGGCTCCTCCCAACTCTCCTGCTATCAGCGACCACTCTTGGGTTGGAAAGGAGTGCCGAGAACTTTTCCGACGGAGCAGGGAAAGGGACCCTCATGTGGAGCTGCGCAGGGGAACCAGGGCTCCTCATGAGTCGGAGTGGGACCCTTGGGATTGTTCTCGATTTGTGACGGATGGGGCGGGGCACTTCCTGGGTCACACCAAGGGTTTGAAGGAGCCTTTCGAGGTACCCGTGGGAAGAGTTGATTTCCCCTGTGATGCCGCAGCGGATAAGTGCCTCACCTCGCCTGCATGGGAGAAGCTTCTGGTTTTTCTAGAGTTCTGGCGGGTACTCTCGAGGTAAGACGGGGACCTCAGGGACCAGCCCCTGTGGCCTAAGGATAGGCCTGTCTCCGTGTCAGTTTCCAGATGCCTCTGGGGATTCCTCCCAAGTCGTCACCGGATCCTCGGGCCTGGTCGGGTACTGAGGCAGGAGCCTGAGCTTGCCTCGCCTATGCCGACATAGGTACTAAAATATCCCTGGAGCCCCCACAGCGGGTCAGGCCTCATCTAGTTGGAGCGGGGAACGTCTGCTTGCCCTCCCAGCTGCACCTGCAGCATCAGGTGCCCCATCGAGCGTACACAGGGATCTGAGGCTTGTCCTGGAAGTACCTCAGGGCTGTTACAGGGGCCAGTGTGTCAGGCATCAAGCCTCGGGGTTACAATCGAGGCTGTGCAAGGCAGTCAGGTTCATCTGGAGTGAACTAGGAATTTGGGGGTGCTTGAGGAACGGTGTTCCAAACCCTGAGGCTCCCTCCATTCTCCTGCTGCCAGCGACTCGTCTTGGGATGCCAGGGAGCGCCCGGAGCCCTTTCCCAACGGAGCAGGTAAAGGGACCCTCCTCTGGAGCTACACAGATGGAAACGGGACTCCTCATGAGTCGCCGCCGGACCCTCGGGGATGCTCTCCTGTAGGGAAGGGTGGTTGGGGCACTTCCTGGCTCAAAGCAAGGGTATGAAGGACACCTTTGAGTTCCAGGAAAGAAGGTGTGTTTTCCACTGAGATGCCACATTGGACGAGGGCATCACCATGCATGTAGGTGAGGAGCTACTGGGGTTTCTCGTGTTGCAGCGGGGACCTCTCAAGATATATCGGGGATCTCAGGGAACCGCACCAGTAGCCTCAGGAGAGGGCAGTCTCCGTGCCAGTTTTCAGGTGCCTCTGGGAATTTCTCCAAAGGCATCCCTGTGTCTTCAGGCCTCGTCTGGTGCTGAGGCGGTAACCTGAGCTTGCCTTGGCCATGCTGACATAGGTTTTGAGTTTCCCCTGGAGTCCTCACATATGTCAGACTTCATCTCATCAGGAGGCTGGCACGTCTCCTTGCCTTCCCATCTGCAGCAGCGGAGTCAGGCTACCGTCAAGCGGAACCAGGTATCTGGGTCTTGCCCTGGAGATTCCCCGGGTTGTCACAGTTGCCAGTGGGTTGGGAGTCAACATTCAGGTAGGCAATACAGACAGTGCAGGACAGTCAGTCCCATTGGGAGTGGACGAGGCATTTGGGGCTTCTGGGGAAGGGTCACCCAAACCCTGAGGCTCCTCCCAACTCTCCTGCTGTCAGCGCCTACTACTGGGATGGAAAGGAGCACCGAGAACATTTGCCCGACTGAGCATTGAAAGGGACACTCATCTGGAGCTGGGCTGGGGAAACAGGGCTCCTCACAAGTTGCGCCGGGACCCTCGGGATTCCTCTCGATTGGGGACGGATGGGGCGGGACACTTACTGGGTCATAGCAACTGTTTCAGGGATCCTTTTGAGGTACACGTGGGAAGAGTTGATTTCCCCTGAGATGCCGCAGCGGATAAGTGCCTCATCTTGCCTGCAGGGGAGAAGCTTCTGGTTTCTCTCGAGTTGCGGCGGGGATTCTCCAGTTACAACGGGGACCCGCCCCTGTGGCCTCAGGAGAGGCCCGTCTCCATGCCAGTCGCCAGGCGCCTCAGGGGATTCCTCCCCAGTCGTCGCCGGATCCTCAGGCCTCGTCTGGTGCTGAGGCAGGAGCCTGAGCTTGCCTCGCCTATGCTGACATAGGTATTAAAATATACCTGGAGCCCCCACTTGTGGTCAGGGGTCATCTAGCCTGGAGCGGGGAATGTCTGCTTGCCACCCCAGTGGCAGCTGCAACGTCAGGCGCCCCGTCGAGCGGACACAGGGATCTGAGGCTTGCCCTGGAAGTACCTCAGGGCTGTTACAGGTGCCAGTGGGTCCGGAGTCAAGCCTCAGGTGACAATCGAGGCAGTGCACGGCAGTCATGTTCATCTGCAGTGAACTAGCAGTGTGGGGTCCTTGAGGAACTGTGCTCCGAACCCTGAGGCTCACTCCACTCTCTTGCTACCAGCGACTCCTCTTGGAATGCCAGGGAGTGCCCAGAACCCTTTCCCGAGGAGCAGGGAAAGGGACCCTCTTCTGGAGGAGTGCAGATGAAAACGGGGCTCCTCGTGAGTCGCCGCTGGAACCTCGGGCATCCTCTCCTGTAGGGAAGGGAGGGGTGGGGCACTTCCTGGCTCAAAGCAACGGTGTGAAGGAGCCTTTCGAGTTCCAGGAAAGCTGTTGTGTTTTCCACCGAGATGTAACATTGAACAAGGGCCTCACCATGCATGTAGCTAAGGAGCTACTGGGTTTACTCGTGTTGCAGCGGGGACCTCTCGAGTCACGTCAGGGACCACAGGGAACCGCCCCTGTAGTTTCAGGAGAGGCGAGTCTCCGAGCCAGTGTTCAGGTGCCTCTGGGGATTCCTCCGCAGGCATCCACGGGTCCTCACGCCTCGTCTGGTGCTGAGGTGGTAACCTGAGCTTGCCTCGGCCATGCTGATATAGGTCTTGAGTTTCCTCTGGAGCCCCCACATATGTCAGGCCTCGTCTCATCAGGAGGCTGGCACGTCTGCTTGTCTTCCCTGCTGCAGCAGCGGAGTCAGGCTCCCCGTCAAGCAGACCCAGAACTCTGGGTCTGGCCCTGGAGATACCCCCGGGTTGTCACAGGTGCCAGTTGGTCGGGAGTCAAACCTCGGGCAGGCAATCGAGGCAGTGCAGGGCAGTCAGGTCCATCGGGAATGGAAGAGGCATTTGGGGGTTCTGGGGAAGGGTCGCCCGAACCCTGTGGCTCCTCCATACTCTCTTGCTGTCAGCACCTACTCTTGGGAATGAAAGGAGCGCCGAGAACTTTTCCCAACGGAGCACTGAAAGGGACCATCATCTGGAGCTTCCCAGGGGAAACAGAGCTCCTCATGAGTCACTGCGGAACCTTCGGGTTTCCTCTCGATTGGGGACCGATGTGACGGGGCCCTTCCTGGGTCACAGCAAGGGTTTGAAGGAGCCAATCGAGGTACCCATGGGAAGAGTTGATTTCCCCTGAGATTTCGCAGCGTATAATGGCCTTACCTCGCCTAGAGGGGAGAAGCTTCTGGTTTTTCTCGACTTGCGGTGGGTACTCTCGAGTTGCGACGTGGACCTCAGGGACCCGCCCCTGTGGCTTCAGGAGAGGCCCATCTCCCTGCCAGTTGCCAGGCGCCTCTGGGGATTCCTCTCCAGTCATCACCGGATCTTCCGGCCTCGTCTGGTGCTGAGGCAGGACCCTTAGCTTGCCTCACCTATGCTGACATAGGTATTAAAATATCCCTGAAGCCCCCACACTTGGTAAGGCCTCGTCTAGCCTAGAGCGGGCAACCTCTGCTTGCCACCCCAGCTGAAGCTGCAGTGTCAAGCGCCCCGGCGAGCAGACACAGGTATCTGAGCCTTGCCCTTGAAGTACCTCAGGGCTGTTACAGGTGCCAGTGGGTTGGGAGTCAAGCCTCGGGGTGACAATCGAGGCAGTGCAGTGCAGTCAGGTTCATCTGGAGTGAACTAGGAATTTGGGTTCCTTGAGGAACGGTGTTCTGAACCCTGAGGCTCCCTCCACTCTCCTGCTGCCAGCAAGTCCTCTTGGGATGCCAGGGAGCGCCCGGAACCCTTTCCCAACGGAGCAGGAACAGGGACCCTCATCTGGAGCTGCGCAGATCAAAACGGGGCTTCTCATGAGTCCCTGCTGGAACCTCGGGGTTCCTCTCCTGTGGGGAAGGGTGAGGTGGGGCACTGCTGGCTCAAAGCAAGGGGGTGAAGGAGACTTTCGAGTTCCAGGAAAGAAGGTGTGTTTTCCACTGAAATGCCACATTGGACAAGGGCCTCACCAGAGATGTAGGTGAGGAGCTACTGGGTTTTCTTATGTTGCAGCAGGGACGTTTCTAGTTATGTCAGGGATATCAAGGAACCGCACCTGTAGTCTCAGAAGAGGCCTGTCTCCTTGGCAGTGGTCAGGTGCCTCTAGCGATTCTTCCGCAGGCAACCTCGGGTCCTCAAGGCTCTTCTGGTGCTGAGGCGGTAACATGAGCTTGCCTCGGCCATGCTGACATTGGTCTTGAGTTTCCTGTGGAGCCCCCACATATGTCATTCCTCGTCTCGTCAGGATGCTGACACGTCTGCTTGACTTCAAACTGCAGCTGCGAATCAATCTCCCAGTAAAGCAGACTCAGTTATCTGGGTCTTGCCCTGGCGATACCCCCGGGTTGTCACAGGTGCCAGTGGTTCTGGAGTCATCCCTCGGGCAGGAAATTGAGTCTGTGCCATGCATTCAGGTCCATCGGGAGAGGACGAGTCATTTCGGGGTTCTGGGGCAGGGTCGCCCGAACCCTGAGGCTCCTCCCAACTCTCCTGCTGTCAGCGCCTTCTTTTTGGATGGAAAGGAGCGTTGATAAACTTTTTCCAACGGATCAGGGAAAGGGACCCTCATCTGGAGCTGCGCAGGGGAAACAGGACTCCTCATGTGTCACGGCGGGACCCTCGGGTTTCCTCTCGATTGGGTACGGATGTGGAGGGGCACTTCCTTGGTCACAGCAATGGTTTGAAGGAACCTTTCGAGGTACCCTTGGGAAGAGTTGATTTCCCCTGCGATGCCGCACTGGATAAGGGCCTCACCTCGCCTGCAGGTGAGAAGCTTCTGGTTTTTCTCGAGTTGTGGTGGGTACTCTCGAGTTACAAAGGGGATCAGGGACCCGCCCATGTGGCCTCAGGAGAGGCCGGTCTCCGTGCCAGTGGCCAGTCGCCTCTGGGGATTCTTCCCCAGTCGTCACCGGATCCTCAGTCCTCGTCTGGTGCTGAGGCAGGAGCCTGAGCTTGCCTCGCCTATGCTGACATAGGTATTAAAATATCCCTGGAGCCCCCACAGGGAGTCAGGCCTCGTCTAGCCTGGAGCGCAGAACGTCTGCTTGCCAAACCACATGCAGGTGCAGCTTCAGGCGCCCCGTCGAGCAGACATAGGGATCTGAGGCTTGCCCTGGAAGTACCACAGGGCCCTAAACGTGCCAGTGGGTCGGGAGTCAAGCCTCGGGGTGACAATTGAAGAAGTGCAGGGCAGTCAGGTTCATCTGGAGTGAACTAGGAATTTGGGGTCTTTGAGGAATGGTTTTCCGAACCCTGAGGCTCCCTCTTCTCTCCAGCTGCCAACGACTGTTTTGGGATGCCAGGGTGTGCCGGGAAACCTTTCCCGACGGAGTAGGAAAAGGAACCCTCATCTGGTGCTGTGCAATGAAAACGGGGCTCCTCATGAATCGCCGCCGGACACTCAGGGATCCTCTCCTGTGGGGAAGGGTAGGGTGGGGCACATCCTGGCTCAAAGCAAGGGTGTGAAGGAGACATTCAAGTTCCAGGAAAGAAGGTGTGTTTTCCACCGAGATGCCACATTGGACAAGGGCCTCACCATGTATGTAGGTAAGGAGCTAAAGGGTTTCCACGTGTTGCAGCGGGGACCTCTTTAGTTCTGTCGGGGACTTCAGGGAACCGCCTCTGTAGTCTCAGGAGAGTCCAGTCTCCGTGCCAGTGGTTAAGTGCCTCTGGGGATTCCTCTGCAGGCATCCCCGGGTCCTCAGGCCTCGTATGGTGCTGAGGCAGTAACCTGAGCTTGGCCAGGCCATGCTAACATAGATCTTGAGTTTCCACTGGAGCCCCCACATATGTCAGGCCTCGTCTCGTCAGGAGACTGGCACGTCTGCTTGCCTTCCCAGCTGCAGCAAAAGAGTCAGGCTCCCCATCAAGTGAACCCAGAGATCTGGGTCTTGCCCTGGTACTACCTCGGGTTGTCACAGGTGGCAATGTGTCGGAAGTCAAACCTCGGGCAGGCAATCGAGGCAGTGCAGGGCAGTCAGGTCCATCGGGAGTGGATGAGGCTTTTGAGGGTTCTGGGGAAGTGTCGGCCGAACCCTGAGGCTCCTCCCAACTCTCCTGCTGTCAGCGCCTACTCTTGGCATGGAAAGGAGCGCCGAGAAACTTTTCTCGAAGGAGCAGGGAAAGGGACCCTCATCTGGAGCTGCGCAGGGGAAACAGGGCTCCGCATGAGTCATAATCATAGTTTTCTCTCGATTTCGGACGGATGGGACGGGGCAATTCCTGGGTCACAGCAAAGGTTTGAAGGAGGCTTTCGAGGTACCCATAGGAAGAGTTGATTTGCCCTGAGATGCCGCAGCCAATAAAGGCCTCACCTCACCTGCAGGTGAGAAGCTTCTGGTTTTTCTCGAGTTTCGGCGGGTACTCTCTAGTTAAGACGTGGACTTCAGGGACCCGCCCCTGTGGCATCATGAGAGGCCCATCCCGTGCCAGTTGACAGGCACCTCTAGGGGTTCCTCTCCATTCGTCGCCGGATCTTCAGGCCTCGTCTGGTGCTGAGGCAAGAGCCTGAGCCTGCCTCGCCTATGCTGACATTGGTTGTAAAATATCCCTGGAGCCCCCACTGGGGGTCAGGCCTCATCTAGCCTGGAGCGGGGAACGTCTGCTTGCCAACCAAGCTGCAACTGCAACGTCAGTCGCCCGGTCGAGCGGACAAAGTGATCTGAGGCTTGCCCTGGAAGTACCTCAGGGCTGTTAAAGGTGCCAGTGGGTCGGGATTCAAGCCTCGGGGTGACAATCGAGGCAGTGCAGGGCAGTCAGGTTCATCTGGAGTGAACTAGGAATTTCGGGTCCTTGAGGAACGGTGTTCCGAACCCTGAGGCTCCCTCCACTCTCCTGCTGCCAGCGACTCCACGTGGGATTCCAGGGATTGCCTGGAAACCTTTCCCGACGTAGCAGGAAAAGAGACCCTCATCTGGAACTGCGCAGATGAAAACGCGGCTCCTAATGAGTCCCCACCGGACCCGTGGGGATCCTCTCCTGTGGGGAAGGGTGGGGTCGGGCATTTCCTTGCTCAAAGAAATGGTTGAAGGAGATTTTCGAGTTCAAGGAAAGAACGTGTGTTTTCCAAATTGATGCCACATTCGACAAGGGCCTTACCACGCATGGCAGTGAGCAGCCATTGCATTTTCTCGTGTTGCAGTGAGGACGTCTCGAGTTAGGTCGGGGACCTCAGGGAACCACCCCTGTAGACTCAAGAGAGGCCAGTCTCCGTGCCAGTGGTCATGTGCCTCTGGGGATTACTCCGCAGGCATCCCCAGGTCCTCAGGCCTCGTCTGGTGCTGAGGCGGTAACCTGAGCTTGCCTCGGCCATGCTGACATAGGTCTTGAGTTTCCCCTGGAGCCCCCACATATGTCAGGCCTCGTCTCATCAGGAGGCTGGCACATGTGCTTGCCTTCCCAGCTGCAGCAGCGGAGTCAGGCTCCCCATCAAGCGGACCCAGGAATCTGGGTCTTGCCCTGGAGATACCTCTGGATTGTCACAGGTGCCAATGGGTCGGGAGTCAACCCTCGGGCAGGCAATCGAGGTACAGTCGGGCTGTCAGGTCCACCGGGAGTGGATGAGGCATTTGGGTGTCTGAGGAAGGGTCGCCAGAACCCTGACGCTCCTCCCAACTCTCCTGCTGTCAGCGCCTACTCTTGGGATGGAAGGAGCCCCGAGAACCTTTTCCCGAAGTAGCAGGTAATGGGACCCTCATCTGGAGCTGCGCAGGGGAAACAGGGCTCCTCCTGAGTCGCAGCGGGACCCTCGGATTTCCTCTCGGTGGGGGATGGATGGGGCGGGGCCCTTCCTGGGTCACAGCAGGGGGTTGAAGGANNNTTTCGAGGTACTCCTTGGAAGAGTTGATTTCCTCTGAGATGCCACAGGCGATAAGGGCCTCACCTGGCCCGCAGGGGAGAAGCTTCTGGTTTTTCTCGCTTTGAGGCAGGTACTCTCGAGTTAGGATGGGGACCTCAGGGACCCGGCCCTGTGGCCTCTGGAGAGGCCCGTCTCCGTGCCAGTTGCCAGGCGCCTCTGGGCATTCCTCCCCAGTCGTCGAGGGATCCTCAGGCCTCGTCTGGTGCTGAGGCAGGAGCCTGACCTTGCCTCGCCTATGCTGACATAGCTATTAAAGTAATCCTGGAGACCCCACAGAGGGTCAGGTCTCATCTAGCCTGGAGCCAGGAACCTCTGCTTGCCACCTGACCTGCAGCTGCAGCGTCTAGCATTCCGTCGAGCGGACAAAGGGATCTGAGGAATGCCCTGGAAGTACCTCAGGGCTGCTACAGGTGCCAGTAGTCGGGAGTCCAGCCTCACGGTGACAATCGAGGCAGTGCTGAGCAGTCAGGTTCCCCTGGAGTGAACTAGGAATTTGCAGTCCTTGAGGAACTAAGCTCCGAACCCTGAGGCTCCCTCCACTCTCCTGCTGCCAGCGACTCCTCTTGAGCTGCCAGGGAGCACCCGGAACTCTTTCCCGACAGAGCACGGAAACGGACCATCATCTGTAGCTGCGCAGATGAAAAAGGGGCTCCTCATGTGTCGCCGCGGGACTCTCGGGGATCCTCTTCCGTGGCAAAGGTTGGGGTGGGGCACTTCCTGGCTCAAAGCAAGGGTTTGAAAGAGACTTTTGAGTTCCAGGAAAGAAGGTGTGATTTCCACCGAGATGCCACATTGGATAAGGGCCTCACAATGCAGATAGGTGAGGAGCTACTGGGTTTTCTAGTGCTGCAGTGGGAACCTCTCAAGTTACGGCGGGGACCTCAGGTAACCGCCCCTGTAGCCTCAGGAAGGGCCAGTCTCCTTGCCACTGGTCAGGTGCATCTGGGGATTCCTCTGCCATCATCACCGGGTCCTCAGACCTCGTCTGGTAGTGAGGCGGTAATCTCAGCTTGCCTCGGCCATGCTGACATAGGTCTTGAGTTTCCCCTGGAGCCCACACATATGTCAGGCCTCATCTCGTCATTAGGCTGGCACAACTGCTTGCCTTCCCAGCTGCAGCAGCGGAGTCAGGCTCCCCGTCAAGCAGACCCAGGGATCTGGATCTTGCCCTGGAGATACCCCCGGGTTGTCACAGGTACCAATGTGTTGGGAGTCCACCCTCGGGCAGGCAATCAAGGTAGTGCAGGGCAGTCAGGTCCACTGGGAGTGGACAAGGCATTTGGGGGTTCTGGGGAAGGGTCGCCCAAACCCTGAGGCTCCTCCCAACTCTCCTGCTGTCAGCGCCTACTCTTGGGATGGAAGGAACCCCCAGAAACTTTTCCCGAAGTAGCAGGGAAAGGGACCCTCATCTGGAGCTGCTCAGGGGAAACAGGGCTCCTCATGAATCACGGCAGGACCCTCGGGTTTCCTCTCGATTGTGGATGAATGGGAAGGGGCACTTCCTGGGTCACAGCAAGGGTTTGAAGGAGCCTTTCGAGGTACACGTGGGAAGAGTTGATTTCCCCTGAGATGCCGCAACGGATAAGGGCCTCACCTCGCCTGCAGGGGAGAAGCTTATGGTTTTTCTCGAGTTTCGGCGGGTAGTCTCGAGTTAAGAACGGGACCTCAGGGAGGCGCTCCTGTGTCCTCACGAGAGGCCTGTCCCGTGCCAGTTGACAGGCGCCTCTAGGGATTCCTCCCCAGTCATCGCCAGA
>SJYF01000333.1:4068481-4084438 GCA_006410515.1 Procapra przewalskii | reverse complement strand
CTAGCCTGGAGCAGGGAACGTCTGCTTGTCACCCCAGCTGCAGCTGCAGCCTCAGGTGCCCCGTGGAGTTGACATAGGAATCTGAGGCTAGCCCTGGAAGTACCTCAGGGCTGTTACAGGTGCCAGTGGGTCGGGAGTCAAGCCTCGGGTGACAATCGAGGCAGTGCAGGGCAGTCAGGTTCATCTGGAGTGAACTAGGAATTCGGGGTCCTTGAGGAATGGTGTTCCGAACCCTGAGGCTCCCTCCACTCTCCTGCTGCCAGAGACTCCTCTTGGGATGCCAGGAATCGCCCGGAACCCTTTCCCGACGGAGCAGCAATAGAGACCCTCATCTGGACCTGCGAAGATGTAAACGTGGCTCCTCATGAGTTGCCACCGGACCCCCGGGTACACTCTCCTGGGGGAATAGTAGGGTGGGGCACCTCCTGGTTCAAAACAAGGGTGTGAAGGAGCCTTTCGAGTTCCAGGAAAGAAGGTGTGTTTTCCACCGAGATGCCACATTGGACAAGGGCCTCACCACGCATGTATGTGAGTAGCTACTGGGTTTTTTCGTGTTGCAGTGGGGACCTCTCAAGTTATGTCGCGGACCTCAATGAACCGCCCCTATAGCCTCATGAGAGGCCAGTCTCCATGCCAATGGTCAAGTGCCTCTGGGGATTTCTCCGCAGGCGTCCCCGGGTCCTCAGGCCTCGTCTGGTGCTGAGGCGGTAACCTGAGCTTGCCTCGGGCATGCTGATATAGGTCTTGAGTTTCCCCTGTATCCCCCACATAAGTCAGGCCTCTTCCATTCAGGAGGCTGGCCCGTCTGCTTGCCTTCCCAGCTGGAGCAGCGGAGTCAGGCTCGCGTCAAGTGGACCCAGGGATCTTGGTCTTGCCCTGGAGATACCCCCGGGTTGTCAAAAGTGCCAGTGGGTCGTGAGTCAAACCTCGGGCAGGCAATCGAGGTAGAGCAGGACAGTCAGGTCCATCAGGAGTGTACGAGGCATTGGGTGTTCTGGGGAAGGGTCGCACAAACAATGAGGCTCCTCCCAACACTCTTGCTGTCAGCGCCTACTCTTGGAATGAAAGGGAGCTCCGAGAACATTTCCTGAAGGAGCACTGAAAGGGACCCTCATCTGGATCTACACAGGGGAAACAGGGCTCCTCATGAGTTGCAGAGGGACCCTCGGGTATCCTTTCGATTGTGGACGGATGGGGAGGGGCACTTCCTGGGTGACAGCAAGGGTTTGAAGGAGCCTTTCGAGGTACCCATGGGAAGAGTTGATTTCCCCTGAGATGTCACAGCAGATAAGGGCCTCACCTCGCTGCAGGAGAGAAGCTTCTGGTTTTTCTCTAGTTGGGGCGGATACACTCGAGTTACGATGGGGACCTCAGGGACCCGCCCCTGTGGCCTCAGGAGAGGCCCGTCTCCTTGCCAGTTGCCAGGCACCTCTGGGGATTCCTCCCCAGTCGTCGCCGGATCCTCAGGCCTCGTCTGGTGTTGAGGCAGGAGCCTGAGCTTGCCTCGCCTATGCTGACATAGGTATTAAGATATCCCTGGAGCCCCCACAGGGAGTCAGGCCTCATCTAGCCTGGAGCGGGGAACGTCTGCTTACCACCCCACCTGCAGCTGCAGCATCAGCCACCCCAAGGAACAGACACAGGGTTCTGAGGCTTGACCTGGAAGTACCTAAGGCTTGTTACAGGTGCCGGTGGGTCGGGTGTCAAGCCTGGAGGTGACATTCGAGGCAGTGCACGGCAGTCAGTATCATCTGGAGTGAACTAGGAATTTGGGTTCCTTGAGGAACGGTGTTCCGAACCCTGAGACTCCCTCCACTCTCTTGCTGTCAGCGACTCCACTTGGGATGCCAGGGAGCGCCCGGAACCCTTTACCAACGGAGCAGGGAAAGGGACTGTCATCTGGAGCTGCACAGAACAAAATGGGGCTCCTCGTGAGTCGCCACCGGACCCTCGTGGATCCTCTCCTGTGGGGAAGGGTGTGGTGGGGCACTTCCTGGCTCAAAGCAAGGGTGTGAAGGAGAATTTGTAGTACCAGGAAAGAAGGTATGTTTTCCACCAAGATAACACATTGGACAAGGGCCTCCCCACACATGTAGGTGAGGAGCTACTTGGTTTTCTCGTGTTGCAGCGGGGACCTGAGTTATGGCGGTACCCCTAGGGAACCTCCCCTGTAGCCTTAGGAGAGGCAGTCTCCGTGTCAGTGGTCAGGTGCCTCTGGCCATTCCTCCGCAGGCAACCCTGGGTCCTCAGGCCTCTTCTGGTGCAGAGGCGGTAACCTGAGCTTGCCTCGGCCATGCTGATATAGGTCTTGAGTTTCCCCTGGAGCCCCCACATATGTTATGCCTCATCTCGTTAGTATCCTGGCACGTCTGCTTGCCTTCCCAGCTGAAGCAGCGGAGTCACGCTCCCCGTCAAGCGGACCAAGGGATCTGGGTCTTGCCCTAGAGATACCCCCGGGTTGTCACAGGTGCAAGTGGGTCGGGAGTCAACACTCGGGCAGGCAACCCAGGCAGTGCAGGGCAGTCAGGTCTCTTGGAAGTAGACGAGGCATTTGGGGGTAATGGGGAAGGGTCGCCCGAATCCTGAGGCTCTTCCCAACTCTCCTGCTGTCAGTGCCTACTCTTTGGATTGAAAGCAGCGCCGAGAACCTTTTACCGACGGAGCAGGGAAAGGGACCCTAATCTGGAGATGCGCAGGTGAAACAGGCCTCCTCATAACCCGCGGCGGGACCCTCGGGTTTCCTCTGAATTGGTGTCGGATGAGGCGGGGCACTTCCTGGGTCAGAGCAGGGGTTTGAACGATCCTTTCGAGGTACCCGTGGGAAATGTTGATTTCCCCTGAGATGCCGCAGCGGATAACGGCCTCACCTCGCCTGCAAGGAGAAGCTACTGGTTTTTCTCGAGTTGCGGGGGGTACTCTCGAGTTACAACGGGGACCTCAGGGACCCGCCCCTGTCGCCTCAGGAGAGGCCCGTCTCCGTGCCATTTGCCAGGCACCTCTGGGGATTCCTCCCCAGTCGTCGCCGGATTCTCAGGCCTCGTATGGTGCTGAGGCAGGAGCCTGAGCTTGCCTCGCCTATGCTGACATAGGTATAAAAATATACTTGGATCCCCCACAGGGGGTCAGGCCTCGTCTAGCCTGGAGCGGGGAACGTCTGCTTGCCACCCCACCTGCAGCTGCAGCCTCAGGTGCCCCGTCGAGTGGACACATGAATCTGAGGCATGCCCTGGAAGTACCCCAGGGCTGTTACAGGTGCCAGTGGGTCGGGAATCAAGACTCGGGGTGACAATCGTGGCAGTGCAGGGCAGTCAGGTTCATCTGGAGTGAACTAGGAATTTGGGGTACTTGAGGAACGGTGTTCCAAACCTTGATGCTCCTTCCTATCTCCTTCTGCCAGCGACTCCTCTTGAGATGCCAGGGATCGCCTGGAACCCTTTCCCAACAGAGCAGATATAGGGAACCTTATCTGGAGCTGCGCGAATGAAAACGGGGCCCCTCATGAGTTGCCGCCAGACCCTCGGGGATCCTCTCCTGGGGGAACGGTATGGTGGGGCACTCCTGGTTCAAAACAAGGGTGTGAAGGAGCCTTTCGAGTTCCAGGAAAGAAGGTGTGTTTTCCACTGAAATTCCACATTGGACAAGGGCTTCACCACGCATGAAGTTGAGGAGATACTGGATTTTCTCGGGTTGCAGCGGGGACCTCTCGAGTTACATCGGGGACCTCAGGGAATCGCCCTGTAGGCTCCGGAGAGGCCATTCTCCGTGCCAGTGGTCAGGTGGGCCAGGGGATTCCTCCGCAGGCATCCCCGGGTCCTCAGGCCTCATATGGTGCTGAGGCGGTAACCTGAGCTTGCCTCGGCCATGCTGACATAGGTCTTGAGTTTCCCCTAAGGCCCCCACATATTTTAGGCCTCATCTCGTCAGGAGACTGGCACGTCTGCTTGCCTTCCCAGCTGCAGAAATGGAGACAGGCTCCCCGTCAAGCGGACCCAGGGATCTGGGTCTGGCCCTGAAGATACCCCCGGGTTGTCACAGGTGACAGTGGATCGGGAGTCAACCCTCGGCTGGCAATCGAGGAAGTGCAGGGCAGTCAGATCCATCGGGAGTGGACTAGGCATTTGAGGGTTCTGGGAAAGGGTTGCCCGAACCCTGAGGCCCCTCCCAACTCTCCTGCTGTCAGTGCCTACTCTTGGAATGGAAATGAGCGCCGAGAAATTTTTCCCGACCAAGCAGGGAAAGGGACACTCATCTGCAGCCACCAAGGAGAAAGAGGGCTCCTCATGAGTCGCGGCGGGACCCTCGGGTTTCCTCTAGATTGGGGATGGATGCGGCGGGGCACTTCATGGGTCACAGCAAGGGTTTGAAGGAGCCTTTCGAGGTACCCATGAGAAGAGTTGATTTCCCCTGAGATGCCACAGCGGAAAAGAGCCTCACCGTGCTTGCAGGGGAGAAGCTTCTGGATGTTCTCGAGTTGCGTCGGGTACTCTCGAGATAAGACGGAGACCTCAGGGACCCGACCCTGTGGCCTCAGGAAAGGCCAGTCTCCGTGCAAGTTGCCAGGCACCTCTGGAGTTTCCTCCGCAGTCGGCGCCGGATCCTCAAACTCGTCTCGTGCTGAGGCAGGAGCCTGAGCTTGCCTCGCCTATGCTGTCATACATAATAAAATATCAATGGAGCCCCCACAGGGGGTCAGGCATCGTCTAGCCTGGAGCGGGGAATGTCTGCTTGCCACCCCAGCTGCAGCTGCATCGTCTGGCGCCCCGTCGAGCAGACACAGGGATCAGAGGCTTGCCCTGGAAGTACCTAAGGCCTGTTAAAGTTGCCAGTTGGTCGGGAGTCAAGCCTCAGGGTGACAATCGAGGCAGTGCAAGGCAGTCAGTTTCATCTGGAGTGAACTAGAAATTTGGGATCTTAGAGGAACGGTGTTCCGACCCTGAGGTTCCCTCCACTCTCCTGCTGCCGGCGACTCCTCTTGGGATGCCAGGGAGTGCCTGGAAACCTTTCCCGACAGAGCAGGGTAAGGGACCCTCATCTGGAGCTGAGCAGATGAAAACGGGGCTCCTCACGAGTTGCCGCGGACCCTCGAGGATCCTCTCCTGTGGGGAATGGTGGGGTGGGGCACTTTCTGGCTCAAAACAAGGGTGTGAAGGAAACTTTCGAGTTCCAGGAAAGAAGGTGTGTTTTCCAACGAGATGCCACATTGGACAAGGGCCTCACCACGCATGTAGGTGAGGAGCTACTGGGTTTTCTCGTGTTGCAGTGGTGACCTCTTGAGTTATCTTCAGGACCTCAGCGAACAACCCCTGTAGCCCCAGGAGAGGCCAGTCTCCGTGCCAGTGGTCAGGTGCCTCTGGGGATTCCTATGCAGGCATCCCCAGGTCCTCAGGCCTCAACTGGTGCCTAGGTGGTAATCTGAGCTTGCCTCGGCCATGCTGACATAGGACTTGAGTTTTCCCTGGAGCCCCCACAGATGTCAGGCCTCGTCTCATCAGGAGGCTGGCATGTCTGCCTGCCTTCCCAGCTGCAGCAGCGGAGTCACGCTCCCCATCAAGCGGACCCAGGGATCTGGGTCTTTCCCTGGAGATACCCCTGGAGTTTCACAGGCGCCAGTGTGTCGGGAGTCAACCCTCAGGCAGGCAATCGAGGCAGTGCAGGGCACTCAGGTCCATTGGGAGTTGAGGAGGCATTTGCAGAATCTGGGGAAGGGTCGCCTGAATCCTGAGGCTCCTCCCAATTCTCTTGCTGTCAGCGCCTACTCTTGGGGTTGAAAGCAGTGCCGAGAAACTTTTCCCATCTGAGCAGGGAAAGGGACCCTCGTCTGGAGCTCCGCAGGGGAAACATGCCTCCTCATGAGGTGCAGCGGGACCGTCGGTGTTCCTCTCGATTGGGGACCAATGGGGCGGGGCACTTCCTGGATCACAGCAAGGGTTTGAATGAGCCTTTCGAGGTACACGTGAGAAGAGTTGATTTCCCCTGAGATGCCGCAGCGGATAAGGGCCTCACCTCGCTGCAGAGGAGATTCTTTTGGTTTTTCTCAAGCTGGGGCGGGTACTCTCAAGTTATGAAGGGGACCTCAGGGACCCGCCCCTCTGGCCTCAGGAGAGGCCCGTCTCTGTGCCAGTTGCCAGGCGCCTCTGTGGATTCCTCCCCAGTTGTTGCCGGATGCTCAGGCCTCATCTGGTGCTGAGTCAGGAGCCTGAGCTTGCTTCGCCAAGTCTGACATAGGTATTAAAATATCCCTGGAGCTCAAACAGGGGGTCAGGCCTCGTCAGCCCTGGAGCGTTGACGTCTGCTTGCCACCCCAGCTGCAGCTGCAGCGTCAGGCGCCCCGTCGAGTGGACACAGGGATCTGAGGCTTGCCCTGGAAATACTTCAGGGTTGTTACAGGGGCCAGTGGTCGGGAGTCAAGCCTCAGGGTGACAATTGAGGCAGTTCAGGGCAGTCAGGTTCATCTGGAGTGAACTAGGAAGTTGGGGTGCTTGAGGAACGGTGTTCCGAACCCTGAGGCTCCCTCCATTCTCCTGCTGCCAGCGACTCCTCTTGGGATGCCAGCGAGCGCCCGGAACCCTTTCCCGACAGAGCAGGGTAAGGGACCCTCATCTGGAGCTGTGCAGATGAAAACGGGGCTCCTCACAAGTCACCGTGGGACCCACGGGGATCCTCTGCTGTGGGGAAGTGTGGCATAGGGCACTTCCTGGCTCAAAGCAAGGGTTTGAAGGAGAATTTCAAGTTCCAGGAAATAAGGTGTGTTTTCCACTGAGATGCCGTATTGGACAAGGGCCTCGTCACGCATGTAGGTGAGGAGCTACTGGTTTTTCTCGTGTTGCAGCGGGAACCTCTCGAGTTATATCGGGGACCTCAGGGAACCGCCCTGCAGCCTCAGGAGAGGCCTTCTCCGTACCAGTGTTCAGGTGCCACAGGGCATTCCTCCGCAGACATCCCCGGGTACTCAGCTCTCGTCTGGTGCTGAGGTGATAACCTGAGCTTGCCTCGGTCATGCTGACATAGGTCTTGAGTTTCCCTTGGAGCCCCTAAAAATGTCATACCTCGTCTCGTCAGACCCTGGCACGTCTGCTTGCCTTCCCAACTGCAGCAGTGGAGGCAGGCTCCCCGTCAAGCGGACCCAGGGATCTGGGTCTTGCCCTGGAGATACCCCCGGTTTTCACAGGTGCCAGTGGGTCGGGAGTCAAACCTCGGGCAGGCAATCGAGGCATTGCAGGGTAGTCAGGTCCATTGGGATTGGACGAGGCATTTGGGGGTTCCGGGAAAGGGTCGCCCGAACCCTGAGGCTCCTCCCAATTCTCCTGCTATCAGCGCCTACTCTTGGGATTGAAAGAAGTGATGAGAAAATTTTCCCTACAGAGCAGGGAAAGGGACTCTCATCTGGAGATGCTCAGGGGTAACAGGCCTCCTCATGAGCCGCTACGGGACCCTAGGGTTTCCTCTCCATTGGGGACGGATGGGGCAGGGCTCTTCCTGGGTTACAGCAAAAGTTGGAAGGAGCCTTTCGAGGTACCCGTGGGAAGAGTTGATTTCCCCTGAGATGCCGCAGTGGATAAGGGCCTCACCTCGCCTGCATGGGAGAAGTTTTGGTTTTTCCCTAGTTGGGACGGGTACTCTCGAGTTATGATGGGGAGCTCAGTGACCCGCCCCTGTGGCCTCAGGAGAGCCCGTCTCTGTGCCACTTGCCAGTCGCCTCTGGGAATTCCTCCCCAGTCGTTGCCGGATGCTCAGGCCTCGTCTGGTGCTGAGGCAGGAGCCTGAGCTTGCATCGTCAAGGCTGACATAGGTATTAAAATATCCCTGGAGCCCCCACAGGGGTTCAGGCCTCATCAGGCCTGGAGCAGGCAACATCTGCTTGCCACCCCAGCTGCAGTTGCAGCATCAGGTGCCCCGTCAAGCGGACCCAGGTATCTGAGGCTTGCCCTGGAAGTACCTCAGGGCTGTTACAGGTGCCAGTGTGTCGGAAGTCAAGCCTCGGGGTGACGATCGAGGCAGTGCAGGGCAGTCAGTTTCATCTGGAGTGAACTAGGTATTTGGGGTACGTGAGGAATGTTGTTCCGAACTCTGAGGCTCCCTCCACTCTCCTGCTGCCAGCGACTCCTCTTGGGATGCCGGGGAGCCCCCGGAAACCTTTCCCGATGGAGCAGGGAAAGGGACCCTCATCTGGAGCTGCGCAGATGAAAACGGGGCTCTGCATGAGTCGACACCGGACCCTCGGGTATCCTCTCCTTTGGGGAAGGGTGGGGTTTGGAACTTCCTGGCTCAAAACAAGGGTGTGAAGGAAACTTTCGAGTTCCAGGAAAGAAGGTGTGTTTTCCACCGAGACGCCACTTTCGAAAAAGATATCACCATGCCTGAGGATGAGGAGCTACTGGGTTTTCTTGTGTAGCAGCGGGGCCCTCTCAAGTTATGTCAGGGAACTCAGAGAACCGCCCCTGTAGCCCAAGGAGAGGCCAGTCTCCGTACCAGTGGTCAGTTGCCTCTGGGGATTCCTCCGCAGGCATCCCTGGGTCCTCAGGCCACGTCTGGTGCTGAGGCGATAACGTGAGCTTGCCTCGGCCACGCTGACATAGGTCTTGAGATTCCCCTGGAGCCCCCACATATGTCAGGCCTCGTCTCGTCAGGAGGCTGGCACGTCTGCTTGCCTTCCCAGCTGCAGCAGAGGAGTCAGGCTCTCCATCAAACGGGCCCAGGGATCTGGGTCTTGCCCTGAAGATATCCCCGGGTTGTCACAGGTGCCAGTGGGTCGGGAGTCAACCCTCAGGCAGGCAATAGTGGCAGTGCAGGGCAGTCATATCCATCGGGTTGGATGAGGCATTTGGGGGTGCTGGGGAAGGGTCATCTGAACCTTGAGGCTCCTCCCAACTCTCCTGCTGTCAGGGCCTACTCTTGGCATGGAAAGGAGCGCCGAGAAGCTTTTCCCGACGGAGCAGGGAAAGGGACCCTCATCTGGAGCTGCGCAGGGGAAACAGGACACCTTATGAGTCGCTGCGGGACACTCGGGTTTCCTCTCCATTGGAGACGGATGAGGCGGGGCACTTCCTGAGTCACAGCAAGGGTTTGAAGGAGCGTTTCGAGGTACCCATGGAAGAGCTGACTTCCCCTTACATGCTGCAGCGGATCAGGGCCTCACCCCGCCTGCAGGGTAGAAGCTTCTGGTTTTTCTCGAGTTGGGACAGGTACTCTCAAGTTACGACGCGGACCTCAGGGACTTGCCCTGTGGCCTCAGGAGAGGCCCGTCTCCGACCCAGTTGCCAGGAGCCTCTGGGGATTCGTCCCCAGTCGTCGCTGGATATCAGGCCTTGACTGGTGCTAGGCAGGAGCCTAAGCTTGCCTCGCCTATGCTGACATATTTATTAAAATAAACCTGAAGACCCTCTGGGGGTCAGGCCTCATCTAGCCTTGAGCGGGGAACGTCTGCTTGCCACCACAGCTGCAGCTGCAGCGTCAGGCGCCCCGTCGAGCGGACACAGGGATCTGAGGCTTGCCCTGGAAGTACCTCAGGGCTGTTACAGCTTCCAGTGGGTCAGGAGTCAAGCCTCGGGGTGACAATCAAGGCAGGGCAGGGCAGTCAGGTTCATCTGGAGTGAACTAGGAATTTGGGTTACTTGAGGAACAGTGTTGGGAACCCTGAAGCTCCCTCCACTCTCCTGCTTCCAGCGACTCCTCTTGGGATGCCAGGGAGCCTCAGAACCCTTTCCCGATGGAGTAGGGAAAGGGACCCTATCTGGAGCTGCGCAGATGAAAACGGGTCTCCTCATGAGACGCAGTCGGACATTCGGGGATCCTAACCTGTGTGGATGGGTTGGGTGGGGAACTTCCTGGCTCAAAGCAAAAGTGTGAAGGAGACTTTCGAGTTCCTGGAAAAAAGGTGTGTTTTCCACCGAGATGCCACATTGGATTAGGGCCTCACCACGCATGTAGATGAGGAGCTACTGGATTTTCTCGTGTTGCAGCTGGAACCTCCCGAGTTACGTCGGGAACATCAGCGAACTGCCTGTGTAGTCTCAGGAGAGGCCAGTCTCCGTGCCAGTGGCCAGGTGCCTCTGGGGATTCCTCCGCAGGCATCCCCGGTTCCTCAGGTCTCGTCTGGTGCTGAGGCAGTAACCATAACTTGCCTCGGCCATGCTGACATAGGTCTTGAGTTTCCCCTGGAGCCCCCACATATGTCAGGCCTCATCTCGTCAGGAGGCTGGCACGTCTGCTTGCCATCCCAGCTGCAGCATTGGAGTCAGGCTCCCCGTCAAGCGGACACAGGGATCTTGGTCTTGCCCTGGAGGAACCCACGGGTTTTCACAGGTGCCAGTGGGTCGGGAGTCAACCCTCGGGCAGGCAATCGAGGCAGGGAAGGGCAGTCAGGTTTATCGGGAGTGGATGATGCGTTTGGGGGTTCTGGGGATGAGTCGCCCGAACTCTAAGGCTCCTCCCAACTCTCCTGCTGTCAGCGCCTACTCTTGGGATGGAAAGGAGCGTCGAGAAACTTTTCCAGACAGAGCAGGGAAAAGGACACTCATCTGGAGCTGCGAAGGAGAAAATGGGCTCCTCATGAGTCGCGGTGGGAAACTTGGGTTTCCTCTCAATTGAGGACGGATGGGGCGGGGCATTCCTGGGTCACAGTAAAGGTTTGAAGCAGCCTTTCGAGGTACCCGTGGGAAGAGTTGATTTCCGCTGAGATGCAACAGCCGATAAGGGCCTCACCAGCCTGCAGTGGAGAAGCTTCTGTTTTTTCTAGAGTTGCGGCGGGTGCTCTCGAGTTACGAACGGGACCTCAGGGACCCGCCCCTGTGGCCTCAGGAGAGGCCCGTCTCCGTGCCCGTTTCCAGGCGCCTCTGGGGATTCCTCCCCAGTCATCGCAGGATCCTCATGTCTCGTCTGGTGCTGAGGCACTAGCCTGTCCTTGCCTCGCCTATGCTGACATAGGTATTAAAATATCCCTGGAACGCCCACAAGGGGTCAGGTCTCGATTAGCCTGGAGCGGGTAAAGTATTCTTACCGCCCCACCTGCAGCTGTGGCGTCAGGCGTTCCATCGAGCGGACACGGGGATCTGATGTTCGCCCTGGAAGTACCACAGGGCTGTTACAGCTGCCAGTGGGTCGGGAGTCAAGCCTCGGGGTGACAATGGAGGCAGTAAAGGGCAGTCAGGTTCATCTGAAGTGAACTAGGTGTTTGGGTTCCTTGAGGAACGGTGATCCGAACCCTGAGGCTCCCTCCACTCTCCTGCTGCCAGCGACTCCTCTTGGGATGCCAGGGAGGGCACGGAACCCTTTCCCGACGGTGCAGGGAAAGGGACCCTCATCTGGAGCTGCACAGATGAAAACGCGGCTCCTCATGAGTCGCCACCTGACCCTTGGGGATCCTTTCCAGTGCGGAAAGGTGAGGTAGGGCATTTCCTGGCTCAAAGCAAGGCTGTGAAGGAGACTTTGAGTTCCAGGAAAGAAGGTGTGTTTTCCACCGAGATGCCACATTGGACAAGGGCCTCACCACCCATGTAGGTGAGGAGCTACTGGGTATTCTTGTGTTGCAGCGGGGACCTTTCGAGTTTTGTCGGGGACCACAGGGAACTACCCCTGTAGCCTCAGAAGAGGCAGTCTCTGTGCCAGTGGTCAGGTGACTCTGGGGATTCCTCCGCAGTCATCTCCAGGTCCTCAGGCCTCGTCTGATGCTGAGGCGGTAAACTGAGCTTGCCTCGGCCATGCTGACATAGGTCTTGAGTTTCCCCTCGAGCCCCCACATATGTCAGGCCCCATCTCGTCAAAAGACTGGCATGTCTGATTGCCTTCCCAGCTGCAGCAGCGGAGCCAGGATCCATGTCAAGTGGACTCAGGGATCTTAGTTTGCCCTGGAGATTCCTGCGTGTTTTCACAGGTGCCAGTGGGTCGGGAATCAAACCTCGGGCAGGAAATCGAGGCAGTGCAGGGCAGTCAGGTCCATCTGGATGGACGAGGCATTTGGGGGTTCTGGGGAAGGGTCGCCTGAACCCTGAGGCTCCTCCCAACTCTTCTGCTGTCAATGCCTACTCTTGGGATGGAAGGGAGTGCCGAGAACCCTTTCCCGATGGAGCAGGGAAAGGGACCCTCATCTGGAGCTTCGCAGGGGAACAGGGCTCCTCATGGGTCGCGGCGGGATCCTTGGGTTTCCTCTCGATTGGGGACGCATGGGGCGGCGCACTTCCTGGTTCACAGCAAGGGTTTGAAGGAGCCTTTTGAGGTACCCGTGGGAAGAGTTCATTTCCCCTGAGATGCCGCACAGATAAGGGACTCAACTAGCCTGCAGTGGAGAAGCTTCTGGTTTTTCTCGAGTTGTGGCGCGTACACTAGAGTTACAACTTGGACTTCAGGTACCCGCCCCTGAGGCCGCAGGAAAGGCCTGTCTCCGTGCCAGTTACCAGGCGCCTCTGGGGATTCCTCCCCAGTCGTCGCCTAATCCTCAGGCCTCCTCTTGTGCTGAGGCAGGAGCCTGAGCTTACCGCATTTATGCAGACATAGGTATGAAAATATCCCTGGATCCCCCATAGGGGTTCAGGTCTCGTCTAGCCTAGAGCAGGGAACGTCTGCTTGCCACCACAGCTGCAGCTGCATCGTCAGGTACCCAGTCGAGTGGACCCAGGGATCTGAGGCTTGCCCTGGAAGTACCTCAGGGCTGTTAGAGGTTCCAGTGTGTCGGGAGTCAAGCCTCGGGGTGACAATCTAGGCAGTGCATGGCATACAGTTTCCTCTGGAGTGAACAAGGAATTTGGAGTACTTGAGGAATGTTGTTCGGAACTCTGAGGCTCCCTCCACTCTCCTGCTGCCAGCGACTCCTCATGGAATGCCGGAGATCCCCCGGAACCCTTTCCTGATGGAGCAGCGAAAGGGAACCTCATCTGGAGCTGCGCAGATGAAAACGGGGCTCTGCATGAGTCACCGCTGGACCCTCGGGGATCCTCTCCTTTGGGGAAGGGTGGGGTTTGGACCTTCCTGGCTCAAAGCAAGGGTGTGAAGGTGACTTTCGAGTTCCAGGAAATAAGGTGTGTTTTCCACCGAGATGCCACATTGAACAAGGACCTCACCACGGATGTAGGTGAGGAGCTACTGCGTTTTCTCGTGTTGCAGCGGGTACCTCTCGACTTATGTCTGGGACCTCAGGGAACCGCCCCTGTAGCTCAGGAGTGGCCAGTCTCTGTGACAGTGTTTAGGTGCTTCTGGGGATTCCTCTTCAGGCATCCCCGTGTCCTCAGGCCTCTTCTGGTGCTGACGTGGTAACCTGAGCTTGCCTCGGCCATGCTGACATAGGTCTTGAGTTTCCCCTGTACCCCCCAATATGTCTGTCCTCGACTCCTCAGGAGGATGGCACATCTGCTTGCCTTCCCAGCTGCAGCAGCGGATTCAGGCTCCCCATCAAGCGGACCCTGATATCTGGGTATTGCCATGGAGATACCCCCAGGTTGCCACAGGTGCCACTGGGTCGGGAGTCAAATCTCGTGCAGGCAAACGAGGCAGTGCAGTGCAGTCAGGTCCATCGGGAGAGGACGAGGCATTTGCGGGTTCTGGGTAAGGGTTTCCGAACCCAGAGGCTCCTCCCAACACTCCTGCTGTCAGCTCCTACTCTTGGGATGGAAAGGAGCACCGAGAACCTTTTCCCGAAGGAACAGGGAAATGAACCCTCATCTGGAGCTGTGCAGGGGAAATAGGGCTCCTCATGAGTCGTGGCGGGACCCTCGGGTTTCCTCTCGTTTCGGGACGGATGGGGCGGGGAACTTCCTGTGTCACAGCAATGGTTTGAAGGAGCTTTTTGTGGTACCCGTGGGAAGAGTTGATTTCCACAGAGATGCCGCAGCAGATAAGGGCCTCACCTCGCCTGCAGGGGAGAAGCTTCTGGTTTTTCTCGAGTTGCGGCGGGGACTCTCGAGTTACGACGGGAACCTCAGGGACCCACCCCTGTGGCCTCAGGAGAGGCCCGTCTCCGTGCCAGTTGCATGGCGCCTCTGGGGATCTCTCCCCAGTCGTCGCCAGATCCTCAGGCCTCATCTCGTGCTGAGACAGGAGCCTGAGCTTGCCTCGCCTATGCTGACATAGGTATTAAAATATCCCTGGAGCCCCCAGCCGGGGTCAGGCCTTGTCTAGCCTGGAGCGGGGAAGGTCTGCTTGCCACGTCAGCTCTAGCTGCAGTGTCAGGCGCCCCCTCGAGCGGACACAGAAATCTGAGGCTTGCCCTGGAAGTACCTCAGGGCTGTTACAGGTTCCAGTGGGTCGGGAGTCAAGCCTAGGTGTGACAATCGAGGCAATGCAGGACAGTCAGGTTCATCTAGAGTGAACTAGGAATTTGGGGTTCTTGAGAACCGGTGTTCCGATCCGTGAGACTCCCTCCACTCTCTTGCTGCCAGCGACTCCTCTTCGGATGCCAGGGAGCGCCAGGAACCCTTTCCGGACGGAGCAGTGAAAGGGAACCTCATCTGGAACTGCGCAGATGAAAACGGTGCTCTTCGTGAGTCGCCACCGGACCCACGGGGATCCTCTCCTGTGGGGAACTGTGGGGTGGGGCACTTCTTGGCTCAAAAAAAGGTGTGAAGGAGACTTTCGAGTTCCAGGAAAGAAGGTGTGTTTTCCACCAAAATGCCACATTGGCAGGGGCCTCACCATGCATGTAGATGAGGAGCTACTGGGTTTTAATGTGTTGCTGCGGGGACCTCTCGAGTTATGCCGGGGACCTCAGGGAACCGCCTCTGTAGCCTCAGGAGAGGCCAGTCTCTGTGCCAGTGGCTAGATGGCTCTGGGGATTCCTCCGCAGTCATCCCCTGGTCCTCAGGCCTCGTCTGGTGCTGAGGCGGTAAGCTGAGCTTGACTCGGCCATGCTGACATAAGTCTTGATTTTCCCCTGGAGGCCCCACATATATCAGGCCTCGTCTCGTCTGGAGGCTGGCACGTCTGCTTGCCTTCCCAGCTGCAGCAGTGGAGACAGGCTCCCCGTCAAGCGGACCCAGATATCTGGGTCTTGCCCTGGAGATACCCCCGAGTTGTCACAGGTGCCAGTGGGTCGGGAGTCAACCCTCGGGCAGGCAATCAAGGCAGTGCAGGACATTCAGGTCCATCGGGAGTGGACGAGGATTTGGGATGTTCTGGAGAAGAGTCCCCAGAACCTAGAGGCTCCTCTCCACACTCCTGATGTCAGCACCTACGCTTGGAATGGAAAGGAGTGCCAAGAATCTTTTCCCGATGGAGCAGGGAAAGGGACCCTCATCTGGAGCTGCGCAGTGGAAACAGGGCTCCTCATGAGTCGCAGCGGGACCCTCGGGTATCCTCTTGATTGGGGACGGATGGGTCGGGGCACTTCCTGGGTCCCAGCAAGGGTTTGAAGGAGCATTTCGAGGTACGCATGGGAAGAGTTGATTTCGCCTGAGATGCCGCAGCAGATAAGGGCCTCACCTTGCCTGCAGGCTAGAAGCTTCTGGCTTTTCTCGAGTTGCGGCAGGCACTCTCGAGTTGCGACAGGGACCTCAGGGTCCCGCCCCTGTGGCCTCAGGAGAGTCCCTGCTCCATGCCAGTTGTCGGGCGCCTCTGAGTATTACTCCCCAGTCATCGAGGGATCATCAGGCCTCGTCTGGTGCTCAGTCAGGAGCCTGAGCTTGCCTCGCCTATGCTGACATAGGTATTAAAATATGCCTGGAGCCCTCACAGGGGGTCAGGCCTCGTCTTGCCTGAAGCGGGGAACGTCTGCTTGCCACCCCAGCTGCAACTGCAGTGTAGGGCGCCCTGTTGAGCAGACACAGGTATTTCAGGCTTGCCCTGGAATTACCTAAGCGCTGTTACAGGTGCCAGTGGGTCGGGATTCAAGCCTATGGGTGACAATCGAGGCAGTGGAGAGCAGTCACGTTCATCGGAGTGAACTAGGTATTTGGAGTCCTTGAGGAAAGGTGTTCCTAACCCTGAGGCTCCCTCCACTCTCCTGCTGCCAGTGACTCTTCTTGGGATGCCAGG
>SJYF01000333.1:4032465-4053839 GCA_006410515.1 Procapra przewalskii | reverse complement strand
GGCATTTCCTGGGTCACAGCAAGGGTGTGAAGGAGCCTTTCGAGGTCCAAGAGGGAAAGGGTGATTTCCCCCAAGATGCCACAGTGGACAAGGGCCTCACCTCGCCTGCAGGTGAGAAACTTCTGGTTTTTCTCTAGTTGAGGTGGGGTACTCTCAAGTTACGACGAGGATCTCAGGGACTCACTCCTGTGGCCTCAAGAGAGGCCGGTCTCTATGCCAGTGGCAAGGTGCCGCTGGGGATTCCTCCCCAGTCGTCGCCAGTCCTCAGGCCTCCTCTGGTGCTGAGGCCAGAGCCTGAGCTTGCCTCACCCATGCTGACATAGGTCTTAAGGTACCCGTGGAGACCCCACAGGGTGTCAGGCCTCTTCTCGCCAAGAGACCAGCACGTCTGCTTGTCTCCCCAGCTGCAGCAGCAGGATCAGGCGCCCCATCGAGCGGACACAGGGATCTGGGGCTTGCCCTGGAGGAACCCCAGGACTGTCACAGATGCCAGTGAGTCAGGAGTCACGCCTAGGGGTGACAAACGAGGCAGTGCAGGGCAGTCACGTCCATCTGGAGTTGACAAGCCATTTGAGGGTCTTGTGGAATTTTGGACTGAACCATGAGTCTCCTGACTCTCCTGCTGCCTGTGCCTTCTCTTGAGATGCCAAGGGAGCGCCGGGAACCCTTTCCCGACGGAGCACGAAAAGGGACCCTCATCTGGAGCTCTGCAAGAGGAAAACGGGGCTCCTCATGAGTCGCGATGGGACCCTCGTGGTTCCTCTCGAGTGGGGATGGATGGCGCGGGGTACTTTCGGGTCACAGCACAGGTGTGAAGGAGCTTTTCAAGGTCCAGGAAGGAAGGAGTGATTTCCCCTGAGATGCTGCAGCAGACAAGGGCCTAACTTCGCCTTCAGGTGAGAAGCTTCTGATATTTTTCGAATTGCCATGGGGTCCCCTCCAGTTATGATGGGTACCTCTGGAACGCGCCCCTGTGGCCTCAGGAGAGGCCAGTCTCCGTGCCAGTTTCCATGCATGTCTGGGGATTCCTCCCCAGTCATCGCCGGGTCCTCAGGCTATGTCTGGTGCTGAAGCAGGTGCCTGAGTTTGCCTCGCCCATGTTGACATAGGTCTTGAGGTTCCCCTGGAGCACCCACAGGGGGTCAGGGCTCGGTATGCCAGGAGATGGGCACGTCTGCTTTCCTCCCCAGCTGCAGCAGCAGGGTCAGGCTCCCGCTTTCGAACAGACACAGGGATCAGGGTCTTGCCCTGGAGGTACACCAGGGCTGTCACAGGTGCCAGTGGGTCGGGACTCTAGCCTCGGCGTGACAATCGAGGCAATGCAGGCCAGTCAGGTCCATCTGGAGTGGATGAGGCATTTGGGATCTTGGGGAATGGTTGCCCCAATATGGAGGTTCCTACCGATTCTCCTGCTACCAGCGCCTCCTCTTCAGATGCCAAGGGAGTGCCAGGAACCCTTTCCTGACAGTGTAGGAAAGGGACCCTCATCTGGAGCTGTGCAGGGGAAAACGGGTCTCGTTATGAGTCGCGGCGGGACCCTCAGTGTTCCTCTGGATTGGAAACGGTTGGGGCGGGGCACTTCCTGGGTCACAGCAAGTGTGTGAGGCAGCCTTTCGAGGTCCAAGTGAGAAGGCGTGATTTCCCCTGAGATGCCGCAATGGACAATGGCCTCACCTCGCCTGCAGGGGAGAAGCTTCTGGTTATTCTCGAGTTGCAGCAGGGTCCTCCCGATTTACGACAGGGACCTTAGGGATCCGCCAATGTGGCCTCAGGAGAGGCCAGTCTCCTTGCCAGTTTCCATGCGCCTCTGGGGATTCCTCCCCAGTCATCGCCGGGTCCTCAGGCCACGTCTGGTGCTGAGGCGGGTGCCTGAGTTTGCCTGGCCCATGCTGACATAGGTATTGAGGTTCCCCTGGAGCACCCACAGGGGGTCAGGGCTCGACTTTCCAGAGGATGGGCATGTCTGCTTGCCTCCCCAGCTGCAGCAGCAGGGTCAAGGTCCTGCTTTCGAAGGGACACAGGGATCAGGGTTTTGCCCTGGAGGTACACCAGGGCTGTCACAGGTGCCAGCGGTTAGGGAGTCAACCCTCGGGCAGGCAAACGAGGCAGTGCAGGGCAGTCAGATCCATCGGGAGTGGACAAGACATTTAGGGTTCTGGGAAGGCTCACCAGAACCCTGAGGCTCCTCCCAACTCTCCTGCTGTAAGCGCCTACTCTTGGGATTGAAAGGAGCGCCGAGAACCCTTTCCCGAAGGAGCAGGGAAATGGACCCTCATCTGGAGCTGCGTAGGGAAAACAGGGCTCCTCATGAATCGCGCGGGACGCTCGGGTTTCCTCTGGATTGGGGACAGATGGGGCGGGGCACTTCCTGGGTCAGAGCAATGATTTGAAGGACCCTTTCGAGGTACCCGTGGAAAGAGTTGATTTCCCCTGAGATGCCGCAGTGGGAAAGGGCTTCTCCTCGCCTGCAGGGGAGAAGCATCTGGTTTTTCTCGAGTTGCGGTGGGTACACTCGAGTTACGACGGGGACCGCAGGGACCCGCCCCCTTGGCATCAGGAGAGACCCGTGTATGTGCCAGTTGCCAGGGCCTCTGGGGACTCCTCCCCAGTCATCGCTGGATACTCAGGCCTCGCCTAGTGCTGAGGCAGGAGCCTAAGCTAGCCTCGCCTATGCTGACATAGGTATTAAAATATCCCTGGAGCCCCACAGGGGGTCAAGCCTCATCTAGCCTGGAGCAGGGAACGTCTGCTTGCCACCCCAGCTGTAGCTGCACCGTCAGGTGCCCTGTCGGACGGACACAGGGATCTGAGGCTTGCCCTGGAAGTACCTCAGGGCTGTTACAGTTGCCAGTTGGTGGAGAGTCAAGCCTCGGGGTGACAATCGAGGCAATGCAGGGCCTTCAGTTTAATCTGGAGTGAACTAGGAATTTGGGGTCCTTGAGGAACGGTGTTCCGACACTGAGGCTCCCTGCACTCTCCTGCTGCCAGCGACTCCTATTGGGATGCCAGGGAGCGCCAGGAAACATTTCCCGGCAGAGCAGGGAAAGGGACCATCATCTGGAGCTGCGCAGATGAAAAAGGGCCTCCTCATGTGTCGTCACCAGACCCTCGGTGATCCTCTCCTGTGGAGAAGAATGGGTGGGGCACTTTCTGGCTCAAAGCAAGGGTGTGAAGGAGACTTTCGAGTTCCAGGAAAGAAGGTGTGTTTTCCACCGAGGTGCCACATTGGACAAGGGCCTCACCATGCATCTTGGTGAGGAGCTACAGGATTTTCTCGTGTTTCAGCGGGGACCTCTCGAGTTATGTCGGGACACTAAGGGAACCGTCCCTGTAGCCTCAGGAGAGGCCAGTCTGCGTACCAGTGGTCAGGTGCCTCTGGGGATTCCTCTACAGTCATCCCCGGGTCCTCAGGCCACGTCTGGTGCTGAGGCGGTACCCTGAGCTTGCCTCGGCCATGCTGACATAGGTCTTGAGTTTCCGCTGGAGCCCCCACATATGTCAGGCCTCATCTCGTCATGAGGCTGGCAAGTCTGCTTGCCTTCCCAGCTGCAGCAGCAGAGTCAGGCTCCCCATCAAGCGCACCCAGGGATCTTGGTCTTGCCCTGGAGATACCCCTGGGTTGTCACAGGGGCCAGTGGTACTGGAGTCAACCCTCGGGCAGGCAATTGAGGCAGTGCAGGCGGTCAGGTCCATCGGGAGTGGACGAGGCATTTGGGTGTTCTGGGGAAGGGTGGCCCGAACCCTGAGGCTGCGCCCAACTCTCCTGCTGTCAGCACCTCTCTTGGGATAGAAAGGAGCGCCGACAAACTTTTCCCAATGGAGCAGGGAAAGGGACCCTCATCTGGAGCTGGGCAAGTGAAAGAGGGCTCCTCATGAGTCTCCGTGGGACCCTCGGGTTTCCTCTCGATTGGGGATGGATGTGGCGGGGCACTTCCTGGGTAACAGCAAGGGTTTTAAGGTGCCTTTCGAGGTACCCGTGGGAAGAGTTGATTTCCCCTGAGAAGCCGCAGCAGATAAGGGCCTCACCTCGCCTGCAAGGGAGAAGCATCTGGTTTTTCTCGAGTTGCGGCAGGTACTCTCGAGTTACGAAGGGGACCATAGGGACCCGCCCCTGTGGCATCAGGAGAGGCCTGTCTCCGTGTCAGTTGCCAGGCGCCTCTGGGGATTCCTCCCCAGTCGTCACCGGATCCTCATGCTCGTCTGGTGCTGAAGCAGGTGCATGAGCTTGCCTCGCCAATGCTGACATAGGTATGAAAATATCCCTGGAGCCCTCACAGGGGTTCAGGACTCGTCTAGCCTGGAACGGGGAAGTCTGCTTGCCACCCCAGCTGCAGCTGCAGTGCCAGGCGCTCCGTCCAGCAGACACAGAGATTTGAGGCTTGCCCTGGAAGTACCTCAGGCCTGTTACAGGTGCCAGTGGGTCGGGAGTCAAGCCTCAGGGTGACAATCGAGGCAGTGCAGGGCAGTCAGTTTCATATGGATTGAACTAGGAATTTGGGGTCCTTGGGAACAGTGTCCCAAACCCTGAGACTCCCTCCACACTCCTGCTACCTGCGACTCCTCTTGGGATGCCAGGCAGCGCCTGGAACACATTCCCAATGGAGCAGGGAAAGGGATCCTCATCTGGAGCTGCACAGATGAAAACAGCGCTCCTCATGAGTCGCCGCCTGACCCTCAGAGATCCTCTCCTGTGGCGAAGGGTGGGGTGGGGCACATCCTGGCTCAAAGCAAGTATGTGAAGGAGACTTTCGGGTTCCAGGAAAGAAGGTGTGTTTTACACCGAGATGCCACATTGGAAAAGGGCCTCATCCCGCATGTAGATGAGGAGCTACTGGGTTTTCTTGTGTTGGAGCGGGGACCTCTCGAGTTACGTCTGGGACTCCAGGGAACCGCCCCTGTAGCCTCAGGAGAGGCCAGTCTCCGTGCCAGTGGTCAGGTGATTCTGGGGATTCCTCCACAGGCATCCCCTTGTCCTCAGGCCTCGTCTGGTGCTGAGGTGGTAACCTGAGCTTGCCTCGGCCATGATGACATAGGTCTTGTGTTTCCCCTGCAGCCCCCACATTTGTCAGGTCTCATCTCATCAGGAGGATGGCACGTCTGCTTGCCTTCCCAGCTGCAGTAGAGGAGTCAGGCTCCCCGTCAAGTGGACCCAGGGATCTGGCTCTTGCCCTCGAGAAACCCCTGGGTTGTCACAGGTGACAGTGGGTCAGGAGTCAACCCTTGGGCAGGCAATCGTGGCAGTGCAGTGCAGTCAGGTCCATCGCGAGTGGACGAGGCATTTGGGTGTTCTGGGGAAGGGTCACCCGAACCCTGAGGCTCCTCCCATCTCTCCTGCTGACAGCGCCTACTTTAGGGATGGAAAGGAGCACCGAGAACCTTTTCCCAATGAAGCAGGGAAAGGGACCTTCATCTGGAGCTGCTCAGGGGAAACAGGGCTCCTCATGAGTCGTGGCGGGACCCTCGGGTTTCCTCTCTATTGGCGACGGATGTGGCGTGGCTCTTCCTAGGTCACAGCAAGAGTTTGAAGGAGCCTTTAGGGGTACCCGTGGGAAGAGTTGATTTCCCCTGATTTGCCGCAGCAGATAAGGGCCTCACCTTGCCTGCAGGGGAGAATCTTCTGGTTTTTCTCGAGTTCCGGCGGGTATACTCGAGTTACGATGGTGAACTCAGTGACCCGCCCCTGTGTCTTCAGGAGAGGCCCGTCTCCGTCCCAGTTGACAGGCAGCTCTGGGGATTCCTCCCGAGTCGTCCCCGGATCCTCAGGCCTTGTCTCGTGCTGAGGCAGCATCCTGAGGTTGCTCACCTATGCTGACATAGGTATTAAAATATACCTGGAGCCCAAACACGGGGTCAGGCCTTTTGTAGCCTGTAGCAGGGAACGTCTGCTTGCCACCCCAGCTGCAGCTGCAGCGTCAGGTGCCACGTCGAGAGGACACAGTGATCTGATGCTTGCCCTGGAAGTACCTCAGACCTGTTACAGGTGCCAGTGGGGTCGGGTGTCAAGCCTCGGGGTGACATTGAGGCAGTGCAGGGAAATCAGGTTCATCTGGAGTGAACTAGGAATTTGGGGTCCTGAGGAACTATGTTCCGAACCCTGAGGCTTCCTCCACTCTCCTGCTGCCAGCAACTCCTCTTGGGATGCCAGGGAGCCCGCAGAACCCTTTCCCGATGGAGCAGGGAAAGGGCCCCTCATGTGGAGCTGCACAGATGAAAACGGGGCTCCTCATGAGTCACCGCCGGACCCGCGGGGATCCTCTCCTGTGGGGAAGGGTGGTGTGGGGCTCTTCCTGGCTCAAAGCCAGGGTGTGAAGGAGACTTTGGAGTTCCAGGAAAGAAGGTGTGTTTTCCACCGAGATGCCACATTGGACAAGGGCCTCACCACGCATGTAGGTGAGGAGCTACTGGGTTTTCTTGTGTTTCAGCGGGGACCTCTCCAGTTATGTTGGGGCCCTCAGGGAACCGACCCTGTAGCCTCAGGAGAGGCCACTCTCCGTGCCAATTATCAGGTGCCTCTGGGGATTCCTCCGCAGGCATCCCCGGGTTCTCAGGCCTCGTCTGGTGATGAGACGGTAACATGAGCTTGCCACGGCCATGCTGACATAGGTCTTGAGTTTCTGCTGGAGCCCCCACATATGTCAGGCCTCGTCCCGTCAGGAGGCTGGCACGTCTGCTTGCCTTCCCAGCTGCAGCAGCAAAGTCAGGCTCCCCGTCAAGCAGACACAGGGATCTGGGTCTTGCCCTGGAGATACCCCCAGTTTGTCACAGTTGCCAGTGGGTCGGGAGTCAAACCTCGGGCAGGAAATCGAGGCATTGCGGGGCAGTCACGTCCATCGGGAGTGGACGAGGCATTTGGGGGTTCTGGGGAAGTGTCGCCTGAACCCTGAGCCTCCTCCCAACTCTCCTGCTGTCAGCACCTACTCTTGGGATGGAAAGGAGCGCCGAGAACCTTTTCCCGATGGAGGAGTGAAAGGGACCCTCATCTGGAGCTGCGCAGGTAAACAGGGCTCCTCATGATTCAAGGCTGGTCCCCCGGGTTTCCTCTGGATTGGGGACGGATGTGCGGGGCACTCCAGGGTCACAGCAAGGGTTTGAAGAAGCCTTTCGAGGTACCCGTGGGAAGAGTTGATTTCCCCTGAGATACCGCACCGGATAAGGGCCTCAACTCGCCTGCAGGGGAGAAGGCGTCTGGTTTTTCTCGAGTTGAGGCGGGTACTCTCGATTTACGACGGGGACCTCAGGGACCTGCCCGGGGGCCTCAGGAGAGGCCTGTCTCCGTGCCAGTTGACAGGCATTTCTGGGGATTCCTCCAGAGTCATCGCCGGATCCTCAGGCCTCATCTGATGCTGAGGCAGGAGCCTGAGCTTGCCTCGCCTATGATGACATTGGTATTAAAATATCCCTGGAGCCCCCACAGGGTGTCATGCCTCATCTAGACTGGAGTGGGGAACGTCTGCTTGCCACCCCAGCTGCAGCTGCAGCGTCAGGCGCCCCGTCTACCGGACATAGGGATCTGAGGCTTGCCCCTGAAGTACCTCATGCTTGTTACAGGTGCCAGTGGGTAGGGACTCAAGCCTAGTGGTGACAGTCGAGGCAGTGCAGGGCAGTCAGGTTCATCTCCAGTGAACTAGGACTTTGATGTCCTTGAGGAATGGTGTTCCGAACCCTAAGGCTCCCTCCATCTCCTGCTGCCAGCGACTCCTCTTGGGATGCCAGGCAGCGCCCGGAACCCTTTCCCAATTGATTAGGGAAAGGGACCTTCATCTGGAGCAGCGCAAATGAAACCAGGGCTCCTCATGAGCCACCGCCAGACCCTCGGGGGTCCTCTCCTGTGGGAAGGGTGGGTTAGGACACTTCCTGGCTCAAAGCAAGGGTGTGAAGGAGACTTTCAAATTCGAGGAAAGAAGGTGTGTTTTCCACCAAGATGCCACATTGGACAAGGGCCTCACCACGAATGTAGGTGAGGAGCTACTGTGTTTTCTCGTGTTGTAGCGGGGACCTCTCGAGTTACGTCGGGGATCTCAGGGAACGGCCCCTGTAAACTCAGGAAAGGCCAGTCTCCATGCCAGTGTTCAGGTGCCGCTAGGGATTCCTCCGCAGGCATCCCCGGCTCTCAGGCCTCTTCTGCTGCTAGGCGGTAACCTGACCTTGCCTCAGCCATGCTGACATAGGTCTTGAGTTTCCCCTACAGCCCCCACATCTGTCAGGCCTCGTCACGTCAGGAGGCTGGCATGTCTGCTAGCCATCCCAGCTGCGGCAGCGGAGTCAGGCTCCTCTTCAAGCGGACCCAGGGATCTGGGTCTTGCCCTGGAGATACCCCCTGGTTTTCACAGGTGCCAGTGGGTCGGGAGTCAACCCTCGGGCAGGCAATCAAGGCAGTGCAGGGCAGTCAGCTCCGTCGGGAGTGGACGAGGAATTTGGGGGTTCTGGGGAAGGGTCGCCCGAACCCTGAGGCTCCTCCCAACACTCCTGCTGTCAGCGCCTGCTCTTGGGATGGAAGGGAGCTCCGAGAACCTTTTCCCGATGGAGCAGGGAAAGGGACCCTCATCTGGAGGTGCACAGGGGAAACAAGGCTCCTCCTGAGTCGCGGCGGGACCCTGGGTTTTCCTCTGGATTGGGGACGGATGGGGCGGGGCACTTCCTAGGTCACAGCAAGGGTATGAAGGAGCCTTTTGAGGCAACCGTGGGAGAGTTGATTTTCACAGAGACGCCACAGCGGATAAGGGCCTCACATCGCCTGCATGGGAGAAGCTTCTGTTTTTTCCCGAGTTGCGGTGGGTACTCTCGAGTTTCGACGGGGACATCAGGGACACGCCCCTGTGGACTTAGGAGAGGCCTGTCTCCATGCCAGTGGTCAGGCGGCTCTGGGGATTCCTCCCAGTCATCGACGGGTCCTCAGGCCTCGTCTGGTGCTGAGGCAGGAGCCTGAACTTGCTCGCCTATGCTGACATAGGTATTAAAATATCCCTGGAGTCCCCACAGGGGGTCAGGCCTTGTCTAGCCTGTAGCAGGGAACGTCTGCTTGCCAACCCAGCTGCAGCTGAAGCCTCAGGCACCCCGTTGAGCGGACATACGGATCTGAGGCTTGCCCTTGAAGTATCTCAGGGCTGTTACAGGTGCCAGTGGCTGAGGAGTCAAGCCTCAGGGTGACAATCGAGGCAGTGCAGGGCAGTCAAGTTTATCTGGAGTGAACTAGGAATTTGGGGTCCTTGAGGAACTGTGTTCTGAACCCTGAGGCTCCCTCCACACTCCTGCTGCCAGCGACTCCTCTTGGGATGCCAGGCAGCGTCCGGAACCCTTTCCAGATGGAGCAGGGAAAGGGACCCTCATCTGGAGCTGCGCAGATGAACACAGGGCTCCTCATGAGTCACCGCCGGACCCTCGGGGATCCGCTCCTGTGGGGAAAGGTGTGGTGGGGCACTTCCTGTCTCAAAGCAAAGGTGTGAAGGCGACTTTCGAGTTCCAGGAAAGAAGGTGTGTTTTCCACCGAGATGCCACATTGGACAAGGGCCTCACCACGCATGTAGGTGTGCAGCTACTGGGTTTTCTCGTGTTGCAGCGGGGACCTCTCGAGTTACGACAGGGACCTCAGGGAACCGCTGCTGTAGCCTCAGGAGAGGCCAGTCTCCGTGCAAGTGGTCAGGTGCCTCTGGGGATTTCTCCGCATGCATCCCCGAGTCCTCAGACCTCGTCTGGTGCTAAGGTGGTATCATGAGCTTGCCTCGGCCATGCTGATATAGGACTTGAGTTTCCCCTGGAGCCCCCACATATGTCAGGCCTCGTCTAATCAGGAGGGTGTCATGTCTGCTTGCCTTCCCAGCTGCAGCAGCAGAGTCAGGCTCCCCATCAAGCGGACCCAGTGATCTGGGTCTTGCCCTGGAGATACTCCCGGGTTGTCACAGGTGCCAGTGGGTCAGGAGTCAAACCTCAGGCAGGCAATCGAGGCAGTGCAGGGCAGTCAGGTACATCGGGAGTGGACAAGGCATTTGGGGGTTCTGGGGAAGAGTCACCCGAACCCTGAGACTCCTCCCAACTCTCCTGCTGTTATCGCCTATTCTTGCAATGGAAAGGAGCGACGAGAACCTTTTCCCGACGGAGCAGGGAAAGGGACACTCATTTGGAGCTGCGCAGGTGAAAGAGGGGTTCGCATGTGTCCCAACGGGACCCTCGAGTTTCCTCTCGATTGGGGACGGATGGGGCGGGGCACTTCCTGGGTCACAGCAAGGGTTTTAAGGAGCCTTTCGAGGTCCCCGTGGAAAGAGTTGATTTCCCCTGACATGCCGCAGCGGAAAAGGGCCTCACCTCGCCTGCAGGGGAGAAGCATCTGGTTTTTCTCGAGTTGCGGTGGGTACTCTCGAGTTACTATGGGACCACAGGTAACCGGCCCTGTGTCCTCAGGAGAGGCCCTTCTCCGTGCCAGTTGCCAGGCGCCTCTGGGGATTCCTCCCAGGTCGATGCCGGATCCTCTTGCCTTGTCTGGTGCTGAGGCAGCAGCCTGAGCTTGCCTCGCCTATGCTGACATACCTATGAAAATATCCCTGGAGCACCACAGGGGGTCAGGCCTCATCTAGCTTGGAGAGGGGAACGTCTGCTTGCCACCCCAGGTGCAGCTACAGCGTTAGGCGCCCCCGCGAGCGGACACAGGTATCTGAGGCTTAGCCTGGAATTCCCTCAGGGCTGTTCCAGGTACCAGTGGGGCTGGAGTCAAGCCTCGGGGTGACAATCGAGGCAGTGCAGGGCAGTCAGGTTCATCTGGAGTGAACAAGGAATATGGGATCCTTGAGGAAGGGTGTTCCAAACCCTCGGGCTCCCTCCAGTCTCCTGCTGCCAGAGACTCCTCTTGGGATGCCAGGGAGCGCCCGGAACCCTTTCCCGACAGAACAGGGAAAGGGACCCTCATCGGAGCTGTGCAGATGAAAAGGGGGCTCCTCATGAGTCCCTGCCAGACCCTCGGGGATCCTATCCTGTGGGGAAAGGTGGGTGGGGCACTTCCTGGCTCAAAGCCAGGGTGTGAAGCAGACTTTCGAGTTCCAGGAAAGAAGGTGTATTTTCCACCGAGATGCCACATTGGATGAGGGCCTCACCACACAGGTAGGTGAGGAGTTACTAGAGTTTCTCTTGTTGCACCAGGACATCTTGAGTTACGTTCAGACCTCAGGGAAGCCCCCCGGTATTCTCAGGAGAGGCCAGTCTCCGTGCAAGTGGTCAGGTGCCTCTGGGGATTCCTCCTCAGGCATCCGCTGGTCCTCAGGCCTCATCTGGTGCTGAGGCGGTAACCTGAGCTTGCCTCAGCCATGCTGACATAGCTCTTGAGTTTCACCTGGAGCTCTCACATATGTCAGGCCTCGTTTCGTCAGGAGGCTGGCAAGTTTGCTTGTCTTCCCAGCTGCAGCAGGGGATTCAGGCTCCCCGTCAAGCGGACACAGGGATCTGGGTCTTGCTCTGGAGATATCCCAGGATTGTCACAGGAGCCAGTGGGTCCGGAGCCAACCCTCGGGCAGGCAATCCACGAAGTGCAGGGCAGTCAGGTCCATCGGCAGTGGGCGAGGCATTTGGGGGTTCTGGGGAAGGGTCGCCCAAACCCTGAGGCTCCTCCCAACTCTCCTGCTTTCAGCGCCTACTCTTGGGATGGAAAGGAACACTGAGAACCTTATTCTGGCGGAGCAGGGAAGGGGACCCTCATCTGGAGCTGCGCAGGGGAATCAGGGCTCCTCAGGAGTCACAGCTGGACTCTCAGATTTCATCTCGATTGGGGACGGATGGGGCGGGGCACTTCCTGGGTCACAGCAAGGGTTTGAAGGAGCATTTTCAGGTACACGAGGAAAGAGTTGATTTCCCCTGGGATGCCGCAGCAGATTAGGGCCTCACCACGCCTGCAGGGGAGAAGCTTCTGGTTTTTCTCGAGTTGCGGAGGGTACTCTCGATTTACGACGGGGACCTCAGGGACCGCCCCTGGGGCCTCAGAAGAGGCATGACTCTGTGCCAGTTGCCAGTCGAATCTGGGGATACCTCCACAGTAGTCTCCGGATCCTCAGGCCTCGTCTGGTGCTGAGGCAGGAGCCTGAGCTTGCCTCGCCTATGCTGACATAGGTATTAAAGTATCCCTGGAGCCCCCACAGGGGGTCAGGCCTCGTCTAGCCTGGATCGGGGAACTTCTGCTTGCGACTCCAGCTGCAGCTACAGCTTCAGGCGCCCCGTCGAGTGGACACAGGATCTGAGGCTTGCCCTGGAAGTACCTCAGGGTTGTTACAGGTGCCAATGTGTTGGGAGTCAAGCCTCGGGGTGACAATCGAGGCAGCGCAGGGCAGTCAGTTTCATCTGGAGTGAAGTAGGTATTTGGGATCCTTGAGGAACGGTGTTCCGAACCCTGAGGCTCCCTCCACTCTCCTGCTGCCAGCAACTCCTCTTGGGATGCCAGAGAGGGCCCGGAACCCTTTCCCGACGGAGCAGGGAAAGGGACCCTCATCTGGAGCTGCCCAGATAAAAACGGGGCACCTCATGTGTCACCGCCGGACCCTCGGGGATCCGCTCATGTGGGGAAGGGTGGGGTGGGACACTTCCTTTCTCAAAGGAAGGGTGTGAAGGAGACTTTCGAGTTCCAGGAAAGAAGGTGTGTTTTCCACTGAGATGCCACATTGGACAAGGGACTCACCACGCAGGAAGGTGAGGAGCTACGGGGTTTTCTCATGTGGCTGTGGGGACCTTTTAAGTTATGTCGGGGACCTCATGGAACCGCCCCTGTAGCCTCAGGAGAGGCCAGTCTCCGTGTCAGTGGACAGGTGCCTCTGGGGATTCCTCAGCAAGCATCCCCGGGTCCTCAGTCCTCGTCTGGTGCTGAGGCGGTACCCTGAGTTGCCTCGGCCATGCTGACATAGGTCTTGAGTTTCCCCTGGAGTCCTACAGATGTCAGGCCTCGTCTCGTCAGGAGGCTGTCATGTCTGCTTGCCTTCCCAGCTGCACCAGTGGAGTCAGTCTGCGCATCAAGCGGACCCAGGGATCTTGGTCTTGCCCTGGAGATACCCCCGGGTTGTCACAGGTGCCAGTGGGTCGGGAGTCAACCCTCGGGCAGGCAATTGAGGCAGTGCAGGGCAGTCTGGTCAATCGGGAGTGGATGAGGAATTTGGGGGTTCTGGAGAAGGGTCATCCGAACCCTGAGGTGCCTCGCAACTCTCCTGCTGTCAGCGCCTACTCTTGGGATGGAAAGGAGAGCCGAGAACCTTTTCCCGACGGAGAAGGGAAAGCGACCCTCATCCGGAGCTGTGCAGGGGAAAAAGGGCTCCTCATGGGTCCTGGCGGGACCCTAGGGTTTCCTCTCGATTGGGGACAGTTGGGGCAAGGCAAATCCTGTGTCACAGCAAGGGTTTGAAGGAGCCATTCGAGGTACCCTTAGGAAGAGTTGAGGTTCGCCTGAGATGCCGCAGAGGATAAGGGCCTCACCTCGCCTGCAGGGGAGAAGCTTCTGGTTTTTCTAGGGTTGCGGCGGGTACTCTCGAGTTAATATGGGGACCTCAGGAACCCGCCCAAGTGGCCTCAGGAGAGGCCCGTCTCCTTGCCTGTTTTCAGGCGTCTCTGAGGATTAATCCCCAGTCGTCGCCAGATCCTCAGGCCTCGTCTGATGCTGAGGCAGGAGCCTGAGCTTGCCTCGTCTAAGCTGACATATGTATTAAAATACCCCTGGAGCCCCCACAGGGGTCAGGCCTCGTCTAGCCTGGAGCGGGGAACGTCTGCTTGCCAGCCCAGCTGCAGCCGCAGCCTCAGGTGTTCCGTCGAGCAGACACAGGATCTGAGGCTTGCCCTGGAAGTACCTCAGCTCTGTTACAGGTGCCAGTGGGTCGGGAGTCAAGCTCGGGGTGACAATCGAGGCAGTGCAGGGCAGTCAGGTTCATCTCCAGTGAACTAGGAATTTGGGGATCTTGAGGAACGTTGTTCTGAACCCTGAGCCTCCCTCCACTCTCCTGCTGCCAGCAACTCCTTTTCGGATGCCATGGATCGCCCGGAACACTTTACCGACGGAGCAGGGAAAGCGACCCTCATCTGGAGCTGAACAGATGAAAACGAGGCTCCTCATGAGTCACCTCAGAACCCCCGGGGATCCTCTCCTGTGGTAAATTGTGGGGTGGGGCACTTCCTGGCTCAAAGCAAGGGTGTGAAGGAGACTTCCGAGTTCCAGGAAAGAAGGTGTGTTTTCCACTGAGATGCCACATTGGACAAGGGACTCACCACGCATGTAGGTGTGGAGCTACTGGGTTTTCTAGTGTTGCAGCGGGGACCTCTCGAGTTACATCGGGGACCTCAGGGAACTGCCCCTGTAGCCTCAGGGGAGGCCAGTCTCCGTTCCACTGGTCACTTGCCTCTGGGGATTCCTCCGCAAGCATTCCTGGGTCCTCAGGCCTCTTCTGGTGCTGAGGTGGTAAACTGAGCTTGATTCGGCCATGCTGACATAGGTCTCGAGTTTCCCCTGGAGCCCCCACATGTCAGGCCTCGTCTCAGTAGGAGGTTGGCACGTCTGCTTGCCTTCTAAGCTGCAGAAGCGAAGTCAGGCTCCACGTCAAGCGGACCCAGGGATCTGTGTCTTGCCCTGGAGATACCCCCGGCTGGTCACAGGTGCCAGTGGGTCGGGAGTCAACCCTCGGGCAGGCAATTGAGGCAGTGCAGGGCAGTCAGGTGAACCGGGAGTGGACCAGGCATTTGGGGGTTCTGGGGAAGGGTCGCCTGAACCCTGAGGATCCTCCCAACTCTCCTGCTGTCAGCTCCTACTCTTGGGATGGAAAGGAGCATCGTGAACCTTTTCCCTACAGAGCAGGTAAAGGGACCCTCGTCTGGAGCTGCGCAGGGAGAACAGGGATCCTCATGTGTTATGGCGGGACCCTCGGGTTTCCTCTCCATTGGGGACGGATTGGGGTGGGCACTTCCTGGGTCACAGCAAGGGTTTGAAGGAGCCTATCGAGGTACCCTTTGGAAGAGTTGATTTCCCCTGAGATGCCACAGCCGATAAAGGCCTTACCTCGCCTGAAGGGGAGAAGATTCTGGTTTTTCTCCAGTTGAGGCGGGTACTGTCGAGTTACGAAGGGGATCTCAGTGACCCGCCCATGTCACCTCAGGAGAGGCCCGTCTCCGTGCCAGTTGCCAGGCGCCTCTGGGTATTCCTCCCCAGTCGTCGCCGGACCAGCAGGCCTCGTCTGGTGCTGAGGCAGGAGCCTGAGCTTGTCTCGCCTATGCTGACATAGGTATTAAAATATCCCTGGAGCCCCCACAGGGGGTCAGGCCTCTTTTAGCCTGGAGCGGGCAACGTCTGCTTTCCACCCCAGCTGCAGCTGTAGCATCAGGCGCCCCGTCGAGCGGACACAGGGATTTGAGGCTTGCCCTGGAAGTACCTCAGTTATGTTACAGGTGCCAGTGGGCCGGGAGTCAAGCCTCGGGGTGAGAATCGAGGCAGTTCAGTGCAGTCAGTTCCATCGGGAGTGGACGAGGCATTTGTCGGTTCTGGGGAATGTCGCCCAAACCCTGAAGCTCCTCCCAACTCTCCTGCTGTCAGCGCCTACTCTTGGGATGGAAAGGAGCATGGAGAAACTTTTCCCGACGGATCACGGAAACGGACACTCATCTGGAGCTAAGCAGGGGAAACAGGGCTCCTCATGAGTTGCGGCGGGACCCTCGGGTTTCCTCTCGATTGGGGACGGATGTGGCGGTCACAGCAAGGGTTTGAAGGATCCTTTCTAGGTACGCGTGGGAAGAGTTGATTTCCAGTGAGATTCCACAGCGGATAAGTGTCTCAGTGTTTTCTGAGGGTAGGTTCGGAACCCACCGAGTTGGTTCCTATGTGGTGGAACCACATAGGTCATGAGTTTCCCCTGAAGCCCCCAAATATGTCAGGCCTCATCTAGTCAGGAGACTGGCACGTCTGCTTGCCTTCCCAGCTGTAGCAGCGAAGTCAGGCTCCCCGTCAAGCGGACCCAGGGATCTGAGTCTTGCCCTGGAGATACACCCGGGTTTTCACAGGTGCCAGTCAGTCGGGAGTCAACCCTCGGTCAGACAATCGAGGCAGTGCAGGGCATTCAGGTCCATCCGGAGTGGACGAGGCATTTTCGCGTTCTGGGGAATGGTTGCCCGAACCCTGAGGCTCCTTCCAACACTCCTGCTGAGAGCGCCTACTCTTGGGATGGAAAGGAGTGCCGAGAAACTTTTCCCAATGGAGCAGGGAAAGGGACCCTCATCTGGAGCTGCGCAGGTGAAACAGTGCACCTCATGAGTTGCGGTGGGACCCTCAGCTTTCCTCTTGATTGTGGCCGGATGTGGGGGGGGGCACTTCCTGGGTCACAGCAAGGGTTTGAATGAGCCTTTCGAGGTACCCGTGGGAAGAGTTGATTTCCCCTGAGTTGTCACAGTGGATAAGGGCCTCACCTCGCCTGCAGGCGAGAAGCTTCTGGCTTTTCTCAAGTTGCGGCTGGTACTCTTGAGTTTCAATGGGGACCTCAGGGACTCGCCCCTGTGGCCTCAGGAGAGTACCTTCTCCGTGCCAGTTGCTGGGCGCCTCTGGATATTACTCCCCAGTCGTCGCCGGATCCTCCGGCCACGTCTGTTGCTGAGGCAGGAGCCTGAGCTTGCTTCGCTTAGGCTGATATAGGTATTAAACTATCCCTGGAGCCCCCAAAGGGGGTCAGGCCTTATCTAGCCAGGAGCGGGGAATGTCTGCTTGCTACCCCAGCTGAAGCTGCAGGGTCAGGCGCCAGGTCGAGCGGACACATGGATCTGAGGCTTGCCCTGGAAGTACCTCAGGGCTGTTTCAGGTACCAGTGTGTCGGGAGTCAAGCCTCAGGGTGACAATCGAGGCAGCACAGGGCAGTCAGGTTCATCTGGAGTGAACTAGGAATTTGGGTTCCTTGAGGAACGGTGTTCTGAACCCTGAGGCTCCCTCCACTCTTCTGCTGCCAGCGACTCCTCTTGGGATGCCAGGGAGCGCCCGGAACCCTTTCCCGATGGAACAGGGAAAGGGACCCTCTTCTGGAGCTGCGCAGATGAAAACAGGGCTCCACATGAGTCGCCGACGGGCCCTCGTGGATCCTCTCCTGTGGGGAAGGGTGGGGTGGGGCACTTCCTGGCTCAAAGCAAGGGTGTGAAGAAGACTTTCGAGTTCCAGGAAAGAAGGTGTGTTTTCCACCGAGATGCCACGTTGGACAAGGACCTCACCACGCATGTGGGTGAGGCCCTACTGGGTTTTCTCGTGTTGCAGCAGGGACCTCTCGAGTTATGTCTGGGACCTAAGGGAACCGACCCTGTAGCTTCAGGAGAGGCCAGTCTCCGTGCCAGTGGTCAGGTGCCTCTGGGCATTCCTCCGCATGCAACCCCGGGTCCTCAGGCCTCATCTGGTGCTGAGGCGGTAACCTGAGCTTGCCTCGGCCATGCTGACATAGGTCTTGAGTTTCCCCTGGAGCCCCCACATATGTCAGGCCTTCTCTCGTCAGGAGGCTGGCACGTCTGCCTGCTTTCCCAGCGGCATCAGCGGAATCAGGCTCCCCGTCAAGTGGACCCAGGGATCTGGGTCTTGCCCTGGAGATACCCCCTGGTTGTCACAGGTGCCAGTGGGTCGGGAGTCAATTCTCGGCCTGGCAATCGAGGCAGTGCAGTGCAGTCAGGTCCATCGGGAGTGGACCAGGCATTTGGGGGATTTGGGGAAGGTTCGCCTGAAACCTGAGGCTCCTCCCAACACTCCTGCAATCATCGCCTACTCTTGGAATGGAATGGAGCGCCGAAAACCTTTTCCCGACAGAGCAGGGAAAAGGACCCTCATCTGGAGCTGCGCAGGGGAAACAGGGCTCCTCATGAGTCGCGGCGGGACCCTCGGCCTCCTTCTCGATTGGGGAAGGATGGGGCGGGGCACTTCTTGGTTTACAGCAAGGGTTTGAAGGAGCCTTTCCAGAACCCAGGGGAAGAGTCCATTTCCCCTGAGATTCTGCAGCGGATAAGGGCCTCACCTCGCCTGCAGGGGAGAAGCTTCTGCTTTTTCTCGACTTGCGGTGGGTATTCTCGAGTTACAACGGGTACCTCAGGCACCCGCCCCTGTGACATGAGGAGATGCCCGTCTCCTACCAGTTGCCATGTGCCTCTGGGGATTCGTCCCCAGTCATCGCTGGATACTCAGTCCTCGGATGACGGTGAGGCAGGAGCCTGAGCTTGCGTCGCCTATGCTGACATAGGTATTAAAGTATCCCTGTAGCCACCACATGGAATCAGGCCTCATCTAGCCTGGAGCGGGGAACGTCTGCTTGCCACCCCAGCTGCAGCTACAGCGTCAGGCGCCCCGTCGAGCGGACACTGGGATCAGAGGCTTGCCCTGGAGATACCTCAGGGCTGTCACAGATGCCAGTGGGTCGGGAGTCAAGTCTCGGGGTGACATTCGAGGCAGTGCAGGGCAGTCAGGTTCATCTGGAGTGAACTAAGAATTTGGGTTCCTTGAGGAACTGTGTTCCAAACCCTGAGGCTCCCTCCACTTTCCTGCTGCCAGCGACTCCTCTTGGGATGCCACGGAGAGCCCGGAACCCTTTCCCGATGGAGCAGGGAAAGGGACCCTCATCTGGAGCTGTGCAGATGAAAACGGGGCTCCTCATGAGTCACCGCCGGACCCACGGGGATCCTCTCCTGGGGAGAAGGGTGGGGTGGGGCACTTCCTGGCTTAAAGCAAGAGTGTGAAGGAGACTTTCAAGTTCCAGGAAAGAAGGTGAGTTTTCCACCGAGATGCCAGTAGGTGTGGAGCTACTGGCTTTTCTCGTGTTGCAGCAGGGACCTCTTTAGTTATGTCGGGGACCTCAGGGAACCGCCCCTGCAGCGACATGAGAGGCCACTCTCTGTGCCATTGGTCAGGTGCCTCTGGGGATTCCTCCGCAAGCATCCCTGGGTCCTCAGGCCTCGTCTGGTACTGAGGTGGTAACCTGAGCTTGCCTGGGCCATGCTGACATAGGTCTTGAGTTTTCCCTGGAGCCCCCAATATGTCAGGCCTCGTCTCGTCAGGAGGCTGGCACGTCTGCTTGCCTTCCCAGCTGTAGAAACGGAGTCAGTTTCTCCGTCAAGCAGACCCAAGGATCTGGGTCTTGCCCTGGAAATACCCCCGGGTTGTCACAGGTGCCAGTGGGTCGGGAGTCAACCCTCGGGCAGGCAATCAAGGCAGTGCAGGGCAGTCAGGTCCATCGGGAGTGGACGAGGCTTTTGGGGTTTCTGGGGAAGGGTCGCCCAAACCCTGAGGCTCCTCCCAACTCTCCTGCTTTCAGCGCCTACTCTTGGGATGGAAAGGAGCGCCAAGAACCTTTTCCCGATGAAGCAGGGAAAGGGACCTTCATCTGGAGCTTCTCAGGGGAAACAGGGCTCCTCATGAGTCGTGGCGGGACCCTCGGGTTTCCTCTCTATTGGCGACGAATGTGGCGTGTCTCTTCCTAGGTCACAGCAAGAGTTTGTAGGAGCCTTTTCGAGGTACCCATGGGAAGAGTTGATTTCCCCTGATTTGCCGCAGTGGATAAGGGCCTCACCTCGCCTGCAGGGGAGAAGCTTCTTGTTTTGTTCGAGTTGCAGTGGGGAATCTCGAGTTACGACGGGGACCTCAGGGACCCGCCCCTCTGGCCTCAGCAGAAGCCCATCTCCGTGCTAGTTGCCAGGCGCCTCTGGGGATTCCTCCCCATTAGTCGCCGTATCCTCAGGCCTCATCTGGTGCTGAGGCAGGAGCTTGTGCTTGCCTCACCTATGCTGACATAGGTATTACAATGTCCCTGGAGCCCCCACAGGGGGTCAGGCCTCGTCTAGCCTGTAGCAGGGAAAGTCTGCTTGCCACCCCAGGTTCAACTGCACTGTCACAGCCCCGTCGAGCGGACAGAGGTATCTGAGGCTTGCCCTGGTAGTACCTCAGGCCTGTTAGAGGTGCCAGTGTGTCGGAAGTCAAGCCTCGGGGTGACAATCGAGGCAGGGCAGGGCAGTCAGATTCATCTGGAGTGCACTAGGAATTTGGGGTTTTTGAGGAATGGTGTTCCAAACCCTGAGGCTCCCACCACTCTCCTGCTGCCAGCGACTCCTCTTGGGATGCAACGGAGCACCCCGAAACCCTTCCCGATGGAGCAGAGAAAGTGACCCGCATCTGGAGATGTGCAGATGAAAACGGGGCTCCTCATGAGTCGCCGCCGGACCCTTGGGGATCCTCTCCTGTGGAGAAGCGTGGGGGGGGGCACTTCCTGGCTCAAAGCCAGGGTGTGAAGGAGACTTTTGACTTCCAGGAAAGATGTGTTTTCCACCGAGATGCCATATTGGACAAGGGCCACACCACGTATGTAGGTGAGGAGCTACTGGTTTTTCACTTGTTGCAGCGGGGACCACTCGAGGTACGTCGGGGAACTCAGGGAACTGCCCCTTTAGCCTCAGGAAAGGCCAGTCTCCGTGCCAGTTGTCAGATGCCTCTGGGCATTCCTCTGCAGGCATCCCCGGGTCCTCAGGCCTCTTCTGGTGCTGAGGCGGTAACATGAGCTTGCCTTGGCCATGCTGACTTAGGTCTTGAGTTTCCCATGGAGCCCCCAATATGTCAGGGCTCGTCTCGTCAGGAGGCTGGCACATCTGCTTGCCTTCCCAGCTGCAGCAGCAGAGTCAGGTTCCCTGTCAAGCTGGCCCAGGTATCTTGGTTTTGCCCTGGAGATACCCCAGAGTTGTCACAGGTTCCAGTGGGTCGGGAGTCAACCCTCCGGTAGGCAATCGAGGCAGTGCAGGGCAGACAGGTCCATCGGGAGTGGACGAGGCTTTTGGGGGTTCTGGGGAAGGGTCTCTCGAACACTGAGGCTCCTCCCAACTCTCCCGATGTCAGCGCCTACTCTTGGGATGGAAAGGAGCGCCGAGAACATTTTTCCCGACGGAGCAGGGAAAGGGACCCTCATCTGGAGCTGCTCAGGGTAAACAGGGCTCCTCATGAGTCGTGGCTGGACCCTCTTGTTTCCTTTCGATTGGCGACGGATGTGGCGTGCCACTTCCTGGGTCACAGCAAGAGTTTGAATGAGCCTTTTTGAGATAACCGTGGGAAGTTGATTTCCCCTGAGATGCCGCAACGGATAAGGGACTCACCTCGCCTGCAGGGGAGAAGCTTTTGTTTTTCTCGAGTTGCGGCAGGGACTCTCGAGTTACGACTAGGACCTCAGGGACCCGCCCCTGTGGCATCAAGAGAGGCCCGTCTCCATGCTAGTTGCCAGGCGCCTCCGGGGATTGGTCCCCAGTCGTCGCCGGATCTTCAGGCTTCTTCTGGTTCTGAGGCAGGAGCCTGAGCTTGCCTCGCCTATGCTGACATAGGTATTAAAATATACCTGGAGCCCAAACACGGGGTCAGGCCTCGTCTAGCCTGGAGCGGGGAATGTCTGCTT
>SJYF01000333.1:4004104-4016977 GCA_006410515.1 Procapra przewalskii | reverse complement strand
ATGTGTTTTCCACCGAGATGCCACATTGGACAAGGGCCTCAGCCCGCATGTAGGTGTGGAGCTACTGGATTTTCTCGTGTTGCAGCGAGGACCTCTCAAATTATGTCGGGGACCTCAGGGAACCGCCGCTGTAGCCTCAGGAGAGGCCAGTCTCCGTGCCAGTGGTCAGGTGCCTCTGGGGATTCCACCGCAGTCATCCCCGGTTCCTCAGGCCTCATCTGGTGCTGAGGCGGTAACCTGAGCTTGCCTCAGCCATGCTGACATAGATATTGAGTTTCCCCTGGAGCCCCACATATGTCAGGCCTCGTCTCATCAGGAGTCTGGCACGTCTGCTTGCCTTCCCAGCTGCACCATTGGAGTCAGGCTCCCCATCAAGCGGACCCAGGGATCTTGGTCTTGCCCTGGAGATACCCCCGGGTTGTCACAGGTGCCAGTGGATCGGGAGTCAACCCTCGGTCAGGCAAACGATGCACTGCAGGGCAGTCAGGTCCATCGGGAGTGGACGAGGCATTTGGGGGTTCTGGGGAAAGGTTGCCCGAACCCTGAGTCTCCTCCCAACTCTCCTGCTATCAGCGCCTACTCTTGGGATGGAAAGGAGCGCCGAGAACCTTTTCCCGACGAAGCAGGGAAAGAGACCCTCATCTGGAGCTGCGCAGGGGAAACAGGGCTCCTCATGAGTCGCGGCGGGACCATCGGGTTTCCACTCAATTTGGGACGGATGGGGCGGCGCACTTCCTGGGTCATATCAAGGGTTTGAAGGAGACTTTTGAGGAACTCATGGGAAGAGTTCATTTCCCCTGCGATGCCCCAGCAGATAAGGTCCTCACCTCGCCTGCAGGGGAGAAGCTTCTGGTTTTTCTCGAGTTGCGGCAGGTACTCTTGAGTTACGCCAGGGACCTCAGGGACCCGCCCCTGTGGCCTCAGGAGAGGCCCTTCTCCGTGCCAGTTGCCAGGCACCTTTGGGGATTCCTCCCCAGTCATCGCCGGATCCTCAGGCCTCATCTGGTGCTGAGGCAGGAGCCTGAGCTTGCCTCGCCTATGCTGATGTAGGTATTAAAATATCCCTAGAGCCCCCACATGGGGTCAAGCCTCATCTAGTCTGGAGCGGAAAATATCTGCTTGCCACCCCAGCTGCAGCTGCAGCGTCAGGCACCCTGTCTAGCGGACACAGGGATCTGAGGCTTGCCCTGAAAGTACCTCAGGGCTGTTACAGGTGCCAGTGGATCGGGAGTCAAGCCTTGGGCTGACAATCGAGGCAGTGCAGGGCAGTCAGGTTCATCTGGAGTGAACTAGGAATTTGGGGTCCTTGAGGAACGGTGTTCTGAACCCTGAGGCTTCCTCCACTCTCGTGCTGCCAGTGACTCCTCTTGGGATGCCAGGGCGCTCCCGGAACCCTTTCCTGACGGATCAAGGAATGGGACCCTCATTGGGAGCTGTGCAGATGAAAACGGGGCTCCTCCTGAGTCACCGCTGGACTCTCGGTGATCCTCTCCTGTGGGAAAGGGTGGGGTGTGGGCACTTCCTGGCTCAAAGCAAGGGTGTGAAGGAGACTTTCAAGATCCAGGAAAAATAGTGTGTTTTCCAACGTGATGACATATTGGACAAGGGCCTCAACACGCATGTAGGTGAGGAGCTAATGGGTTTTCTCGTGTTGCAGCGGGGACCTCTCGAGTTATGCCGGGGACCTCAGGGAACCGCCGCTGTGGCATCAGGAGAGGCCAGTCTCCATGCCAGTTGCCAGGCGCCTCTGGGGATTCCTCCTCAGTCGTCTCTGGATCCTCAGGCCTCATCTGGTGCTGAGGCAGGAGTCTGAGCTTGCCTCGCCCCTGCTGACAGAGCCTTGAGTTTGCCATGCAACACCCACAGGTGGTCAGGTATCGTCCTGCCAGGAGATGGACATGCCTGCTTGCCTCCCCAGTGCAGAAGCAGGATCAGGCTCCACTTCGAGGGACACAGGGATCAGGGGCGTTCCCTGTAGGTACGCGAGGGCTGTCACAGGTGTCACTGGGTAGGGCGTCAAGCCTCAGGATGACAATCGAGGCACTAAAGTGTAGTCAGTTCCATGTGGAGTGTACGAGGCATTTGGAGATCTTGAGGAATGGTGGCCAGAAACCTGAGGCTCCTCCGGAATCTCCAGCTGCCAGCCCCTCCACGTGGGATGCTAATGGATCGCCGGTAACCCTTTCCCGATGGAGCAGGGAGAGGGACCCTCATCTGGCGCTGTGCAGGGAAATCAGGGCTCCTCATGAGTTGTGGAAGGACCCTCGGGTTTCCTCTCGATTGGGGACGGATGGGGTGGGGCACTTCTTGGTTCACATCAAGGGTTTGAAGGAGCCTTTCGAGGTACCCGTGGGAAGAGTTGATTTCCCCTTAGATGCCGCATCAGATAAGGGCCTCACCTCGCCTTCAGGGTAGAAGCTTCTTGTTTTTCTCGAGTTGATGCGGGGTACTCTCGAGTTACGATGGGGACCTCAGGGACGTGCCCCTGTGGCCTCAGGAGAGGCCAGTCTCCGTGCCAGTTGCCAGGCGCCTCTGGAGATTCCTCCTCAGTCGTCTCTGGATCCTCAGGCCTCGTCTGGTGCTGAGGCAGGAGCCTGAGCTTCCTCGCACATGTTGCCATAGGTCTTGAAGTTCCCCTGGTGCACACACAGGGTGTCAGGCCTCGTCGAGCCAGGAGCAGGGAACGTCTTCTTGCCGACCCAGCTGCAGTTGCAGCATCAGGCGCCCCATCTAACAGACACAGGGATCTGGGGCTTGCCCTAGAGGTACCTCCAGGCTGCCACAGGTGCCAGTGGTCGGGACTCAAGCCTCGGGGTGACAATCGAGGCAGTGAAGGGCAGTCAGTTTCCTCTGGATTGGACTAGGAATTTGGGGGCCTTGAGGAATGGTGTCCCGAACCCTGAGGCTCCCTCGACTCTTCTGCTGCCAGTGACTACACTTGGGATGCCAAGGGAGCACCAGGAAACCTTTCCCGACGAAGCAGGGAAAGGGACCCTCATCTGGAGCTGCGCAGATGAAAACGGGGCTCCTCATGAGTCACCGCACGACCCTCGGGACTCCTCTCTTTTGTGGACGGGTGGGGCGGGGCACATCCTGGCTCAAAGCAAGGGTGTGAAGAAGACTTTTGAGTTCCAGGAAAGAAGGTGCGTTTTCGGCAGAGATGCCACATTGGACAAGGGCCTCACCATGCCTGTAGGTGAGGAGCTTCTGGTGCTTCTCGTGTTGTGGCAGGGACCTCTCGAGTTAGGTCGGAGACCTCAGGGAACCGCCCCTGTGGCCTCAGGAAAGGCCAGTCACCGTACCAGTGGTCTGGAGCCTCTGGGGATTCCTCCCCAGGTATCCCCGGGCCCTCAGGCCTCGTCTGGTTATTGGGCGGTAACCTGAGCTTGCCTCAGCCATGCTGAAATAGGACTTGAGTTTCCCCTGGAGGCACCACCTATGTCAGGCCTCGTCTCGTCAGGAGACTGGCACGTCTGCTTGCCTTCCCAGCTGCCCCAGCGGAGTCAGGCTCCCCGTCAAGTGGACACAGGGATCTGGGTCTTGCCCTGGAGATACCCCTGGGCTGTCACAGGTGCCAGTGGGACGGAGTCAACCCTCGGGGTGACAATCGAGGCAGTGCAGGACATTCAGGTCCATCTGGAGTGGACGAGATATTTGGGGCTTCTGCAGAAGGGTCGCCCGAACACTGAGGCTCCTCCCAACTATCCTGCTGTCAGCGCCTAATCTTGGAATGGACATGAGCACCGAGAACCCTTTCCCAATGGAGCAGGGAAAGGGACCCACATCTGGAGCTGCGCAGGGGAATCGGGAAAACTCAGGAGTCACGTCGGGACCCTCGCGGTTGCTCTCGAGTTTGGTCGAGTGGAGCTGGGCACTTCCTGTGTCACAGCAAGGGTGTGAAGGAGCCTTTTGAGGTACCCGTGGGAAGTGTGTATTTCCCCTGAGATGCCGCAGCGGATAAGGGCCTCACCTCGCCTGCAGGGGAAAAGCTTCTGGTTTTTCTCGAGTTGCGATGGGGTACTCTCGACTTAAGATGGGGACCTCAGGAACCCGCCCCTGTGGCCTCAGTCGAGGCCCCTCGCCATGCCAGTTGCCAGGCGCCTCTGGTGATTCCTCCCCAGTAATCGCCGGATCCTCAGGCCTCATCTGTTGCTGAGGCGGGAGCCTGAGCTTGCCTCGCCCGTGATGACATAGGTCTTGAAGTTCCCCTGAAGCCCCCACACGAGGTCAGGCCTCGTCTATCCAGGAGCGGAGAAGGTCTGCTTGCCTCTCCAGCTGCACCTGCAGTGTCATGCGCCCGGTCGAGTGGAGACAGGGATCTGGGTCTTACCCTGGAGGTACCGCAGGACTTTCACAGATTCCAGTTGGTTGAGAGTCAAGCCTTGGGGTGACAATCGAGGCAGTGCAGGGCAGTCAGGTTCCTCTGGAATGGACTAGGAATTTGGGGGCCCTGAGGAATTGTGTCCCGAACCCTGAGGCTCCCTCGACTCTCCTGCTGCCAGCAACTACACTTGGGATGCCACGAGAGTGCTGGGAAACCTTTCTCGATGAAGCAGGGAAAGGGACCCTCATCTGGAGCTGCGCAGATGAAAACGGGGCTCCTCATGAGTCACCGCACGACCCTCGGGACTCCTCTTTTTTGGGTACGCGTGGGGCAGGGCACATCCTGGCTCAAAGCAAGTGTGTGAAGGAGACTTTCGAATTCCAGGAAAGAAGGTGTGTTTTCGGCAGAGATGCCACATTGGACAAGGGCCTCACCACGCCTGTAGGTGAGGAGCTTCTGGTGTTTCTCTTGTTGCGGTGGGGACCTCTCAAGTTAGGTCAGGCTCCCCGTCAAGTGGACACAGGGATCTGAGTCTTGCCCTGGAGATACCCCTGGGCTGTCACAGGTGCCAGTGGGACGGAGTCAACCCTCAGGGTGACAATCGAGGCAGTGCAGGGCAGTCGGGTCCATCTGGAGTGGACGAGATATTCGGGGCTTCTGGGGAAGTGTCACCCGAACACTGAGGCTCCTCCCAACTCTCCTGCTGTCAGCGCCTTATCTTGGGATGGAAGGGAGCACCGAGAACCCTTTCCCGATGAAGCAGGGAGAGGGACCCTCATCTGGAGCTGTGCAGGGGAATCGGGACAACTCAGTATTCACAGCAGGACCCTCGCGTTTCCTCTCGAGTTTGATCGAGTGGGGCGGGGCACTTCCTGTGTCACAGCAAGGGTGAGAAAGAGCCTTTCAAGGTCCAAGTGTGAAGGGGTGATTTCCCCCGAGAGCTGCAGCGGACAAAGGCCTCACCTCGCCTGCAGGAGAGCAGCTTCCGGTTTCTCTCGAGTTGAGGCGGGGTCCTCTCGAGTTAGGAAGGAGACCTCAGGGACCTGCCCCTGTATCTTCAGGAGAGGCCAGTCTCCGTGCCAGTTGACAGACACCACTGGCGATTCCCCGCCAGTCATCGCCGGGTCCAAAGGCCTTGTCTGGTGCTGAGGCAGGAGCCTGAGCTTGCCTCGCCCATGCTGACATAGGTCTTGAGGTTCACCAGGAGCCCCCAATGGGGGTGGGAATACGTCTTGCCAGGAGTCGGACATGTCTGCTTGCCTCCCCAGTGCAGAAGCAAGGTCAGGCTTCCCTTCAAGGGACACCTGGAACTTGGCCTTGCCCTGTAGGTACCCCAGGGCTGTCACAGGTGCCACTGGGTAGGGAGTCAAGCCTCAGGGTGACATTCGAGGCAGTATATGGTAGTCAGTTCCATTTGGAGTGTACGAGGCATTTGGAGATCTTGGGGAATTGTGGCCGGAAACCTGAGGCTCCTCCCGAATCTCCTGCTGCCAGCGCCTCCACTTGGGATGCTAATGGAGCACCGGTAACACTTTCCCGACGGAGCAGGGAAAGGGACCCTCATCTGGAGCTGGGTAGGGGACAACAGGGCTTCTCATGAGTCACAGCGGGATCCTCGGGTTTCCTCTCGATTCGGGACGTCCTGGGTCAGAGCAAGAGTGTGAAGGAGGCTTTCGAGGTACCCGTGGGAAGTGTTGATTTCCCCTGAGATGCCGAGGCAGATAAGGGCCTCACCTCGCCTTCAGGGGAGAAGCTTCTGATTTCTCTCGAGTTGCAGAGGGGTATGCTTGAGTTACGAAGGGGAACTCAGGGACCCACCCCTGTGGCCTCAGGAGAAGCCTGTCTCCGTGCCAGTTGCCAGGCTCCTCTGGGGATTCCTCCCCAGCCGTCGCCGGATCCTCAGGCCTCCTCTGGTGCTGAGGCAGGTGCCAGAGCATGCCTCGCCCATGCTGACATAGGTCTTGAAGTTCCCCTGGAGCTCCCAGAGTGGGTCAGGCCTCATCTAGCCAGGAGCGGGGAACATCTGCTTTACTCTCCAGATTCAGCTGCAGCGTCAGGCGCCCCATCGTGTGGACATAGGGATATGTGGCTTGCCCTGGAGATACCTCAGGTTTGTCAGAAGTGCCAGTGGGTCGGGATTCAAGCCTCGGGGTGACAATCGAGGCACTGCAGGGCTCTTAGGATCATCTGTAGTGGACTAGGAATTTGGGGGCCTTGAGAAATGGTATTCCAAACCCTGATGCTCCCCCGACTCTCATGCTGCCAGCGACTCCTCTTGGGATGCCAAGGGAGCGCCAGGAACCCTTTCCCGATGGAGCAGGGATAGGGACCCTCATCTGGAGCTGCGCAGATGAAAACGGGACTCCTCATGAGTCGCCACGGGACGTTCAGGTTTCCTCTCCTATGGGGATGGGTAGGGCGGGGCACTTCCTGGCTCAAAGCAAGGGTGTGAAGGAGACTTTAGAGTACAAGGAATGAAGGTGTGTTTTTCTCCGAGATGCCACATTGGACAAGGGCCTCACCACACCTGTAGGTGAGGAGCTTCTAGTTTTTCTCGTATTGCGGCGGGGACCTCTCAAGTTATGTCGGGGACCTCAGCCAAAAGCCCCTGACCTCAGGAGAGGCCAGTCTCCGTGCTGGTGGTCAGGTGCCTCTGGGGATTCCTCCCCAGGCATCCCCGGGTTCTCAGGCCTCATCTTGTGCTGAGGTGGTAACCTGAGCTTGCCTCCGCCATGCTGATATTGGTCTTGAGTTTCCTCTGTAGCCCCAACATATGTCAGGCCTCGTCTCGTCAGGAGAATGGCACATCTGCTTGCCTTCCCAACTGCAGCAGCGGAGTCAGGCTCCTCGTCAGTGGACACAGGAATGTTGGTCTTGCCCTGGAGACACCCCTGGGCTGTCACAGGTGCCAGCAGGTCGGGAGTCAACCCTCGGGGTGACAATCGAGGGAGTGCAGGGCAGTAGGCCCATCTGGAGTGGACGAGGCATTTGGGGGTTCTGGGGAAGGGTCGCCCGAACCCTGAGGCTCCTCCCAACTCTCCTGCTGTCAGCACCTACACTTGGGATGGAAAGGAGCACCGAGAAACGTTTCCCCACGGAGCAGGGAAAGGGATCCTCATCTGCAGCTGCGCAGGGGAATCCGGACAACTCAGGAGTCACGGCGGGACCCTGCAGTTCCTCGCGAGTTTGTTGGAGTGGGGCGGGGCAATTCCTGGGTCACAGCAAGTGTGTGTAAGTGCCTTTCGAGGTGCAAGAGTGAAGGGGTGATTTCCCCCGACAGCTGCAGCAGACAAGGGCCTCACCTCACCTGCAGGCGAGAAGCTTCTTGTTTTTCTCGAGTTGAGGCGGGGTCCTTTCGAGTTAGGTAGGAGACCTCAGGGACCTGCCCTTGAGTATTCAGTAGAGGCCAGTCACTGGGCCAGTTGCCAGGCGCCATTGGGGATTCCTCCTCAGTCGTCGCCGGATCCTTAGGCCTCGTCTCGTGCTGAGGTGGGAGCCTGAGCTTGCCTCGCCCATGCTGACATAGGTCTTGAGGTTCCCCTGAAGCCCCCACAGGGGGTCAGGAATCGTCTTGCCAGGAGACGGACATGTCTGCTTGCCTCCCCAGTTCAGAAGCAGGGTCAGGCTCCTCTTTGAGGGACAAAGGGATCTGTGGATTGCCCTGTAGGTACCCAAGGGCTTTCAAAGGTGCCACTGGGTAGGGAGTCAAACCTCAGGGTGACAATCGAGGCAGGACAGTGTAGTCAGTTGCATCTGGAGTGTACGAGGCATTTGGAGATCTTGGGGAATGGTGGCCGGAAACCTGAGGCTCCTCCCGAATCTCCTGCTGCCAGCGCCTCCACTTGGCATGCTAATGGAGTGCAGTTAAACATTTCCCGAAGGATCAGGGAAGTGGACCCTCATCTGGAGCTGCACAGGGGAAAACAGGGCTCCTCATGAGTCGAGGCTGGACCCTCGGTTTTGCTCTATATTGGGGACGAGTGAGGCAGTGCACTTTCTGGGTCTCAGCAAGGGTGTGAAGGAGCCTTTCAAGGTACACGTGGGAAGAGTGATTTCCCCTGAGATGCCGCAGTGCATAAGGGCCTCACCTCGCATTCTGGGGCGAAGCTTCTGGTTTTCCTCGAGTTGTGGCGGGGTACTCTCGAATTATGACGGGGACATCAGGGATCCGCCCCTGTGGCCTCAGGAGAGGCCCGTTTCCTTGCCAGTTGCCAGGCGTCTCTGGGGATTCCTCTACAGTCATCGCCGGATCCTCAGGCCTCGTCTGGTGCTGAGGCGGGAGCCTGAGCTTGCCTCACTGATGTTGACATAGGTCTTCAAGTTCCCCTGGAGCCTTCACTGGGGGTTAGGCCTTGTCTAATCAGGAGCGGGGAAGGTTGGCTTGCCACCCCAGCTGCAGCTGCAGTGTCAGGTGCCCCATCGAGCAGACACAGGGATCTGAGGCTTTCCCTGGAGTTACCTCAGGGCTGTCTCAGGTGCCAGTGAGTCGGGAGTCAAGCCTCGGGGTGATAATCGAGTCAGTGCAGGGCAGTCAGGTTCATCTGGAGTGGACTAGGACTTTTGGGGCCATGAGGAATGGTGTCCCGAACCCTGAGGCTCCCTCGACTCTCCTGCTGCCAGCAACTCCTCTTGGAATGCCAAGGGAGCATCAGGAACTCTTTCCCGACCAAGCAGGGAAAGGGACCCTCATCTGGAGCTGCGCAGATGAAAATGGGTCTCCTCATGAGTTGCCGTGGATCCCTCGTGTATCCTCTTCTGTGTTGACAGGTTGGGAGGGGCACTTCCTGGCTCAAAGCAAGGTTATGAAGGAGACTTGAGATCCAGGAAAGAAGGTGAGTTTTCCGCCGAGATGCCACATTGGACAAGGGCCTCACCATGCCTGTAGTTGAGGAGCTTCTGGTTTTTCTCGTGTTGCGGCGGGGACCTCTCGAGTTACATCGGGGACCTCAGGGAACCGGCCCTGTGGCCTCAGGAGAGGCCAGTCTCCGTGCCAGTGGTCAGGTTCCTCTGGGAATTCCTCCCCAGGCATCCCTGGGTCCTCAGTCCTCGTCTGGTGCTGAGGCGGTAACCTGAGCTTCCCTTGGCCATGCTAAAATAGGTCTTGAGTTTCCCCTGAACCCCCCACATATGTCAGGCCTCATCTGGTCAGGAGACTGGCACGTTTGCTTGCCTTCCCAGCTGTAGCAGCGTAGTCAAGCTCCCCATCAAGTGGACACAGGGATCTGAGTCTTGCCCTGGAGATATCCCAGGGCTGTCACAGGTGTCAGTGGGTCGGGAGTCAAGCCTCGGTGTGACAATCCTGGCAGTGCAGGGCATTCAGGTCCATCTGGAGTGGATGAGGCATTTTGGGGTTCTGGGGAAGGATCGCCCAAACCCCAAGGATCCTCCCAACTCTCCTGCTGTCAGCGCCTACTCTTGGGATAGAAGGGAGCGCCGAGAACCCTTTCCCAACAGGAACAGTGAAAGGGACCCTCATCTGGAGCTGTGCAGGGGAATCAGGACAACTCAGGAGTCACGGCAGGACCCTCTCTGTCCCTCTCGAGTTTGATCGAATGGGGCAGGGCACTTCCTGGGTCACATCAAGGGTGTGAAAGAAACTTTCAAGGTGCAAGATTGAAGGGGTGATTTCCCCTGAGAGATGCAGCGGACAAGGGCCTCACTTCGCCTGCAGGCGAGAAGCATCTGGTTTTTCTCGAGATGAGGCGGGGTCCTCTCGAGTTAGGAAGGAGACCTCAGGGACCTGCCCCTGTGTCTTCAGGAGAGGCCAGTCTCCATGCCTGTTGCCAGGCACCACTGGAAATTCCTCCCCAGTCGTCTCCGGGCCCTCAGGCCTCGTGTGGTGCTGAGGCGGGAGCCTGAGCTTGCCTTGCTTTTGCTGATATAGGTCTTGAGTTTCCCCTGGAGCCCCCACAGGTGGTCAGGAATCGTCTTCACAGGAGACGGACATGTCTGCTTGCCTCCCCAGTGCATAAGCAGGGTCAGGCTCCTCTTCGAGGGACACAGGGATCTGGAGCTTGCCCTTTCCATACCCCAGGGCTGTTACAGGTGCCACTGTGTAGGGAGTAAGCCTCAGAGTGACAATCGAAGCAGTACAGGGTAGTCAGTTCCATCTGGAGTGTACAATGCATTTGGAGATCTTGGGGAATTGTGGCCGGAATCCTGAGGCTCCTCCCGAATCTCCTGCTGCCAGCGCCTCGACTTGGGAAGCTAATGGAGCGCCGGTAACCCAATCCACACGGAGCAGGGAAAGGGACCCTCATCTGGAGCTCTGCAGGGGAAAACAGGGCTCCTCATGAGTCGTGGGCGGGTACCTCGGGTTTCTTCTCTACTGGGGATGGATTGGGCAGGGCACTTCCTGGGTCACAGCAAGGGTGTGAAGGAGCCTTTCGAGTAACCCGTGGGAAGGGTTGACTTCCCCTGAGTTGCCGCAGCAGATAAGGGCCTCACCTCGCCTGCAGGGGAGAAGCTTCAGATTTTTCACGAGTTGCGGTGGGGTACGCTCGAGTTACGACGGGGACCTCAGGGACCCGCCCCTGTGGCCTTAGGAGAGGCCCGTCTCCGTGCCAGTAGCCAGGCTCCTCTGGGGATTCCTGCCCAGTCATCATCGGATTTTCAGGCCTCGTCTGGTGCTGAGGCGGGAGCCTGAGCTTGCCTCGCCCATGCTGACATAGGTCTTGATGTTCACCTGGAGCCCGCACAGGGGGTCAGGCCTCGTCTAGCCAGGAGCTGGGAACGCCTGCTTTCCTCCCAAGCTGCAGCTTCAGCGTCAGGAGCCCCATCGAGCGGACACAGGCATCTGGGGCTTTCCCTGGATGTACCTCAGGGCTGTCACAGGTGCCAGTGGATCGGGAGTCAAGCCCTGGGTGACAATCGAGGCAGTGCAGGGCAGTCAGGTTCATCTGGAGTGGACTTGGAATTTGGGGGCCTTGAGGAATGATGTCCTGAACCCTGAGGCTCCCTTGAGTCTCCTGCTGCCATTGACTCTGCTTGGGATTTCAAGGGAGCCCCGGTAACCCTTTCCAGACGGAACAGGGAAAAGGACCCTCATCTGGAGCTGCGCAGATGAAAACGGGGCTCCTCATAAGTCGCCGCGGGACCCTCGGGGATCCTCTCCTGTGGAGACGGGTGGGGCGGGGCCCTTCCTGGCTCAAAGCAAGGGTGTGAAGGAGACTTTCGAGTTCCAGGAAAGAAGGTGTGTTTTCCGCCGAGATGCCATTTGGACAAAGGCCTCACCACGCCTGTAGGTGAGGAGCTTCTGGTTTTTCTCGTGTTGCAGTGGGGACCTCTCGAGTTATGTCTGGGCCCTCAGGGAACCACCCCTGTGGCCTCAGTAGAGGGCAGTCTCCGTGCCAGTGTTCAGGTGCGTCTGGGGATTCCTCCCCAGGCATGCCGGGGTCCTCAGGCCTCATCTGGTTCTGAGGCGGTAACCTGAGCTTGCCTCGGCCATGCTGATATAGGTCTTGAGTTTCCCCTGGAGCCCACACGTATGTCAGGCCTCGTCTCGTCAGGAGACTGGCACGTCTCCTTGCCTTCCCAGCTGCTGCAGTGGAGTCAGGCTCCCCGTCAAGCAGACACAGGGACCTGGGTCTTGCCCTGGAGATACCCCCGGGCTCTCACAGTTGCCAGTGGGTCAGGAGTCAACCCTCGGGTTGACAATTGAGGCAGTGCAGGGCAGTCAGGTCCATCTGGAGTGGACGAGGCATTTGCGGGTTCTGGGGAAGGGTCACCCGAACCCTGAGGTTCCTCGTAACTCTCCTGCTGTCAGCGCCTACTGTTGGGAAGAAAGGGACTGCCGAGAACCTTTTCCCGACGGAGCAGGGAAAGGGACCCTCATCTGGAGCTGCACAGGGGAAAACAGGGCTCCTCATGAGTCGCGGCGGGACCCTCGGGTTTCCTCTCGATTGGGGACGGATTGGGCGGGGCACTACCTGGGTCACAGCAAGGGTGTGAAACAGCCTTTTGAGATACCCGTAGGAAGTTGATTTCCCCTGAGATGCCGCCGCGGATAAGGTCCTCACCTCGCCTGCAGGGGAGAAGTTTCTGGCTTTTCTCGAGTTGTGGCGGGATACTCTCGAGTTATGACAGGAACCTCAGGGACCCGCCCCTGTGGCCTCAGGAGAGGCCCGTCTCCGTTCCAGTTGCCAGGCGCCTCTCGGGATTCCTCCCCAGTCATCGCATGATCCTCATGCCTCGTCTGGTGCTGAGGTGGGAGCCTGAGCTTGCCTCGCCCACGCTGACATAGGTCTTGAAGTTCCCCTGGAGCCCCCACAGAGGGTCAGGCCTCGTCTAGCACGAGTGGGGAACGTCTGCTTGCCTCCCCAGCTGCAGGTGCAGGCTCAGGCTCCAGGTCGAGCGGACACAGGGATCTGGGGCTTGCCCTGGAGGTATCCAAGGGCTTTCACAGGAGCCAGCCGGTCGGAAGTCAAGCCTCGGGGTGACAATCAAGGCAGTGCTGGGCTGTCAGATCCATCTGGAGTGGATGAGGAATTTGAAGACTTCAGGAAAGGTGGCCCGAACCCTGAGGCTCCTCCCAACCCCTTGGTCAGCGA
>SJYF01000333.1:3914179-3944455 GCA_006410515.1 Procapra przewalskii | reverse complement strand
GGGCACATCTGCTTGCCTCCCCAGCTGCAACAGCAGAGTCAGGCGCCCCTTTGAGAGGACACAGGAATTTGGGGCTTGCCATGGAGGTACCCCAGTGCTGTCACAGGTGCCAGTTCGTCTGGAGTCAAGCCTCGGGGTGACAATCGAGGCACTGCAGGGCACTAAGATCAATCTGAATGGGGCGAGGCCTTTGGGGTCCTGGGGAATGGTGGCACAAACCCTGAGGCTCCTTCGGACTCTCAGACTGCCAGGGCCTTTTCTTGGGATGCCGTTGGAGCGCCAGGAACCCTTTCCCGACCGAGCAGTGAAATGGACCCTCATCTGGAGCTGCGAAGGGGAATACGGGGCTCCTCATAAGTCACAGCGGCACCCTCGGGGTTCCTCTCAAGTGGGTATGAGTGGGGCGATACACTTCCTGGGTCACAGCAAGGGTGTGAAGGAGCCTTTCAAGGTCCACGAGGGAAGGGATGATTTCCCCCGAGATGCCGCAGCAAACAAGGGCCCCACCTCGCCCGTAGGGGAAAAGCCTCTGGTTTTTCTCGAGTTGTGGCTCGGTCCTCTCAAGTTACGGCGGGGACCTCAGGGACCCGCCCCTGTTGCCTCAGGAGAGGCCAGTCTCCGTGTCATTTGCCAGGCGCCTGTGGGCATTCCTCCCCAGTTGTGGCCGGGTCCTCAGGCCTCGTCTGGTGCTGAGGCGGGAGCCTGAGCTTGTCTCGCCCATGCTGACATTTTTGTTGAGTTTCCCCTGGATCCCCGATAGGGGATCAGGTCTCGTATCGCCAGGAGACGGGCACATCTGCTTGCCTCCTCATCTGCAGCGTCAGGGTCAGCCACCCCGTCGAGCGAACACAGGGATCTGGGGCTTGTCCTGAAGGTACTCTAGGGCTGTCACAGGTGCCAGTGGGTCAGGAGTAAAGCCTCGGTGTGACAATAGAGGCAGTGCAGGGCAGTCAGTTCCACCTGGAGACCACGAGGCATTTGCAGGTCTTGGGTAATGGTGACCTGAACCCTGAGGCTCCTGACTCTCCTGCTGCCAGCGCCCCCTTATGGGATGCCAAGGGAGCGACAGTAACACACTCCCGACGAGCAGGAAAAGAGACCCTCACCTGGAGCTGCGTAGGGGAAAACGGGGCTCCTCATGAGTCGTGGTGGGACCTTTGGGGTTCCTCACGAGTAGGGACGGTTGGGGCGGGGCACTTCCTGGGTCTCAGCAAGGGTGTGAAGGAGCCTTTCGAGGTTTAAGAGGGAAGGGGTGATTTTCCCCGAGATGTCGCAGTGGACAAGGGCCTCACCTCGACTGCAGGGGAGAAGCTTCTGGTTTTTCTCCAGTTGCAGCGGTGTCCTCTCTAGTTATGACGAGGACCTCAGCAACACGCACCTGTGGCCTCAGGAGAGGCCAGTCTCCGTGCCGGTTGCCAGGCCCCTCTGTGGATTTCTCCCAGTCTTTGACGGGTCCTCAGGCCTCGTCTGGTGCTGAGGTGGGAGCCTGAGCTTGCCTTGCCCATGCTGACATATGTCTTGAAGTTCCCCTGGAGCCTCCATAGGGAGTCACGTCTCGTCTCGCCAGGAGAAGGACACGTCAGATTGTCTCCCCAGCTGCAGTAGCATGGTCAGGAGCCATGTCGCATGGACACAGGGATCTTAGACTTGCCCTGGAGGTACCCAAGGGCTGTCACAGGTGTCAGTGTGTTGGGATTCAGGCCTCTGGTTGACAATCGAGGCAGTGCAGGGCAGTCAGGTCCATCTGGAGTGGAGGAGGAATGTGGGAGACTTGGTGAATGGTGACCCGATCCCTGAGGCTCCTCCCGACTCTCCTGCTGCCAGCGCCTCCTCTTGTGATGACAAGGGAGAGCCGGGAACACTTTCTTGAAGGAGCAGGAAAAGGGACCCTCATCTGGAGCTGCACAGGGGAAAATGAGGCTCCTCATGAGTCGCGGCGGGACCCTCGGGGTTCCTCTCAAGAGGGGACTATTGAGTCGGGCGCTTCCTGGGTCACAGCAAGGGTGTGAAGGAGGCTTTCAAGGTCAAAGAGGGAAGGGGTGATTTCCCACGAGATGGCGCAGCACAAGGGCCTCACCTCGCCTGAAGGGGAGCCGCTTCACTAGAGTTACGACGGGCACCTGAGTGACCAGACCCTGTGGCCTCAGGAGAGGTCAGTCTCAGTGCCAGTTGCCAGGCGCCTCTGGGGATTCCTCCCCAGTCGTCGCCAGATCCTCAGGCCTCGACTGGTGCTGAGGCAGGAGCCTGAGCTTGCCTCGCCCATGCTGACATAGGTCTTGAAGATCCCCTGGAGGCCCCACGGGGGGTCAGGCTTCACTCGAAAGGAGACCGGCACGTCTGCTTGCCTCTTCAGCTACAGTAACAGGGTCAGGAGCCCCGTCCAGCAGACACATGGATCTGGGTCTTGCCCTGGATGTACCCCTGGCTGTCACAGGTGCCAGTGTGTCAGGATTCAAGCCTCGGGGTGACAATCGAGGCAGTGCAGGGCAGTCAGTTCCATCTGTGGACGAGTTATTTGGGGGTCTTGGGTAATGGTGGCCCGAAACATGAGGCTCATCCCAATTCTGCTGCCAGCGCCTCCTTTTGGATGCCAAGTTAGCACCCGGAACTCTTTTCCGCAGGATCCGGGAAAGGGACCCTCTTCTGAGGCTGCACAGGGAATCCGAGGCTCCTCATGAGTCGAGGGGGGACCCAAGGAGTTCCTCTCGAGTGGGGGCGGGTGGGGCGAGGCCTTTCCTTGGTACAGCAAGGATGTGAAGGAGCCTTTTGAGGTCAAAGAGGGAAACGGTGATTTCCCCCGAGATGCAGCAGTGGACAAAGGCCTCACCTCGCCTTCACGGGAGATGCTTCTGGTTTTTCTCGAGTTGCGGTGGGGACATATCGAGTTACAACGGAGACCTCAGGGACCCACCCCTGAGGATTCAGCGGAGGTCAGTCTCTGTGCAATTTGCCAGGCGCCTCTCAGGATTCCTCCCCAGTCATCGCTGGGTCCTCAGGCCTCGTCTGATGCTGAGGCAGGGGCCTGACCTTGCCTCGCCTATGCTGACATAGGTCTTGAGGTTCCACTGGAGCACCACAGGGGGTCAGGCTTTGTCTCGCTAGGAGATGGACACATCTCCTTGCCATCCTAACTGCAGCAGCAGGGTCAGGCGCCTCGTCGATCAGACACAGGAATCTGGAGCTTGCCCTCTATGTACCCCAGGGCTGTCACAGGTGCCAGTGGGTCAGAAGTCAAACCTCGGGGTGACAATCGAGGAAGTGCAGAGCAGTCAGGTCCATCTGGAGTGGACGAGCTACTTAGGTGACTTGTGGAATGGTGGCCTGAACCCTGAAGTTCCTCCAGAATTTCCTGCTGCAGCACCTTCTCTTGGGATGCCAAGGGAGCACCGGGAACCCTTTCCAGACGGAGCAGTGTAAGGGATTCACATCTGGAGCTGGGCAGGGGAAAACGGGGCTCCTAATGAGTCGCATTGTGGCCCTCGGGATTCCTCTGATTGGGAACGCGCAGGGCAAGGCACTTCCTGCAAAACAGCAAGGGCGTGTAGGAGTCTTCGAGGTCCAAGAGGGAACGGGTGATTTTCCCCGAGATTCCGCAGAGTACAAGGGCCTCACCAAGCCTGCATGGGAGAATCTTGTTTTTCTTGAGTTGCAGCAGGGTCCTCTCAAGTTATGACGGGGACATCATTGACCCGCCTCTCTGGGCTCAGGAGAAGCCAGTCTCCGTGCCATGTGACAGGCGCCTCTGGGGATTCCTCCCCAGTCGTCGCCGGGTCCTCAGGCCTCACCTGGGGATGAGGCGGGAGCCTGAACTTGCCTCGCCCATGCAAACATAGGCCTTGAGGATTTTCTTGAGCCCCCACAGGGTGTCAGTCCTCATCTCGCCAGGAGTCGGGCACGTCTGCTGGCCTCCCCAGGTGCAGCATCAGGGTCAGGGGCCCCGTCGAGCGGACTCAGGGATCTGGGGCTTGCCCTGGAGATACCTCAGGGCTGTCACAGATGCCAGTGGGTCGGGAGTCAAGCCTCGGGGTGACAATCGAGGCCGTGCAGGGCAGTCAGGTTCATCTGGAGTGGACTAGGAATTTGGGGTCTTTGAGGAATGGTGTCCCGAACCCTGAGGCTCCCTCGACTCTCCTGCTGCCAGAGACTCCTCTTGCGATGACAAGGGATTGTTGGGCACCCTTTCCCAACAGAGCAGGGAAAGGGAACCTCATATGGAGCTGGGAAGATGAAAACGGAGCTCTTCATGAGTCGCAGCGGGATCCTCGGGGATCCTCTCCCGTGGGGACAGGTGGGGCAAGGCACTTCCTGGCTCAAAGCAAGGGTGTGAAGGAGACTTTGGAGTTCCAGGAAAGAAGGTGTGTTATCCGCCGTGATGCCACATTGGACAAGGGCCTCACCACGCCTGTAGGTGAGGAGCTTCTGGTTTTTCTCGTGTTGCAGAGGGGAACTCTCGAGTTACGTCGGGGACCTCAGGGAACCGCCCCTGTGGCCTCAGGAGAGGCCAGCCGCCTTGCCAATGGTCAGGTGCCTTTGGGGATTCCTCCCCAGGCATCACCGTGTCCTCAGGCTTCATCTGGTGCTGAGGCGGTAAACTGAGCTTGCCTTGGCCATTCTGACATAGGTCTTGAGGTCCCTGGAGCCACCACATATGTCATGCCTCATCTCATCAGGAGCCAGGCACATCTGCTTGCCTTCCCAGCTACAGTACTGGAGTCAGGTTCCCCGTCAAGCAGACACAGGGATCTGGGTCTTGCCCTGGAGATACCCCCGGGCTGTCACAGTTGCCAGTGGGTCAGGAGTCAACCCTCGCGGTGACAATCGAGGCAGTGCAGGGCAGTCAGGTCCATCGGGAGTGGACGAGGCATTTGGGGGTTCTGGGGAAGAGTCGACCAAACCCTGAGGCTCCTCCCAACTCTCCTGCTGTCAGTGCCTACTCTTCGGATGGGAGGGAGCGCCGAGAAACATTTCAAGACAGAGCAGGGAAAGGGACCCTCATCTGGAGGTGCACAGGGGAATCGGGACAACTCAGGAGTCCCGGCGGGACCCTCGCGGTTCCTCTCGAGTTTGGTCGAGTGGGGCGGGGCACTTCCAGGGTCACAGCAAGGGTTAGAAATAGCCTCTCGAGGTCCAAGTGTGAAGGGGTGATTTCCCCCGAGAGCTGCAGTGGACAACGGCCTCTGCTCGGCTGCAGGCGAGAAGATTCTGGTTTTTCTCGAGTTGAGGCAGGGTCCTCTAGAGTTAGGAAGGAGACCTCAGGGACCTTCCCTTGTGTCTTCAGGAGAGGCCAGTATCCGTGCCAGTGGCCAGGCGTCACTGGGGATTTCTCCGGAGTCGTCGCCGGGTCCTGAGGCCTTGTCTGGTGCTGAGGCGGGAGGCTGAGCTTGCCTTGCCCAGGATGACATACGTCTTGAGGTTCCCCTGGAGACCCGACAGAGGTCAGGAATCGTCTTGCTAGGAGATGGACATGTCTGCTTGCCTCTCCAGTGCAGAAGCAGGGTCAGACTCCCCTTCTAGGGACACAGGTATCTGGAGCTTGCCATGGAAGTATCCCACGTCTGTCCCAGATGCCACGGGGTAGGAAATCATGTCTCAGGGTTACAATCGAGGCAGTACAGTGTAGTCATTTCCATCTGGAGTGTACAAGGCATTTGGAGATCTTGGGACATGGTGGCCGGATAACTGAGGCTCCTCCCGAATCTCTTGTTGCCATCGCCTCCACTTGGGATGCTAACGGAGTGTCAGTAACCCTTTCCCGAAAGATCAGGGAAAGGGACCCTCATCTGGAGCTGCACAGGGGAAAACAGGGCTCCTCAGGAGTCGCAGCGGGACCCTTACGTTTCGTTTCCATTGGGGATGGATAGGGCGGGGCACTTCATGGGTCACAGCAAGGGTTTGAATGAGCCTTTCGAGGTACCCGTGGCAAGAGTTGATTTCCCCTGAAAAGCCACAGCGGATAAGGGCCTCACCTCGCCTGCAGGGGAGAAGCTTCTGGTTTTTCTCGAGTTGTGGTGCGGTACTCTCGAGTTGTGGTGGTGTACTCTCAAGTTATGACGGGGATCTCAGGGACCCGCCCCTGTGGCCTCAGGAGAGGCCCGTTTCCGTGCCAGTTGCCAGGCGCCTCGGAAGATTCCTCCCCAGTCATCGCCAGATCCTCAGGCCTCGTCTGGTGCTGACACGAGAGACTGGGCTTGCCTCGCCCATGCTGACATAGGTCTTGAAGTTCCCCTGAAGCCCGCACAGGGGCTCAGGCCTCGTCTAGCCAGGAGCGGGGAACGTCTGCTTGCCTACCCTGCTGCAGCTTCAGCCTCAGGCGCCCAGTCGAGCAGACACTGCGATCTGGTGCTTGCCCTGGAGGTATATCAGGACTGTCACATGTGCCAGTGAGTACGGAGTCAAGCCTCAGGGTGACAATCGAGGCAGTGCAGGGCAGTCAGGTTCATCTGGAGTGGACTAGGAATTTGGGGGGCTTGAGGAATGGTGTCCCGAACCCTGAGGATCCCTAGAATCTCCTGCTGCCAGCGACTCCACTTGGGATGCCAAGGGAGCGCCGGGAGCCCTTTCCCGACGGAGCAGGGAAAGGGACCTTCATCTGGAGCTGCGCAGATGAATACGGGGCTCCTCTTGAGTCACCCGGGACCCTCGGGGAACCTCTCCTGTGGGGACGGGTGGGGCGGGGCACTTCCTGGCTCAAAGCAATGGTGTGAAGGAGACTTTCGTGTTCCAGGAAAGAAGGTGTGTTTTCTGCCGAGATGCCACATTGGACTAGGGCATCACCACGCCTGTAGGTGAGGAGCTTCTGGTTTTTCTCATGTTGCAGCAGGGACCTAACGAGGTACGTCGGGGAACTCAGGGAACCGCCCCTGTGGCATCAGGAGGGGCCAGTCTCCGTGCCGGTTGTCAGGTGCCTCTGGGAATTCCTCCCCAGGCATCTACGGGTCCTCAGGCCTCCTCTGGTACTGAGACGGTAACCTGAGCTTTCCTCGGCCAAGCTGACATAGGTCTTGTGTTTCCCCTCGAGCCCCCACATATGTCAGTCCTCGTCTCATCAGGAGACTGGCACGTCTGCTTGCCTTCCCAGCTGCAGCAGCGGAGTCAGGCTCCCCATCAAGCGGACACAGGGATCTTATTCTTGCCCTGGAGATAACCCCGGACTGTCACAGGAGCCAGTGGTAGGGAGTCAACCCGCGGGGTTATAATGGAAGCAGTGCAGTGCATTCAGGTCCATCTGGAGTGGACGAGGCATTTGGGGGTTCTGGGGACGGGTCACCCGAACCTAGAGGCTCCTCCCAACTATCCTGCTGTCAGCACTTAATCATGGGATGGAAGGGAGCGCCGAGAAACCTTTCCGGACGGAGCAGGGAAAGGGACCCTCATCTGGAGCTGCGCAGGAGAATCGGGACAACTCAGGAGTCAGTGTGGGACCCTCGCAGTTCCTCTCGAGTTTGGTCGAGTGGGGCGGGGCACGTCCTGGGTCACAGCAAAGGTGTGAAAGAGACTTTCGAGGTCCAAGAGTGAAGGGGTGATTTCCCCCGAGAGCTGCAGAAGACAAGGGCCTCACCTCGCCTGCAGGCTAGAAGCTTCTGGTTTTTCTCGAGTTGAGGCGGAGTCCTCTCGAATTAGGAAGGAGACCTCAGGGACTTGCCCCTGTGTCATCAGGAGAAGCCAGTCTCCATGCCAGTTGCCAGTCGCCACTGGGGATTCCTCCCAGTCGTGGCCATGTCCTCAGGCATCGTCAGGTGCTGAGGCGGGAGCCTGAGCTTGCCTCGCCCATGCTGACATAGGTCTTGAGGTTCCCCTGGAGCCCCTACAGTGGTCAGAAATCGTATTGCCAGGAAGATATGTCTGCTTGCTTCCCCTGTGCAGAAGCAGGATCAGGGTCCACTTTGAGGGACACAGGGACCTGGGGCTTGCCCTGTAGTTACCCCGGGCTGTCATAGGTGCCAGTGGGTAGGGAGTCAAACCTCAGGGTCACAATCGAGGCAGTACAGTGTAGTCAGTTCCATCTGGAGTGTACGAGGCATTTGGAGATCTTGGGGAATGGTGGCCGGAAACCTGAGGCTCCTCCCGAAACTCCTGCTGCCAGCACCTCCACTTGGGATGCTAATGGAACGCCGCCAAACCTTTCCCGACAGAGCAGGGAAAGGGAACCTCATCTGAGGTGCGCAGGGCAAATCAGGGCTCCTCATGTGTCTCGGCAGAACCCTCGGGTTTCCTCTCCATTGTGGACGGATGGGGTGTGGCACTTCCTGGGTCACAGCAAGGGTGTGAAGGAGCCTTTTGAGGTACCCGTGGCAAGAGTTGATTTGCCCTGAAAAGCCGCAGAGGATAAGGGCCTCACCTCGCCTGCAGGGGAGAAGCTTCTGGTTTTTCTCGAGTTGTGGCGGGGTACTCTCGAGTTGTGGCGGTGTACTCTCAAGTTATGACGGGGACCTCAGGGACCCACCCCTGTGGCCTTGCCAGTTGCCAGGCGCCTCTGGGGATTTCTCCCCAGTCCTCGCCGGATCCTCAGGCCTCATCTGGTGCTGAGGCAGGAGCTGGGGCTTGCCTCGCCCATGCTGACATAGGTCTTGAAGTTCCCCTGAAGCCCGCACAGGGGCTCAGGCCTCGTCTAACCAGGAGCGGGGAATGTCTGCTTGCCTACCCTGCTGCAGCTGCAGCCTCAGGCGCCCCGTTGAGCAGACACTGCGGTCTGGTGCTTGCCCTGGAGGTACATCAGGACTGTCACATGTGCCAGTGAGTACGGAGTCAAGCCTCAGGGTGACAATCGAGGCAGTGCAGGGCATTCAGGTTCATCTGGAGTGGACTAGGAATTTGGGGGCCTTGAGGAATGGTGTCTCTAAACCTGAGGATCCCCCGACTCTCCTGCTCCCAGCGACTCCTCTTGGGATGCCAAGGGAGCACCGGGAACCCTTTCAAGACGGAGCAGGGAAAGGGACCCTTGTCTGGACCTGCACAGGGGAAATCAGTGCTCCTCAAGAATTGTACCAGTACCCTCGGTTTCCACTCGATTGGGGACGGAAGGGGTGGGGCACTTCCTGGGTCACCACAAGGGTGTGAAGAAGCCTTTCAAGGTACCCGTGGGAAGAGTTGATTTCCCCTGAGATGCCGCATTGGATAAGGGCCTCACTTAGCCTACAGGGGATAAGCTTCTGGTTTTTCTAGAGTTGCAGCTGGGTACTCTCGAGTTAAGACAGGGACCTCAGGGACCTGCCCCTGTGGTCTCAGGAGAGGCCCTTCTCCGGGCCATTTGCCAGGCACCTCTGGGGATTCTCCCCCGTCATCACCGGGTACTCTGGCCTCGTGCGGTGCTGAGGCGGTAGCTTGATCTTGCCTCGCTCATACTGACATAGGTCTTGAAATTCCGCTGGAGCCCCCACAGTGGATCAGGCCTCGTCTAGCCAGGAGCGGGATACGTCTGCTTGCCTACCCAGCTTCAGCTGCAGTGTCAGGCACCCCTTCGAGTGGACAGAGGGATCTGGGGCTTGCTGTGGAGGTACCTCAAGGCTGTCACAGTGGCCAGTAGGTCGGGAGTCAAGCCTCAGGGCGACAATCGAAGCAGTGCAAGGCAGTCAGGTTCATCTGGAGTGGACTAGGAATTTTGGGGCCTTGAGGAACGGTGTCTTGAACCCTGAGGCTCCCTCAACTCCTGCTGCCAGCGATTCCTCTTGGGATGCCAAGGGAGCACCGGGAAACCTTTCCTGACAGAGCAGGGAAAGGGACCCTCATCTGGAGCTGTGCAGATGAAAACGGGGCTCCTCATGAGTCGCCTCAGAATGCTTTGGGATCCTCTTCTGTGGGGACGGGTGGGGCGGGGCACTTCCTGGCTCTAAGCAAGGGTGTGAAGGAAACTTTCGAGTTCCAGGAAAGAAGGTGTTTTCCGCCGAGATGACACATTGCACAAGGGCCTCACCACTCCTCTAGGTGAGGAGCTTCTGGTTTTTCTCGTGTTGCGGCAGAGACCTCTCGAGTTACATCGGGGTCCTCAGGGAATCGCTCCTGTGGCCTCAGGAGAGGCCAGTCTCCGTGCCAGTGTTCAGGTGACGCTGTGGATTCCTCCCCAGTCGTCGGGGGACCCACCCCTATGTCTTCAGTAGAGGCCTCATGAAGAGGATTCCTCCCCAGTCGTCGCCGGGTCCTCAGGCCTCTTCTGGTGCTGAGGCGTGTGCTTGAGCTTGCCTCACCCATGCTGACATATGTCTTGAGGTTCCTCTGGAGCCCCCAAAGGGGGTCAGGAATTGTCTTGCCAGGAGACGGACATGCCTGCTTGCCTTCCCTGTGAAGAAGCAGTGTCACGCTCCGCTTCGAGGGACACAGGGATCTGGGGCCTGCACTGTAGGTAACTCAGGGCTGTCACAGGTGCCAATGGGTTGGGAGTCAAACCTTAGGTGACAATCGAGGCAGTACAGTGTTGTCAGTTCCATCTGGAGTGTACAAGGCATTTGGAGATCTTGGGGAATGGTGGCCAGAAACCTGAGGCTCCTCCCGAATCTCCTGCTGCCAGCACCTCCACTTGGGATGCTAATGGAGCACTGGCAACCCTTTCCGATGGAGCAGGGAAAGGGACGCTCATCTGGATGTGCGCAGGGGAAATCAGGGCTCCTCATGAGTCGCGGCGGGACCCTCGGGTTTCCTCCCGTTTGGGAACGGATGGGGTGGGGCACTTCCTGTGTCCCAGTAAGGGTGTGAAGGAGCCTTTCCAGGTACCCGTGGGAAGAGTTCATTTCCCCTGAGAAGCTGCAGTGGATAAGGACCTCAACTTGCCTGCAGGGGAGAAGCTTCTGGTTTTTCTCGAGTTGTGGCGGGGTACTCTCTACTTACGACGGGGACATCAGGGACCCGCCCCTGTGGCCTCAGGAGAGGCTCATCTCCGTGCCAGTTGCCAGGCTCATTTGCGGATTCCTCCCCAGTCGTCGTCGGATGCTCAGGCCTCGTCTGATGCTGAAGCGGGAGCCTGAGCTTGCATCGCCCATGCTGACATAGGTCTTTATTTCCCCTGGAGCCCCCACAGGGGGTCAAGCCTCGTCTAGCCAGAGCGGGGAATGTCTGCTTGCCTAACCTGCTGCAGCTGCAGCCTCAGGCGCCCCGTCGAGCGGACACAGTGATCTGGGGCTTGCCCTGGTGGTACTTCAGGGCTGTCACAGGTGCCAGTGAGTCAGGAGTCAAGCCTCGGGGTGACAATCGAGGCAGTGCAGTGCGGTCAGGTCCATCTGGAGTGGACGAGGCATTTGGGGGTTCTGAGGAAGGGTCGCCAGAACCCTAAGTCTCCTCCAACTCACCTGCTGTCAGAGCGTAATCATGGGATGTAAGGGAGCACCGAGAACCCTTTGGCGATGGAACAGGGAAAGGGACCTTCATCTGGAGCTGCGCAGGGGTATCGGGACAACTCAGGAGTCATGGCGGGACCCTCGCAGTTCCTCTCGAGTTTGGTCGAGTGGGACGGGGCACTTCCTGGGTCACAGCAAGGGTGTGAAAGAGCCTTTCGAGGTCCAAGAGTGAAGAAGTGATTTCTCCCAAGAGCTGCAGCGGACAAGGGCCTCACCTCGCCTGCAGGCTAGAAGCTTCTGGATTTTCTCGAGTTTTTGCAGGGTCCTCTCGAGTTAGAAAGGAGACCTCAGAGACCTACCCCTGTGTCTTCAGGAGAGGCCAGTTTCCCTGCCAGTTGCCAGGCCCCACTATGGATTCCGCCCCAGTCGTAGCTGGGTCCTCAGGCCTCCTCTGGTGCTCAGGCGGGAGCCTGAACTTGCCTCGCCCATGCTGTCATAGGTCTTGAGGTTCCCCTGGAACCCACAAAAAGGGGTCAGGAATCTTCTTGCCAGGAGACGGACATGTCTGCTTGCCTCCCCATTGCAGAAGCTGTGTCAGGCTCCCCTTCGAGGAACACAGGGATCTGGGGCTTGACCTGGATGTACCCCAGTGGTGTGACAGGTGCCACTGGTTAGGGAGTCAAGCCTCAGGGTGACAATCCAGGCAGTACAGTGTAGTCAGTTTCATCTGGAGTGTACGAGGCATTTGGAGATCTTGGGGAATTGTGGCCGGAAACCTGAGGCTCCTCCCGAATCTCCTGCTGCCAGCGCCTCCACTTGGGATGCTAATGGAGGGCCAGTAACCCTTTCCCGATGGAGTAGCGAGAGGGACGTTCATCTGGAGCTGCAAAGGGGAAATCAGGGATCCTCATGAGTCGCACCAGGACCCTCGGTTTCTACTTGATTGGGAAATAATGGGGCGGGGCACTTCCTGGGTCACAGCAAGGGTGTGAAGGAACCTTTCGAGGTACCCGTGGGAAGAGTTGATTTCCCCTGAGATGCCGCAGTGGATAAGGGCCTCACCTCACCTGCAGGGGAGAACCATCTGGTTTTTCTCGAGTTGCGGCGGGGTGCTCTCGAATTGCGACGGAGAACTCATGGACCCGCCCCTGTGGCCTCAGGAGAGGCCCATCTCCGTGCCAGTTGCCAGGCGCCTCTGGGGATTCCTCCCCAGTCGTCGCCGGATGCTCAGGCCTTGTCTGGTGCTGAGGCGGGGGCCTGAGCTTGAATCGCCCATGCTGACATACGTCTTGAAGTTCCCCTGGAGCCCACACAGGGGATCAAGCCTTGTCTAGCCAGGAGCGGGGAAAGCCTACTTACCTCCCCAGCTGCAGCTGCAGTTTCAGGCACCCCGTGGAGTGGACACAGTTATCTGGGTCTTGCCCTGGATGTACCTCAGGGCTGTCACAGGTGGCAGTGGGTCGGGATTCAAACCTCGGGGTGACAATCGAAGCAGTGCAGGGCAGTCAGATTCATCTGGAGTGGACTAGGAATTTGGGGGCCTTGAGGAATGTTGCCCCAAACGCTGAGGATCCCTCGACTTTCCTGCTGCCAGCGACTCCTCTTGGGATGCCAAGGGAGCACCGGGAACCCTTTCCCAACAGAGCAGGGAAAGGGACCCTCATCTGGAGCTGTGCAGATGAAAACGGGGCTCCTCATGAGTCACCTCGTGATCCTCGGGGATCCTTTCCTGTGGGGACGGGTGGGGCGGGGCACTTCCTGGCTCAAAGCAAGGGTGTGAAGGAGACTTTCATTTTCAGGAAAGAGGCTGTGTTTTCCGCCGAGATGCCACATTGGACAAGGGCCTCACCACGCCTGAAGGTGAGGAGTTTCTGGTTTTTCTCGTGTTGCAGCGGAGACCTCTTGAGTTCGTCAAGGACCTCAGGGAACCGCCCCTGTGGCCTCAGGAGAGGCCAGTCTCCGTGCCTGTGGTCAGGTGCTTCTGTGGATTCCTCCCCAGGTATCCCCCGGACCTCAGGCCTCTTCTGGTCTGAGGCAGTAACCTGAGCTTGCCTCGGCCATGCTGACATAGGTCTTGAGTTTCCCCTGGATCCCACACATATGTCAGTCCTTGTCTTGTCAGGAGACTGGCACGTTTGCTTGTCTTCCCAGCTGCAGCAGCAGAGTCAGGCTCCACATCAAGAGGACACTGGGATCTGGGTCTTGCCCTGGAGATAACCCCGGGATGTCACAGTTGCCAGTGGGTCGGGAGTCAACAATCGGACAGGCAATGGAGGCAGTGCAGAGCAGTCAGGTCCATCGGGAGTGGACGAGGCATTTGGGGGTTCTGGGAAAGGGTCGCCAGAACCCTGAGGCACCTCCCCACTCTCCTACTGTCAGCGCCTACTCGTGGGATGGAAGAGAGAGCCGAGAATCCTTTCCCCACGGAGCAGGGAAAGGGACCCTCATCTGGACCTGCGCAGGGGAATCGGGACAACTCAGGAGTCACAGCGGGTCCTTCGCGGTTCCTCTGGAGTTTGGTTGAGTGTGGCGGGGCACTTCCTGGGTCACAGCAAGGGTGTGAAAGAGCCTTTCGAGGTCCAAGGGTGAAGGGGTGATTTCCCCTGAGAGCTGCAGTGGACGGGGGCCTCACCTCGCCTGCAGTCGAGAAGCTTCTGTTTTTTCTCAAGTTGAGACAGGGTCCTCTCGAGTTAGGAAGGAGGCCTCAGGGACCTGCCCCTGTGGCCTCAGGAGAGGCCCATCTCCGTGGCAGTTGCCAGGCGCCTCTGGGGATTCCTCCCCAGTCGACGCCAGTTCTTTAAGCCTCGTCTGGTATTGAGGCGGGAGCCTGAGCTTACCTCGCCCATGCTGACATAGGTCTTGAGGTTCTCCTGGAGCCCCAACAGGTGGTCAGGAATCGTCTTGCCTGGAGACGGACATGTCTGCTTGCCTCCCCAGTGCAGAAGCAGGGTCAAGCTCCACTTCAAGGGACACAGGGATCTGGGGATTGCCCTGTAGGAACGCCAGGGCTGTCACAGGTGTGACTGGGTAGGGAGTCACGCCTCAGGGTGACAATCGAGGCAGGACAGTGTAGTCAGTCCTATTTGGAGTGTACGAGGCATTTGGAGATCCTGGGGAATGGTGGCCGGAAACTTGAGGCTCCTCCCGAATCTCCTGCTGCCAGCGCCTCCACTTGGGATGCTAATGGAGCGCCGGTAACCCTTTCCTGATGGAGCAGGGAAAGGGACCCTCATCTGGAGCTGCGCAGGGGAACGGGACAACTCAGGAGTCACGGCTAGACGATCGCAGTTCCTCTCGAGTTTGGTCGAGTGAGGCGGGGCACTTACTGTGTCACAGCAAGGGTGTGACCAGCCTTTCGAGGTCCAAGAGTGAAGGGGTGATTTCGCCTGAGAACTGCAGCGGACAAGGGCCTCACCTCGCCTGCAGGCGAGAAGCTTCGGTTTTTCTCGAGTTGAGATGGAGACCGCTCGAGTTAGGAAGGAGATCTCAGGGACCTGCCACTGTGTCTTCAGGAGAGGCAAACTCCGTGCCAGTTGCCAGGCACCACGGGGGATTCCTCCCCATTTGTTACCAGGTACTCAGCCCTCGTCTGGTGCTGAGGCGGGAGGCTGAGCTTGCCTCGCCTATGCTGACATAGGTCTTGAGGTTCCCCTGGAGCACCCACAGGGAGTCAGGCATCATCTTGCCAAAAGGCGGACATGTCAGCTTGCCTCCCCAGTACAGAATCAGGGTCAGGCTCCTCTTCGAGGGACACAGGGATCTGGGGCTTGCCCTGGAGATACTCAGGGCTGTCACAAGTGCCAGTGGGTCGGGAGTCAAGCCTCAGGGTAACAATCGAGGCAGTGCAGGGCACTCAGGTTCATCTGGAGTGGACTAGGAATTTGGGGGCCTTGAGGAATGGTTTCCCGACCCCTGAGGCTCCCTCGACTCTCCTGATGCGAGCAACTCCTCTTGGGATGCCAAGGGAGCGCCTGGAACCCTGTCCCGATGGAGCTGGGAAAGCGACCCTCATCTTTGGCTGCGCAGATGAAAACGGGGCTCCTCATGATAGTAGCGGGACCCTCGTGGATCCTCTCCGGTGGGGACGGGTGTGGCAGGGCACTTCCTGGCTCAAAGCAAGGGTGTGAAGGAGACTTTCGAGTTCCAGGAATGAAGGTGTGTTTTCCGCCGAGATGCCACATTGGACAAGGGCCTCACCACGCCTGTAGGTGAGGAGCTTCTGGTTTTTCTCATGTTGCGGCAGGGACCTCTCAAGTTTCGCCTGGACTAAGGGAACCGCCCCTGTGGACTCAGGAAAGGCCAGTGTCCGTGCCGATGGTCAGGTGCCTCTGGGGATTCCTCCCCAGGCATCCCCGGGTCCTCAGGCCTCGGCTGGGGCTGAGGCGGTAACCTGAGCTTGACTCGGCCATGCTGACATAGGTCTTGAGTTTCCCCTGGAGCCCCCTCATATGTCAGGCCTGGTCTCGTCAGGAGACTGGCACGTCTGTTTGCCTTCCCAGCTGCAACAGTGGAGTCAGGCTCCAGACACACGGATCTGGGTCTTGCCCTGGATATACCCCCACACTGTCACAGGTACCAGTGGGTCGGGAGTCAAGCTTCGGGGTGGCAATCAAGGCCGTGCAGGGCAGTCATGTCCATCTGGAGTGGACGAGGCATTTGGGGGTTCTGGGGAAGGGTCGCCCGGACCCTGATGCTCCTCCCAACTCTCCTGGTGTCAGCGCCTACTCTTGGGATGGAACGGAGCGCCTAGAAAGGTTTCCCGATGGCGCAGGGAAAGGGACCCTCATCTGGAGCTGCGCAGGGGAATCGGGACAACTGAGGGGTCATGGCGGGACCCTCCTGGTTCCTCTCGAGTTTGGTCGAGTGGGGTGGGCCACTTCCTGGGTCACAGCAAGGGTGTGAAAATGCCTTTCGAGGTCCAAGTGTGAAGGGGTGATTTCTCCCGAGAGCTGAGGCGGACAAGGGCCTCACCTCGCCTGCAGGCGAGAAGCTTCTGGTTTTTCTCGAGTTCAGGCTGGGTCCTCTCGTGTTAGGAAGGAGACCTCAGGGACATGCCCCTGTGTCTTCAGGAGAGGCCCGTCTCTTTTGCAGCTGCCAGGGGCCACTGGGGATTCCTTCCCAGTCGTCGCCAGGTCCTCAGGCCTCGTCTCGTGCTGAGGCGGGAGCCTGAGCATGCCTCGACCATGCTGACATAGGTTTTGAGGTTCTCCTGGAGCCCTCACTGAGGGTCAGGAATCGTCTTGCCAGGAGACCGACATGTCTGCTTGACTCCCCAGTGCAGAAGCAGGGTCACACTCCCCTTTGAGGGACACAGGGATCTGGGGCTGGCCCTGGAGGTACCCCAGGCCTGTCACAGGTGCCACTGGGTAGGGAGTCATACCTCAGGGTGACAATGGAGGCAGTACAGTGCACTCAGTTCCATCTGGATTGTACGAGGCATTTGTAGACCTTGGGGAATGATGGCCGGAAACCTGATGCTCCTCCCGAATCTCCTGATACCAGTGCCTCCACTTGGGATGCTAATGGAGCATGGGTAACCCTTTCCAGATGGAGCAGGGAAAGGGACCCTCATCTGGAACTGCGCATGGGAAAACAGTGCTGGTCATGAGTCGCGGCGGGACCCTCGGGTTTCCTCTGGATTGGGGAAGGATGGGTAGGGGCACTTCCTGGGTCACAGCAAGTGTGTGAAGGAGCCTTTCGAGGTACCCGTGGGAAGAGTTGATTTCCCCTGAGATGCCGCAGCGGATAAGGGCCTCACCGCGCCTGCAGGGGAGAAGCTTATGGTTTTCCTCGAGTTGCGGCGAGATACTCTCGACTTACGACAGGGACCTCAGGGATCCGCCCCTGTGTCCTCAGGAGAGGCTCGCCTCCTTGCCAGTTGCCAGGCACCTCTGCGGGTTTCTCCCCAGGCGTCGCCGGATCATCAGGCCTATTCGGGTGCTGAGGCTGTAACCTGAGCTTGCTTGGGCAATGCAGACATAGGTCTTGAGTTTCCCCTGGAGCCCCCACAAATGTCAGGCCTCGTCTCGTCTGGAGATTGGCATGTCTGCTTGCCTTCCCAGATGCAGCAGCGGAGTCAGGCTCCCCGTCAAGCAGACACATGGATCTGGGTCTTGCCCTGGAGATAACCCCGAGCCGTCACAGGTTCCAGTGGGTCGGGAGTCAACCCTCTGGGTGAAAATCGAGGCAGTGCTTGGCAGTAAGGTCCATTTGGAGTGGACGAGGCATTTGGGGGTTCTGGGGAAGGGTCGTCCAAATCCTGAGGCTCCTCCCAATTCTCCTGCTGTCATCGCCTACTCTTGGGAAGGAAGGGAGCGCCGAGAACCCTTTCCCGACGGAGCAGGGAAAGGGACCCACATCTGGAGCTGCGCAGTAGAATCGGGACAACTCAGGAGTCATGGCGGGACCCTCACAGTTCCTCTCGAGTTTGCTCGAGTGGGGCGGTGCACTTCCTGGGTCACAGCAAGGGTGTGAAAGAGCCTTTCGAGGTCCAAGAGTGAAGGGGTGATTTCCCCCGAGAGCTGCAGCGGACAAGGGCCTCACCTCGCCTGCAGGCGAGAAGCTTCTGACTTTCTCGAGTTGAGGTGGGGTCCTCTAGAGTTACGAAGGAGACCTCAGTGACCTGCCCCTGTGTCTTCAGGAGAGGCCTGTCTCCGTGTCAGTTGCCAGGCGCCACTGAGGATTCCTCCCCAGTCGTCGCCGGGTCCTCAGGCCTCGTCTGGTGCTGAGGCGGGAGCCTGAGCTTGCTTTGCCCATGCTGACGTAGGTCTTGAAGTTCCCCTGGAGTCCCCACAGGTGGTCAGGCCTCGTCTATCCAGGAAGGGGTAATGTCTGCTTGCCTCTCCAGCTGCAGCTGTGGCCTCAGACGCCTATCGAGGGGACACAGGGATCTGGCGCTTGCCCTGGAGGTACCTCAGGACTGTCACAGTTGCCAGTGTGTCGGGAGTCAAACCTCCGGGTGACAATCGAGGCAATGCAAGGCAGTAATGTTCATCTGGACTGGACTAGGAATTTCGGGGACTTGAGTAATGGTATCCGAACCCTGAGGCTCCCTTGACTCTCCTGCTGCCTCTGACTTCTCTTGGGATGCCAAGGGAGTGCCGGCAACACTTTCAAGACAGAGTAGGAAAAGGGACCCTCATCTGGAGCTGTGCATATGAAAACGGGGCTCCTCATGAGTCGCCGCGGGACCCTCGTGGATCCTCTCTTGTGGGGACGGGTGGGGCGGGGCACTTCCTGGCTCAAACCAAGGGTGTGAAGGAGACTTTCGAGTTCCAGGAAAGGTGTGTTTTCCGCCGAGGTGCCACATTGGACAAGGGCCTTACCACGCCTGTGGTGAGGAGCTTCTGGTTTTTCTCATGTTGCAGCGGGGACCTCTCGAGTTACGTTCAGGACCTCAGGGAACTGCCCCTGTGGCCTCAGGAGAGGCCAGTCTCCGTGCCAGTGGTCAGGTGCCTATGGGAATTCCTCCACAGGCATCCCCAGGTTCTCAGGCCTCGTCTGGTGCTGAGGCGTAACCTGAGCTTGCCTCGGCCATGCTGACATAGGTCTTGAGTTTCCCCTGGAGCCCCCACATATGTCAGGCCTCATCTCGTCAGCGGACTGGCACGTCTGCTTGCCTTTTCAGCAGCATCAGCGGAGTCAGGCTCCCCGTCAAGCAGACACAGGGATCTGGGTCTTGCCCTGCAGATACCCCCGGGCTGTCACAGGTTCCAGTGGGTCGGGAGTCCACCTTCGGGGTGACAATCGAGGCAGCTCAAGGCAGTCATGTCCATCTGGAGTGGACGAGGCATTTGGGGTATCAGGGAAGGGTCGACCGAACCCTGAGCCTCCTCCCAACACTCCTAATGTTTGCACCTACTCTTGGGATGGAAGGGAGCGCTGAGAACCCTTTCACGAAGGAGCAGGGAAAGGACCCTCATCTGGAGCTGCACAGGGTAATCAGGACAACGCAGGAGTCACGGCGGGACCCTCACGGTTCCTCTCGAATTTGGTCGAGTGGGGCGGGGCACTTCCTGGGCCACAGCACGGGTGTGAAAGAACCTTTTGAGGTCCAAGAGTGAAGGGGTGAGTTCCCCCGAGAGTTGAAGAGGTCAATGGCTTCACCTAGCCTGCAGGCAAGAAGCTTCTGGTTTTTCTCGAGTTGAGGTGGGGTCCTCTCGAGTTACGACGGGGACCTCAGGGACCCACTCCTGTGGCCTCAGGAGAGGCTCGTCTCCATGCCAGTTGCCAGGCGCCACTGGGGATTCCTCCCCAGTCATCGCCGGATCCTCAGGCCTCATCTGGTGCTGAGGCGGGAGCCTGAGCTTGCCTCGCCCATGCTGACATAGGTCTTGCGGTTCCCCTGGAGCCCCCACAGGTGGTCAAGAATCGTCTTGTCAGGAGATGGACATGTCTGTTTGCCTCCCCAGTGCAGAAGCAGGGTCAAGCTCCCCTTCAAGGGACACAGGGATCTGGGGCTTGCCCTGTAGGTACGCCAGGGCTGTCACAGGTGCCACTGGGTTGGGAGTCAAGCCTCAGGGTGACAATCCAGGCAGTAGAGTGTAGTCAGTTCCATCTGGAGTGTACGAGGCATTTGGATAACTTGGGGAATGGTGGCCGGAAACCTGAGGCTCCTCCCAAATCTTGTGCTGCCAGCCCCTCCACTTGGGATGCTAATGGAGCACCGGTAACCCTTTCCCGCTGGAGCAGGGAAAGGGACCCTCATCTGGAGCTGCGCAGGGGAAAACAGGGCTCCTCATGATTCACGGTGGCACCCTCGGGTTTCCTCTCGATTGGGGACGGATAGGGCGGGGCACTTCCCGGGTCACAGCAACCGTGTGAAGGAGCCTTTCGAGTTAGCCGTCGAAAGAGTTGATTTCCCCCGAGATGCCACAGCAGACAAGGGTCTCACCACCCCTGCTGGGGTTAAGCTTCAGGTTTTTCTTTAGCTGCGGCGGGGTCCTCTCAAGGTAGGACGGGGACCTCAGGACCCGCCCCTTTTGCCTCAGGAGAAGCCAGTCTCTGTGCCAGTTGCTAGCGCCTCTGAAAATTCCTCCTTAGTCTTCGCCAGGTCCTCAGGCCTCGTCTGGTGCTTAGGCGGGGTCCTGCGCTTGCCTCGCCCATGATGGCATAGGTCTTGAAGTTCCCTTGAAGCCCTCACAGGGTTTCAGGACTCTTCTCACGAGGAGACGGGCACGTCTGCTTGCCTCCCCAGCTGCAGCAGCAGGGAGAGGCTACACGTCGAACGGACACAGGGATCTGGGGCTTGCAATCGAGGTACCCCAGGGCTGTCACATGTGCCATAGGTCAGGAGTCAAGCCTCGGGGTGAAAATCGAGGCAGTGCAGAGCAGGTAGGTCCACCTGGAGGGGACATGGCATTTGAGGGACTTGGCAAATGATGGCCCGAACCCTGAGGCACCTCAAGACTCCTGCTTCCAGCGTCTGCCTTGGGATGTGAAGGGATCCCCGGGAAACCTTTCCCGATTGAGCATGGAAAGGGGCAATAATCTGTAGCTGAGCAGAAGAAAAAGGGGCTCCACATGAGTCACGGCGGTACCCTGGGTGTTTCTCTCGAGTGGGGAGGTGTGGGATGGGCACTTCCTGGGTCACAGCAAGGGTGTGAAGGATCCTTTTGTGGTCCAAGAGGAAAGGGGTGATTTCCCCTGAGATGCCGCAGCGGAAAAGGGCCTCAACTCGCCTGCAGGGGAGAAGCTTCTCTTTTGTCTTCAGTTGCGGCAGGGTTCTCTCGAGTTACGTCGGGGACATCAGCGAACTGCCCCTGTGGCCTCAGGAGAGGCCAGTCTCTCTGCCACTTGCGAGGCACCTCTGGGGATTCCTCCCCAGTCGTAGCCAGGTCCTCAGGACTCATCTGTTGCTGAGGCTGGAGCCTGAGCTTGCCTCGCCCATGCTGACATAGGTTTTGATATTCTGCTGGAGCCCCCACCAGCGGTCAGGATTCGTCTTGCCAGGAGACGGGCACCTCTGCTTGCCTCCCCAGCTGCAACTGCAGGGTCAGGCGCTCCTTCAAGAGGACATTGGAATCTGGGGCTTGCCATGGAGGTACCCCAGTGCTGTCACAGGTTCCAGTGGGTCAGTAATCAAGCCTCGGGGTGACAATCGAGGCACTGCAGGGCACTAAGGTCCATATGGATTGGACGAGGCCTTTGGGGTCCTGGGGAATGGTGGCCCGATCCCTGAGGCTCCTCCCGACTCTCAGGCTGCCAGCGCCTTTTCATGGGATGCTGTCGGAACGCCAGGAACCCTTACCCGATGGAGCAGTGAAATGGACCCACATCTGGAGCTGCGCATGGGAATACAGGAATCCTCATAAGTCATGGTGGGACCCTCGTGGTTCCTCTCGAGCGGGGATGAGTGGGGCGATGAACTGCCTGGGTCACAGCAAGGGTGTGAAGGAGCCTTTCGAGGTCCACGAGGGAAGGGGTGACTTTCCCCGAGATGCTGCAGCGGACAAAGGCCTCACCTAGCCTGTAGGGGAAAAGCTTCTGATTTTTCTCGAGTTGTGGCGGGGTCCTCTCAAGTTATGACAGGGACCTCAGGACCCGCCCCTGTTGCCTCAGGAGAGGCCACTCTCCGTGTCATTTTCCAGGCGCCTGCGGGCATTCCTCCCCCGTCGTCGCCAGGTCCTCTGGCCTCGTCTGGTGCTGAGGCGGGAGCCTGAGCTTGTCTCGCCCATGCTGACATTTTTGTTGAGTTTCCCCTGGATCTCTGACAGGGGGTGAGGTCTCGTATCGCCAGGGCACATCTGCTTGCCTCCGCATCTGCAGCGTCAGGGTCAGGCACCCTGTCGAGCGAACATAGGGATCTGGGGCTTGTCCTGGAGGTACTCTAGGGCTGTCAGAGGTGCCAGTGGGTCGGGAGTAAAGCCTCAGTGTGACAATCGAGGCAGTGCAGACAGTTCCATCTGGAGATCACGAGGCATTTGCGCGTCTTGGGTAATGGTGACCTGAACACTGAGGCTCCTGACTCTCCTGGTGCTAGTGCCTCCTTTCGGGATGCCAAGGGAGCGACAGGAACACAATCCCAACGAGCAGGATAAGGGACCGTCATTTTGAGCTGCGTAGGGGAAAACGGGACTCCTCATGAATCATGGTGGGACCTTCGGGGTTCCTCACGAGTTGGGACGGTTGTGGGGGGCACTTCCTGGGTCACAGCAAGGGTTTGAAGGAGCCTTTCGAGGTTTAAAAGGGAAGGGGTGATTTTCCCCGAGATGCCGCAGCAGACAAGGGCCTCACCTCGACTGCAGGGGAGAAGCTTCTGGTTTTTCTCCAGTTGCGGCGGGGTCCTCTCGAGTTACGACGAGGACCTCAGCGACCCGCACCTGTGGCCTCAGGAAAGGCCAGTCTCCGTGCCAGTTGCCAGGCCCCTCTGTGGATTTCTCCCAATCATCGACGGGTCCTCAGGCCTCGTCTGGTGCTGAGGTGGGAGCCTGAACTTACCTCGCCCGTGCTGACATGTGTCTTGAAGTTCCCCTGGAGCCCCCACAGGGGGTCAGGCCTCATCTCGCCAGAAGGGCACATCAGATTGTCTCCCCAGCTGCAGTAGCATGGTCAGGCACCCCGTCGCATGGACACAGGGATCTTACACTTGCCCTGGATGTACCAAACAGCTGTCACAGGTGTCAGTGTGTCGGGATTCAGGCCTCTGGTTGACAGTCGAGGCAGTGCAGGGCTGTCAGTTCCATCTGGAGTGGACGAGTCATTTGCGGGTCTTGGGGAATGGTGGCCCTAACCTTGAGATTCCCTCTGTCTCTATTCTGCCAGTGCTTCCTGTGTGAATCCCAAGGGAACGTCATGAACCCTTTCGCAAAGGAGCAGGGAAAGAGACCCTCATCTGGAACTTCGCAGAAGAAAACTGGGCTCCTACTGTGTCCCGTCAGGACCCTCGGGGTTCCTTTGGAGGGGGGACGGTGGCACGAGGCACTTCCTGGGTCACAGCAAGGTTGTGAAGGAGCATTTCGAGGTCCAAGAGGGAAGGGTGATTTCCACCTAGATGTCACAGCAGACAAGGGCCTCACCTCGCCAGCAGGGAGGAGCTTCTGGGTTTCTCATGTTGTGGCTTGGTCCTCTCGATTTACGACGGGGTCCATAGGGACCCGCCTTTGTGGCCTCAGGAGAGGCCAGTCTCCGAACGAATTGCAAGGCACCTCTGGTGATTCCTCCCCAGTCGTTGCCAGGTCCTCAGGGCTTGTCTGGTGCTGAAGGGGTGCCTAATCTTGCCTCGCCCATACTGACATAGGTCTTGAGGTTCCCGTGGAGCCCCCACAGGGGGTCAGGCCTCGTCTTGCCAGGGACAGGGACGTCTACCTGCCTCCCCAGCTGCAGAGAATGATCAGACTACCCCTCGAGTGGACACAGGGATCTGGGGATTGCCCTAAAGGTACTCCAGGGCTATCACAGATGCCAGTGGGTCGGGAGTCAAGCCTCAGGGTGAAAATCGAGGCCGTGCAGTGCAGTCAGGTCCATCTGGATTGGACGAGGCATTTGGGGGTCTTCGGGAATGGAGGCCCAAACCATGAGGCTCCTTCCGACTCTCTTGCTGCCAGCGCCACCTTTTGGGATGACAAGGGAGCGCCAAGAACCCTTTCCCGACGGAGCAGTGGAAAGGACCCTCAACTGGAGCTGCACAGGGGGAAACGGGGTTCCTCATGAGTCGGGGAATGAACCTCGGGTTTCCTCTGGAGGAGGGACGGTGGGGCGGGGCACTTCCTGGCTCACAGCAAGGTGTGAAGGAGTCTTTCGAGGTCCAAGAGGGAAGGGGTGATTTCCCCCGAGATGTCGCAGTAGATAAGGGCCTCACCTTGCCTGCTAGGGTGAAGCTTCTGGTTTTTCTCGAGTTATGGTGGAGTCCTCTCGACTTAGTATGGGGAATTCAGGGACCCGCCCCTGTGGCCTCAGGAGAGGCCAGTCTCCGTGCATGTTGTCAGGAGTCTCTGGGGATTCCTCCCCAGTCGTCGCCGGGTCCTCAGGCCTAGTCTGGTGCTGAGGCGGGAGCCTGAGCTTCCCTTGCCCATGCTGACATAGGCATAGAGGTTCCCCTGGAGCCCCCACAGGGGGTCAGGAATCGTCTTGCCAGAAGACGGACATGCCTGCTTGCCTCCCCAGTGCAGAAGCAGGGTCAGGCTCCCCTTCAAGTGACACAGGAATCTGGGGATTGCCCCGTAGGTATCCCAGGGCTGTCAGAGGTGCCACTGGGTAGGGAGTCAACCCTCAGGGTGACAATCGAGGCAGTACAATGTAGTCAGTTCCATCTGGAATGTACGAGGCATTGGGAATCTTGGGGAATGGTGGCCAGAAACCTGAGGTTCCTCCCGTATCTCCTGCTGCCATCACCTCCACATGGGATGCTAATGGAGCTCCAGTAACCCTTTCTCGACGGAGCAGGGAGAGGGACCCTCATCTGGAGTTGCACATGGGAAAATAGGACTTCTCATGAGTCGCGGCAGGACCCTCGGGTTTCCTCTCGATTGGGGNNGATGCCGTGGGGCACTTCCTGGTTCACAGCAAGGGTGTGAAGGAGCCTTTTGAGGTACCCGTGGGAAGAGTTGATTTCCCCTGAGATGCCGCAGCGGATAAGGGCCTCACCTCCCCGGCAGGGGAGAGCTTATAGTTTTTCTCCCGTTGCAGTGGGGTACACCTGAGTTATGACAGGGACCTCAAGGACCCGCCCCTGTGGCCTCCGGAGAGTCCCGTCTCCGTGCCAGTTGCCAGGCACCCTGGGGATTCCTCCCCAGTCGTTGCCGGATCCTCAGGCCTCGTCTGGTGCTGAGGCGGGAGCCAGAGCTTGCCTCACCCATGCTGACATAGGTCTTGAAGTTACCCTGGAGTCACCACAGGGGGTCAGGCCTCATCTAGCCAGGAGCGGGGAACGTCTGCTTTCCTCCCCAGCTGCATCTGCAGTGTCAGGCGCCCCGTTGAGCAGACACAGGAATCTAGGGCTTGCTCAGGAGGTACCTCATGGCTGTCACAGGTGCCATTGGGTCGGCAATCAAGCCTCGGGGTGACAATCGAGGCAGTGCAGGGCAGTCAGGTTCATCTGGAGTGGACTAGGAATTTGGGGGCCTTGAGGAATGGTGTCCTGAAACCTGAAGCTCCCTCAACTCTGCTGCTGCCAGCGACTACCCTGGGATGCCAAGGGAGCGCCGGGAACCCTTTCCCAAAGGAGCAGGGAAAGGGACCCTCATCTGGAGCTGTGCAGATGAAAACGGGGCTCCTCAAGAGTCGACGTGGGACCCCCGGGGATCCTCCCCTGTGGCGACTACTAGGGCGGGGCACTTCTGGCTCAAAGCAAGGGTGTGAAGGAGACTTTCGAGTTCCAGGAAAGAAGGTGTGTATTCCGCCAAGATGCCACATTGGAGAAGGGCCTCACCACGCCTGTAGGTGAGGAGCTTCTGGTTTTTCTCGTGTTGCGCGGGGACCTCTGGAGTAACATCGGGTACCACAGGGAACCGCCCCTGTGGCCTCAGGAGAGGCCATTCTCCGTGCCAGTCGTCAGGTGCCTCTGGGGATTCCTTCCCAGGCTTCGCCGGTCCTCAGGCCTCGTCTGGTGCTGAGGCGGTAACCTGAGCTTTCCTCGGCCATGATGACATAGGTCTTGAGTTTCCTCTGGAGCCCCCACATATGTCAGGCCTCGTCTCATCAGGAGACTGGCACGTCTGCTTGCCTTGCCAGCTGCAGCAGCGTAGCCAGGCTCCCCGTCAAGGGGACAAAGGGATCTGCATCTTGCCCTGGAGATACCCCCGGGCTGTCACAGGTGCCAGTGGGTCGGGAGTCAACCCTCGGGGTGACAATGGAGGCAGTGCAGGGCAGTCAGGTCCATCTGGAGTGGACGTGGCATTTGGGGTTTCTGCGGAAGGGTCTCCCGAACCCTGTGGCTCCTCCCAACTCTCCTGCTGTCAGCGCCTACTCTTGGGATGGTAGGGAGTGCCGAGAACCCTTTCCCGATGGATCAGGGAAAGGGACCTCATCTAGAGCTGTGCAGGGGAATCGGGACAACTCAGGTGTCACGGCAGGACCCTCGCAGTTCCTCTCGAGTTTAGTCGAGTAGGGAGGGGCACTTCCTGGGTCACAGCAAATGTGTGAAAGAGCGTTTCGAGGTCCACGAGTGAAGGGGTGATTTCCCCCGAGAGCTGCAGAAGACAAGGGCCTCACCTCGCCTGCAGGCGAGAAGCTTTTGGTTTTTCTCGAGTTGAGGCGGGATCCTCTCGAATTAGGAAGGAGACTTCATGGACCTGCCCCTGTGTCTTCAGGAGAGGCCAGTCTCCGTGCCAGATGCCAGGCACCACTGTGGATTCCTCCCAGTCGTTGCAGGGTCCTCAGGCCTCGTCTGGTGCTGAGGCGGTAGCCTGAGCTTGCCTCGCCCATGCTGACATAGTTCTTAAGGTTCCTCTGGAGCCCCCACAGGAGGTCAGGAATCGTCCTGCCACAAGACAGACGTGTCTGCTTGTCTCCCCAGTGCAGAAGCTGGGTCAGGCGCCCCTCGAGGGACACAGGGATCTGGGGCTTGCCCTGTAGGTACCCAAGGGCTGTCACAAGTGCCACTGTGTAGGGAGTCACGCCTCAGGGTGACAATCGAGGCAGTAGAGTGTAGTCAATCTCATCTGGAGTGTACGAGGCATTTGGAGATCTTGGGGAATGGAGGCCGGAAACCTGAGGCTCCTCCCCAATCTCCTCCTGCCAGCTCCTCCACCTGGGATGCTAATGGAGTGCCAGTAACCCTTATCCGACGGAGCAGGGAAAGGGACCCTCATCTGGAGCTGCGCAGGTGAAAACAGGGCTCCTCATGAGTCGCAGCGGGACCCTCGGGTTTCCTCTCGATTGGGGATGGATGGGGCGGGGCACTTCCTGGGTCACAGCAAGGGTGTGAAGGAGCCTTTCGAGGTACCCTTGGGAAGAGTTGATTTCCCCTGAGATGCCGCAGTGGATAAGGGCCTCACCTTGCCCGCAGGGGAGAAGCTTCTGGTTTTTCTCGAGTTGCGGCAGGGTACTCTCAAGTTACAACAGGGACCTCAGGGACCCGCCCCTGTGTCCTCAGGAGAGGCCCATCTCCGTGCTAGTTGCCAGGCTCATTTGGGGATTCCTCACCAGTCGTCGCCAGGTCCTCAGGCCTCGTCTGGTGCTGAGCGGGAGGCTGAGCTTGCCTCGCTCATGCTGACATAGGTTTTGAGGTTACCCTGGAGCACCCACAGGGGTTAGACCTCGTCTGCCCAGGAGACTGGCACTTCTGCTTGTCTCCCCAGCTGCAGCAGCAGGGTCAGACTCCCCTTGGAGAGGACACAGGGACCTGGGACTTTCCCTGGTGGTACCCCAGTGCTGTCAAAGTTGCCAGTTTTTCGGTTTCAAGCCTCGGGGTGACAATCGAGGCACTGCAGGGCGCTAAGGTCCATCTGGATTGCGCAACGCATTTGGGGGTCTTGGGGAATGGTGGCCCGAACACTGAGGCTCCTCCTGACTCTCTGGCTGCCAGCGCTTTCTCTTGGGAGGCCGTCGGAGCGCCGGGAAACCTTTCCCGATGCAGCAGGGAAATGGAGCCACATCTGGAGCTGCGCAGGGGAATACGGAGCTCCTCATAAGTCACAGCAGCACCCTCGGGGTTCCTCTCGAGTGTGGACGGGTGGGGCGATGCACTTCCCAGGTCACAGCAAAGGTGTGAAGGAGCCTTTCGAGGTCCACGAGGGAAGGGGTGATTTCCCCCGAGATGCCGCAGCAGACAAGGGCCTCACCTCGCCTGTAGGGGAAAAGCTTCTGGTTTTTCTCGAGTTGCAGCGGGGTCCTCTCAAGTTATGACGGGGACCACAGGGACCCGCCCTTGTTGCCTCTGGAGTGGCCAGTCTCCATGTCATTTTCCAGGCCCCTGTGGGGATTCCTCCCCAGTCGTCGCCAGTTCCTCAGGCCTAGTCTGGTGCTGAGGCAGGAGCCTGAGCTTGTCTCAGCCATGCTGACACAATTGTTGAGTTCCCCTGGATCCCTGACAGGGGGTGAGGTCTCGTATCGCCAGGGCACGTCTGCTTGCCTCCGCATCTGCAGCGTCAGGGTCAGGCACCCCGTCGAGCAAACATAGGGATCTGGGGCTTGTCCTGGAGGTGCTCTAGGGCTGTCACAGGTGCCAGTGGTTCTGGAGTAAAGCCTCGGTGTGACAATCAAGGCAGTGCAGGGCAGTCAGTTCCATCTGGAGATCACGAGGCATTTGCGGGTCTTGGGTAATGGTGACCTGAACACTGAGGCTCCAGACTCTCCTGCTGCCAGCGCCTCCTTTCGGGATGCCAAGGGAGGGACAGGAACACATTCCCGATGAGCAGGAAAAGGGACCCTCATCTGGTGCTGGGTAGGGGAAAACGGGGCTCCTCATGAGTCATGGTGGGACTTTCGGTGTTCCTCACGAGTTGGGACGGTTGGGGGGGGACATCCTGGGTCACAGCAAGGGTTTGAAGGAGACTTTCGAGGTTTAAAAGGGAAGGGGTGATTTTCCCCAGGATGCCGCAGCAGACAAGGGCCTCACCGCGACTACAGGGGGGAAGCTTCTGGTTTTTCTCCAGTTGCGGCGGGGTCCTCTCGAGTTACAACGAGGACCTCAGCAACACGCACCTGTGGCCTCAGGAGAGGCCAGTCTCCGTGCCAGTTGCCAGGCCCCTCTGTGGATTTCTCCCAGTCGTCGACAGGTCCTCAGGCCTCATCTGGTGCTGAGGTGGGAGCCTGAACTTACCTCGCCCGTGCTGACATATGTCTTGAAGTTCCCCTGGAGCCCCCACAGGGGGTCAGGCCTCATCTCGCCATGAGAAGGGCACATCAGATTGTCTCCCCAGCTGCAGTAGCATTGTCAGGCACCCCGTCGCATGGACACAAGGATCTTAGACTTGCCCTGGATGTACCCAACGGCTGTCACAGGTGTCAGTGTGTCGGGATTCAGGCCTCTGGTTGACAATCGAGGCAGTGCAGGGCTGTCAGTTCCATCTGGAGTGGATGAGTCATTTGCGGGTCTTGGGGAATGGTGGCCCTAACCTTGAGACTCCTCACGTCTCTATGCTTCCAGCGCCTCCTTTGGGAATGCCAAGGCAACATCAGGAACCCTTTCGCAAAGGAGCAGGGAAAGGGACCCTCATCTGGAACTTCGCAGAAGAAAACAGGGCTCCTACTGTGTCCCGTCAGGACTCTCGGGGTTCCTCTGGAGGGGGGACGATGGGGCGAGGCACTTCCTGGGTCACAGCAAGGGTGTGAAGGAGCATTTCGAGGTCCAAGAGGGAAGGGGTGATTTCCCCCGAGATGCCGCAGCAGAAAAGGGCCTCACCTCGCCTGTAGGGGAAAAGCTTCTGGTTTTTCTCTAGTTGAGGCGGGGTCCTCTCAAGTTAGGAAGGAGACCTCAGGGACCTGCCCCTGTGTCTTCAGGAGAGGCCAGTCTCCGTGCCAGTTGACAGGCGCCACTGGGGATTCCTCCCCAGTGGTCGCAGGGTCCTCAGGCCTCTTCTGGTGCTGAGGCAGGAGCCTGAGCTTCCCTTGACCGTGCTGACGTAGGCATTGAGGTTCCCCTGGAGCGCCCACAGGGAGTGAGGTATCGTCTTCCCAGGAGACGGACACACCTGCTTGCCTCCCCAGTACAGAAGCAGGGTCAGGCTCCCCTTCGAGTGACACAGGAATCTGGGGATTGCCCCGTAGGTACCCCAGGGCTGTCAGAGGTGCCACTGGGTAGGGAGTCAACCCTCAGGGTGACAATCGAGGCAGTACAGTGTAGTCAGTTCCATCTGGAATGTACGAGGCATTTGGAGTCTTGGGGAATGGTGGCCAGAAACCTGAGGTTCCTCCCGAATCTCCTGCTGCCATCGCCTCCACATGGGATGCTAATGGAGCTCCAGTAACCCTTTCTCGACGGAGCAGGGAGAGGGACCCTCATCTGGAGTTGCGCAGGGGAAAATAGAGCTTCTCATGAGTCGCGGCAGGACCCTCGGGTTTCCTCTCGATTGGGGACGGATGCCGTGGGGCACTTCCTGGTTCACAGCAAGGGTGTGAAGGAGCCTTTTGA
>SJYF01000333.1:3895795-3906059 GCA_006410515.1 Procapra przewalskii | reverse complement strand
GAGTGCCGGGAACCCTTTCCCGATGGAGCAGGGAAAGAGACCTTCATCTAGAGCTGCACAGATGAAAATGGGTCTCCTCATGAGTTGGCATGGGACCCTCTGGGATCCTCTCCTTTGGGGACGTATGGGGTGGGGCACTTCCTGGCTCAAAGCAAGGGTGTGAAGGAAATTTTTGAGTTCCTGGAAAGAAGGTGTGTATTCCCCCAAGATGCCACATTGGAAAAGGGCCTCACCATGCCTGAAGGTGAGGAGCTTCTTGTTTTTCTCATGTTGCGGTGGGGACCACTCGAGTTAAGTCGGGGACCTCAGGGAACTGCCCCTGTGGCCTCAGGAGAGGCCAGTCTCGGTGCCAGTGGTCAGGTGCCTCTGGAGATTACTCCCCAGGCATCCCCGTGTCCTCAGGCCTCATCTGGTGCTGAGGTGGTAACATAAGATTGCCTCGGCCATGCTGACTTAGGTCTTGAGTTTCCCCTGGAGCCACCACATATGTCAGGCTTCGTCTCCTCAGGAGACTGGCACGTCTTCTTCCCTTCCCAGCTGCAGCATCAGATCAGGCTCCCCGTCAAGGGGACACAGGGATCTCGGTCTTGCCCTGGAGATACCCCAGGGCTGTCACAGGTGCCAGTGGGTAGGGAGTCAACCCTCGGGGTGACAATCGAGGCACTGCAGGGCAGTCAGGTCCATCTGGAGTGGATGAGCATTTGGGAGTTCTGGGGAAGGGTCGCCCAAACCCTGAGGCTCCTCCCAACTCTCCTGCTGTCAGCGCCTACTCTTGGAATGGAAGGGAGCGCCAAGAACCCTTTCCTGACGGAGCAGGGAAAGTGACCCTCATCTAGAGCTGCGCAGGGGAATCGGGACAACTCAGGAGTCACTGCGGGACCCTCACGATTCCTCTCGAGTTAGGTCGAGTGGGTGGGGCACTTCCTGGGTCACAGCAAGGGTGTGAAAGAGCCTTTAGAGGTCCAAGTGTGAAGGGGTGATTTGGCCCAAGAGCTGCAGCGGACAAGGGCCTCACCTCGCCTGCAGGCGAGAAGCTTCTGGTTTTTCTCAAGTTGAGGCGGGGTCCTCTCGAGTTAGGAAGGAGACCTCAGGGACCTGCCCCTGTGTTTTCAGGAGAGGCCAGTCTCCGTGCAAGTTGCTATGCGCCACTAGGGATTCCTCCCCTGTCGTCGCCGGGTCCTCAGGCCTCGTCTGGTGCTGAGGCGGGAGCTGAGCTTGACTCGCCCATGTTGACATAGATCTTGAGGTTCCCCTGGAACCCCCACAGGGGGTCAGGAATCGTCTTGCGAGGAGACGGACATGTCTGCTTGCCTCCCCAGTGCAGAAGTAGAGTCAAGCTCACCTTCGAGGGACACAGGGATCTGGGGATTGCCCTGTATGTACCACTGGGCTGGCACAGGTGACACTGGGTAGAGAGTCAAGCCTCAGGGTGACAATCGAGGCAGCACTGTGTAGTCAGTTACATCTGGAGTGTACGAGGCATTTGGAGATCCTGGGGAATGGTGGCCTGAAACCTGAGGCTCCTCCTGAATCTTTTTCTGCCAGAGCCTCCACTTGAGATGCTAATGGAGTGCCAGGAATCCTTTCCCGATGGAGCAGGGAGACGGACCCTCATGTGGAGCTGTGGAGCAGAAAACAGGGCTCCTCATGAGTTGGGGAGGGACCCTCGGGTTTCCTCGCGATTGGGAACAGATGGGTCAGTGCACTTCCTGGGTCATTGCAAGGGAGTGAAGGAGCCTTTCAAGGAACCCATGGGAAGAGTTGATTTCCCCTGAGATGCCCCCAGAAGACAAGGGCCTCAGGTAGCCTGCATGGGAGAAGCTTCTGGTTTTTCTCGAGTTGCAGCGGGGTACTCTCGAGTTACGACGGGGACCTCAGGTACCCGCCCCTGTGGCCTCAGGAGAGTCCCGTCTCCGTGACAGTTGCCAGGCCCCTCTGGGGATTCCTCCCCAGTTGTCGCCGGATCCTCAGGCCTCCTCTTGTGCTGAGGCGGGAGCCTGAGCTTGCCTCGCCCAAGCTGACATAGGCCTTGAAGTTTCCCTGGAGCCCACACAGGGGGTCAGACCTCGTCTATCCAGGAGCGGGGAACGTCTGCTTGCCTCCCAGCTGCAGCTGCAGTGTCAGGAAACCCGTCAAGCGGACACAGGGAACTGGGGCTTGCCCTGGAGGTACCTCAGGGCTGTCACAGGTGTCAGTGGGTCGGGAGTCAAGCCTCGGGGTGACAATCCAGACACTGCAGTGCAGTCAGGTTCATCTGGAGTGGGCTAGGAATTTGGGGCCTTAAGGAATGGTATCCAGAACCCTGAGGCTCCCTCGACACTCCTGCTGCCAGCGACTCCTCTTGTGGTGCCAAGGGAGTGCCGGGAACCTTTCCCGATGGAGCAGAGAAAGGGACCCTCATCTAGAGCTGAGCAGATGGAAACGGGACACCTTATGAGTGGCCGAGGGACCCTCGTGGATCGTCTCCTCTGGGGATGGTTGGGCCGGACACTTCTTGGCTCAAATCAATGGTGTGTATGAGAATTTCATGTTCCAGGAAAGAAGGTGTGTTTTCCACCAAATGCCACTTAGGACAGGGGCCTCACCACGCCTGTAGTTGAAGAGCTTCTGGTTTTTCACGTGTTATGGCGGGGACCTCTCGACTTTCGTCGGGGACCTCAGGGAACCGTCCCTGTGGCCTCAAGAGTCGGCAGTCTCCGTGCCAGTGGTCAGGTGCCTCTGGACATTCCTCCCCAGGCATCCCTGGGTCCTCAGGCCTCGTCTGGTGCTGAGGCAGTAAACTGAGCTTACCTCGGCCATGCTGACATAATACTTGAGTTTCCCAGGAGCCTCCACTTATGTCAGGCCATGTCTCATCAGGAGACTGGCACGTCTGCTTGCCTTGCCAGCTGCCCCATCGGAGTCAGGCTCTGCGTCAAGTGGACACAGGGATCTGGAGATACCCCAGGACTGTAACAGGTGCCAGGGGGTCAGGAGTCAACCCTCAGGGTGACAGTAGAGGCAGTGCAGGGCAGTCAGGTCCATCTGGAGTGGACGAGGCATTTGGGAGTTCTGGGGAAGGGTCGCCAGAACACTGAGGCTCCTCCCAACTCTCCTGCTGTCAACGCCTACTCTTGGGATGGAAGGGAGCCCCGAGAACACTTTCCCGAAGAGCAGGGAAAGGGCCCCTCATCTGGAGCTGTACAGGCGAATCCGGACAACTCAGGAGTGATGGCGGGACCCTCACGGTGCCTCTCCAGTGTGGTCGAGTGGGGCGGGGCGCTTCCTGGGTCACAGCAAGGGTGTGAAAGATCCTTTCGAGGTCCAAGAGTGAAGGGGCGATTTCCCCCGAGAGCTGCAGCAGACAATGGCCTCACCTCGCCTGCAGGCGAGAAGCTTCCGGTTTTTTCTCGACTTGAGGCGGGTCCACTCGAGTTACGAAGGAGACCTCAGGGACCTACTCCTGTGTCTTCAGGAGAGGCCAGTCTCCATGCCAGTTGCCAGCCGCCACTGGGGATTCCTCCCCAGTCGTCGCCGGGTCCTCAAGCCTCATCTGGTGCTGAGGCAGGAGGCTGAGTTTGCCTCGCCCATGCTGACATAGGTCTTGCGGTTCCCCTGGAGCACCCACAGGGGGTCAGGAATCGTCTTGCCAGGAGATGGACATGTCGGCTTGCCTCTCCAGTGCAGAAGCAGGGTCAGGCTCCCCTTCGAGAGACACAGGGATCTGGGGCTGGCCCTGTAGGTACCGCAGGGCTGTCACAGGTACAACTGGGTAGGGCTTCAAGCCTCAGATTGACAATCGAGGCAATACAGTGTAGTCAGTCCCATCTGGAGTGTACGAGGCATTTGGAGATCTTGGGCAATGGTGGCCGGAAATCTGAGGCTCCTCCCGAATCTCCTGCTGCCAGCCCCTCACTTGGGATGCTAACGGAGCACCAGTAACCCTTTGCTGACGGAGCAGAAAGAGGGACCCTCATCTGCAGCTGTGCAGGGGAAAACAGGGCTCTTCATGAGTCGCGGCAGGACCCTCGGTTTTCTTCCCGATGGGGACGGGTGGGGCGGGGCACGTCCTGGGTCACGGCAAGGGTTTGAAGGAGCCTTTCGAGGTTCCTGTGTGAAGAGTTTATTTCCCCTGAGATACCGCAGCGGATAAGGGCCTCACCTCGCATGGAGAAAAGCTTTTGGTTTTTCTCAAGGTGAGGCGGGGTACACTCGAGTTAGGATGGGGATCTCAGGGACCGCCCCTGTGGCCTCAGGAGAGACCTGTCTCCGTGCCAGTTGCCAGGCGCCTCTGGAGATTCCTCCCCAGGCGTCACCGGATCCTCAGGCCTCATCTGCTACTGAGGCGGGAGCCTGAGGTTTCCTCGCCCATGATGACATAGGTCTTAAAGTTCCCCTGGAGCCCCTACAGGGGGTCAGGCCCCGTCGACCCAGGAGCGGGGAACATCTGATTGCTTCCCCAGCTGCAGTTTCAGCGTCAGGCCCCCCGTCTAGCAGACACAGGGATCTGGGGCTTGTCCTGGAGGTACCTCAGGGCTGTCACAGGTGCCAGTGGGTCGGGAGTCAAGCCTCGTGGTGGCAATCGAGTAATTGCAGGGCAGTCAGATTCATCTGGAGTGGACTAGGAATTTGGGGGCCTTGAGGAATGGTGTCCCGAACCCTGAGGCTCCCTCGACTCTCCTACTGCCAGCGACTCCTCTTGGGATTCCAAGTGAGCACGGGGAACCCTTTCCCAACGGAGCGGGGAAAGGACCCTCATTAGGAGCTGCACAGATGAATACGTGGTTCCTCATGAGTTGCCGCTGGACCCTCGGGGATCCTCTCATGTGGGGACGGGTGGGGTGGGGCACTTCCTGGCTCAAAGCAAAGGTGTGAAGGAGACTGTCGAGATCCAGGAAAGAAGGTGTGTTTTTCGCCGAGATATCACATTGGACAAGGGCCTCACCACGCCTGTAGGTGAGGAGCTTCTGGTTTTCCTCGTGCTGTGGTGAGGACCTCTCGAGTTACGTCGGGGACCTCAGGGAACCGCCCCTGTGGCCTCAGGAGAGGCCAGTCTCGGTGCCAGTAGTAAGATGGCTCTGGGGATTCCTACCCAGGAATCCCCGGTCCTCAGGCCTCGTCTTGTGCTGAGGCGGTAACCTGAGCTTGCCTCGGCCATGCTGACATAATACTTGAGTTTCCCCTGTGGAACCCACATATGTCAGGCCTCATCTCGTCAGGAGACTGGCACGACTGCTTGCCTTCCGAGCTGCAGCAGCGGAGTCAGGCTCCCCGTCAAGCGGACACAGGGATCTCCGTCTTGCAATGGAGATACCCCCGGGCTGTCAAAGTTGCCAATGGGTGGGAAGTCAACCCTCGGGGTGACAGTCGAGGCAGTGCAGGGCTGTCAGATCCATCTGGAGTGGACGAGTCATTTGGGGGTTCTGGGGAAAGGTCGCCCTAACCCTGAGGCTCCTCCCAACTCTCCTGCTGTTAGCACGTACTCTTGGAATGGAGGGGAGCGCCTAGAACCCTTTCCTGTCGGAGCAGGGAAAGGGACCCTCATCTGGAGCTGTACAGGGGAATCAGGACAACTCAGGAGTCACGGCGGGACCCTTACGGTTCCTGTCGAGTTGGTCGAGTGGGGCGGGGCACTTCCTGGGTCCCAGCAACGGTGTGAAAGAGCCTTTTGTAGTCCAAGAGTGAAGGGGTGATTTCCCCCGAGAGCTGCAGCAGACAAGGTCCTCACATCGCGTTCAGGCGAGAACCTTATGGTTTTTTTCAAGTTGAGGCGAGGTCCTCTCGAGTTAGGAAGGAGACCTCAGGGACCTGCCCCTGTGTCTTCAGGAGAGGCCAGTCTCTGTGCCAGTTGCCATGCGCTACAGGGGATTCCTCCCTAGTCGTCGCCAGGTCCTCAGGCCTCATCTGGTGCTGAGGCGGGAGCCTGAGCTTGCCTCACTCATGCTGACACAGGTCTTGAGGTTTCCCTGGAGTCCCCACAGGGGGTCAGGAATCGTCTTGCCAGGAGATGGACATGTCTGCTTGCCTCCCCAGTGCAGAAGCAGGGTCAGGCTTTCCTTCGAGGGACACAGGGATCTGGGGCTTGCCCTGTAGGTACTCCAGGGCTGTCACAGGTGCCACTGGGTAGGGAGTCAAGCCTCAGGGTGACAATCCAGGCATTACAGTGTAGTGAGTTCCATCTGAAGTGTGCAAGGCATTTGGAGATTTTGGGGAATGATGGCCGGAAACCTGAGGCTCCTCCCAACTACCCTGCTGCCATGGCCTCCTCTTGGGATGCTAATGGAGCGCCGAGAACACTTTCCCACGGAGCAGGGAAAGGGACCCTCATCCTGGAGCTGTGCAGGGAAAAGCAGGGCTCCTCCTGAGTCGCGGCGGAACCCTCAGGTGTCCTCTCGATTGGTGATGGATGGGCCGGGCACTTCCTGGGTCACAGCAAGGGTGTGAAGGAGCCTTTCGAGGTACCCGTGGGAAGGGATGATTTCCCCTGAGATGCCGCAGCAGATAAGGGCCTCACCTCGCCTGCAGGGGAGAAGTTTCTGGTTTTTCTTGAGTTGCGTCGGGGTACTTGCGAGTTATGACGGTGACCTCAAGGACCCGCCCCTGTGTCCTCAGGAGAGTCCCGTGGCCGTGCCAGTTGCCTGGCGCATCTGGGGATTCCTCCCCAGTCGTCGCCAGATCCTCAGGCCTCATCTGGTGCTGAGACGTGAGCCTGAGCCTGCCTCGCCCATGCTGACATAGGTCTTGAAGGTCCCCTGTAGCCCCCACTGGGGGTCAGGCCTCGTTTAGCCAGGAGTGGTGAACATCTCCTTGCCTCCCAAGCTGCAGCTGCAGTGCCAGGCGCCCCGTCGAGTGGACACAGGGATCTGGGGCTTGCCCTGGAAGTAGCTCAGGGTTGTAACAGGTGCCAGTGGGTCGGCAATCAAGCCTCCGGGTGACAATCGAGGAAGTGCAGGGCAGTCAGGTTCATCTGGAGTGGACTAGGAATTTGGGGGCCTTGAGGAATGTTGTCCCGAACCCTGAGGCTCCCTCAACTCTCCTGCTACCAGTGACGCCTCTTTGATGCCAAGGGAGCGCCGGGAACCCTTTCCCAACAGAGCAGGAAAAGGGACCCTCATCTGGATCTGTGCAGATGAAAACGGGGCTCCTCATGAGTCACAGCGGGACCCACGGGCATCCTCTCCTGTGCAGACGGGTGAGCCGGGGCACTTCCTGGCTCAAAGCAAGGGTGTGAAGGAGACTTTCGAGTTCCAGGAAATAAGGTGTGTTTTCCGCCGAGATGCCACATTGGACAAGGGCCTCACCACTCCTGAAGTTGAGGAGCTTCTGGTTTTTCTCATGTTGCGGCGGGGACCTCTCGAGTTATGTCGGGGACCTCAGGGAACCGCCCCTGTGGCCTCAGGAGAGGCCAGTCTCCGTGCCAGTGGTCAGGTGCCTCTGGGGATTCCTCCCCAGGCATCCCCGGGTCCTCAGGCCTCGTCTGGTGCTGAGGCAGTATCCTGAGCTTGCCTCGGCCTTGCTGACATAGGTCTTGAGTTTCCCCTGAAGCCCCCATATATGTCAGGCCTCATCTCGTCAGGAGACTTGCACATCTGCTTGCCTTCCCAGCTGCAGCAGCGGAGTCAGGCTCCCCGTCAAGCAGACCCAGGGATCTGGGTCTTGCCCTGGAGATACCCCCGGGCTGTCACAGGTGCCCGTGGGTCGGGTGTCAACCCTCAGGTTGGCAATCGAGGCAGTGCAGGGCAGTCATGTCCATCTGGAGTGGACGAGGCATTTGGGGGTTCTGGGGAAGGGTCGACTGAACCCTGAGGCTACTCCCAACACTCCTGCTCTCAGCGCCTACAGTTGGGATGGAAGGGAGCGCCGAGAACCCTTTCCCGAAGGAGCAGGGAAAGGGATCATCATGTGGAGCTGTGCAGAGGAATCGGGACAACTCAGGAATCACGGCGGGACCCTCGCTGTTTCTCTCGAATTTGTTCGAGTGGGGAGGGGCACTTCCTGGGTCAGAGCAAGGATGTGAAGGAGCCTTTTGAGTTCCAAGAAGGAAAAGATCATTTCCCCTGATATGATGCAGCAAACAAGGGCCTCACCACCCCTGCAGGGGTGAAGCTCAGGGTTTTTTTTAGTTGCAGCAGGGTCCTCTCGAGGTACGATGGGGACCTCAGAGACCCCACCCTTTGGCCTCAGGAGAGGCCAGTCACTGTGCCAGTTGCCAAGCGCCTCTGGAAATTCCTCCTTAGTCTTCGCCAGGTGCTCAGGCCTCGTCTGGTGCTGAGGCGGTGGCCTGAGCTTGCCTCACCCATGATGGCATAGGTCTTGAAGTTCCCTTGGAGCCCTCACAGGGTTTCAGGATTCTTCTCACGAGGAGACCGGCATGTCTGCTTGCCTCCCCAGCTGCAGCAGCAGGTTGAGGCTACACGTTGAACGGACACAGGGATCTGCGGCCTGCAATCGAGGTACCCCAGGGCTTTCACACGTACCAGTAGGTCAGGAGTCAAGCCTCGGGGTGAAAATCGAGGGAGTACAGAGCAGTCAGGTCCACCTGGAGTGGACATGGCATTTGAGGGACTTGGCGAATGGTGGCCCGAACCCTGAGGCAACTCTCTACTCTCCTGCTTCCAGCATCTGCTCTTGGGATGCGAAGGGATCCCCGGAAAACATTTCCCGATTGAGCACAGAAAGGGGCAATAATCTGATGCTTATCAGACGAAAAAGGGGCTCCACATGAGTCACGGTGGTACCCTGGGTGTTCCTCTCGAGTGGGAGGTGTGGGATGGGCACTTCCTGGGTCACAGCAAGGGTGTGAAGGATGCTTTTGTGCTCCAAGAGGGAAGGGGTGGTTTCCCCCGAGATGCCGCAGCAGACAAGGGCCTCATCTCGCCTGCAGGAGAGAAGCTTCTCGTTTGTCTTCAGTTGTGGCAGGGTCCTCTCGAGTTACGTTGGGGACATCAGCGTCCCTCCCCTGTGGCCTCAGGAGAGGCCAGTCTCTCTGCCAGTCGCGAGGCACCTCTGGGGATTCCTCCCCAGTCGTAGCCGGGTCCTCAGGACTCATCTGTTGCTGAGGCTGGAGCCTGAGCTTGCCTCGCCCATGCTGACATAAGTTTTGATATTCTGCTGGAGCCCACACTGGGTGTCAGGATTCGTCTTGCCAGGAGACGGGCACCTCTGCTTGCCTCCCCAGCTGCAGCAACAGGGTCAGCCTCCCCGTCGAGTGGATACAGGTATCTGGGGCTTGCCCTCGAGGTACCCCAGGGCTCTCACAGGTGCCAGTGAGTCTGCAGTCAAGACTCGGGGTGACAATCGAGGCAATGCAGGGCAGTCAGTTTCATCTGGAGTGAACGAGTCATTTGTGGGACTTTGGGAATGGTGGCCCTAACCTAGAGACTCCTCCCATCTTTATGCTGCCAGAGCCTCCTTTGGGAATGCCAAGGGAACGTCAGAAACCCTTTTGCAAAGGAGCGGGGAAAGGGACCCTCATCTGGAACTTCTCAGAAGAAAACAGGGCTCCTACTGTGTCGTGTCAGGACCCTCGGAGTTCCATTCGAAGTGGACGGTGGGGCGAGGCACTTCCTGGGTCACAGCAAGGATGTGAAGGAGCATTTCGAGGTCCAAGAGGGAAGGGGTGATTTCCCCCTAGATGTCGCAGCAGACAAGGGCCTCACCTCGCTGGCAGGGGAGGAGCATCTGGTTTTTCTCGTGTTGCGGCATGGTCCTTTCGAGTTACAACGGGGACCTCAGGGTCCCAACTTTGTGGCCTCAGGAGAGGCCAGTCTCTGAGCCAGTTGCGAGGCACCTCTGGGTTTTCCTCCCCAGTCGTTGCCAGGTCCTCAGGCCTCGTCTGGTGCTGAGGGGGTGCCTGATCTTGCCTCGCCCATACTGACATAGGTCTTGAAGTTCCCATGGAGCCCTCACAGGGGGTCAGGCCTCATCTCGCCAGGGACAGGCACGTCTGCCTGCCTCCCCAGCTGCAGAGCAGGATCAGACTACCCCTCGAGCGGACACAGGGATCTGGGGCTTGCCCTAATGGTACTCCAGGGCTGTCACAGGTGCCAGTGGGTCTGGAGTCAAGCCTCAGGGTGACAATCGAGGCCGTGCAGTGCAGTCAGGTCCATCTGGATTGGACGAGGCATTTTGGGGTCTTTGGGAATGGTGGCCCATACCATGAGGCTCCTTCCGACTCTCCTGCTGCCAACGCCACCTCTTGGGATGCCAAGGGAATGGCTAGCACGCTTTCCCGATGGAGCAGGGAAAGGGACCCTCAACTGGAGCTGCACAGGTGAAAACGGGG
>SJYF01000333.1:3857381-3895635 GCA_006410515.1 Procapra przewalskii | reverse complement strand
CTCCTCATGAGTCGGGGAATGAGACTCGGGGTTCCTCTGGAGAAGGGATGGGTGGGGCGGGGCACTTCCTGGCTCACAGCAAGGTGTGAAGGAGCCTTTCGAGTTCCAAGATGGCAGGGGTGATTTCCCCCGAGATGACGCAGTGGATAAGGGCCTTACCTTGCCTGCCTGAGTGAAGCTTCTGGTTTTTCTCGAGTTGTGGCAGGGTCCTCTCAAGTTACGACTGGGAATTCAGGGATCCACCTCTGTGGCCTCAGGAGAGGCCAGTCTCCTTGCAGGTGGCCAGGCGTCTCTGGGGATTTCTCCCCAGTCATCGCTGAATTCTCAGGCCTCGTCTGGTGCTGAGTGGCAGGCTGACCTTGCCTCAGCCATGCTGACATAGGCCTTGAGTTTCCCCTGGAGCTCCCACATATGTCAGGCCTCGTCTCGTCAGCAGACTGGCATGTCTGCTTGCCTTCACAGCAGCAGCAGCGGAGTCAGGCTCCCCATCAAACGGACACATGGATCTGGGTCTTGCCCTGCAGATACCCCCGGGCTGTCACAGGTGCCAGTGGGTCAGGAGTCAACCCTCGGGGTGACAATTGAGGCAGTGCAGGGCAGTCAGGTCCATCTGGAGTGGACGAGGCATTTGGGGGTTCTGGTGAAGGGTCGCCTGAACCCTGAGGCTCCTCCCAACTCTCCTTCTCTCAGCGCATTCTCTTGGGATGGAACGGAGAGCCGAGAGCCCTTTCCCGACGGATCAGGGAAAGGGACCCTCATCTGGAGCTGCGCAGGGGAATCGAGGCAACTCAAGAGTCACGGCTGGTCCCTCGTGGTTCCTCTCGAATTTGGTCAAGTGGGGCAGGGCACTTCCTGGGTCACAGAAAGGGTGTGAAAGAGCCTTTCGAGGTCCAAGAGTGAAGGGGTGATTTCCCACGATAGGTGCAGCGGACAAGGTCCTCACCTCGCCTGCAGGCGAGAAGCTTCAGGTTTTCCTCGAGTTGAGGCGGGGTCCTCTCAAGGTAGGAAGGAGAACTCAGGGAACTGCCCCTGTGTCTTCAGGAGAGGCCAGTCTCCGTACCAGTTGACATGCGCCACTGGGGATTCCTCCCCAGGCATTGCCGGGTATTCAGGCTTCTACTGGTGATGAGGCGTGAGCCTGATCTTGCCTCGCCCGTGCTGACATAGGTCTTGAAGTTCACCTGGAGCCCGCACAGGGGGTCAGGAATCGACTTGCCAGGAGATGGACATGCCTGCTTGCCTCCCCAGTGCAGAAGAAGTGTCAGGCTCCCCTTCGAGGGACACAGGGATCTGAGGCTGGCCCTGGAGGTACCCCAGGGCTGTCACAGATGCCACTGGGTAGGGAGTCAAGCCTCAGGATGACAATTGAGGCAGTACAGTGCAGTCAGTTCCATCTGGATTGTACCAGGCATTTGGAGATCTTGGGGAATGGTGGCTGGAAACCTGAGGCTCCTCCGGATCTCTAGCTGCCAGCACCTCCACTTGGGATGCTAATGGAGCACCCGGAATGCTTTCCCGACGGAGTAGGGAAAGGGACCCTCATCTGGAACTGCGCAGGGAAAAACAGGGCTCCTCATGAGTCGCGGTGGGATCCTCGGGTTTCCTCGCGATTGGGGACGGTTGGGTTCGGGGCACTTCCTGGGTCACAGCAAGGGTGTGAAGGAGCCTTTTCAGGTACACGTGGGAAGAGTTCATTTCCCCTGAGACGCCGCAGCGGATAGGGGCCTCAACTCGCCTGCAGGGAAGTAACTTCTGGTTTTTCTCGAGTTTCGGTGGGGTACGCTCGAGTTACGAAAGGGACCTCAGGGACCCGCCCCTGTGGCCTCAGGAGAGGCCCGTCTCCATGCCAGTTGCGAGGCACCTCTGGGGATTCCTCCCCAATAGGCGCCGGATTCTCAGGCCTCGTCTGATGCTGAGGTGGGAGCATGAGCTTGCCTCGCCCATGTTGACATAGGTCTTGAATTTCCCCTGGAGCCCCCACAGGGGGTCAGGCCTCATCTAGCCAGGAGCAGGGGACGTCTGCTTGCCTCTCCAGCTGCAGCTGCAGTATAAGGTGCCTCGTCGAGTGGACCCAGGGATCTGGGGCTTGCCCTGGAGGTACCTCAGGGCTGTCACAGGTGCCAGTGGGTCGGGAGTCAAGCCTCGGGGTGACAATCGAGGCAGTGCAGGGCAGTCAGGTTCGTATGGAGTCAACTAGGAATTTGGGGGCCTTGAGGAATGGTGTCCCGAACCCTGATGCTCCCTCGACTCTGCTGCTGCCAGCGACTCCTCTTGGGATGCCAGGGGAGCACCAGGAAACCTTTCCCGGCGGAGCAGGGAAAGGAACACTCATCTGGAGCAGTGCAGATGAAAACGGGCCTCCTCATGAGTAGCCATGGAACCCTCGGTGATCCTCTCCTGTGGGGACGGGTGGGGCGGGGCACTTCCTGGCTCAAAGCAAGGGTGTGAAGGAGACTTTCGTATTCCAGGAAAGAAGGTGTGTTTTCCGCCGAGATGCCACATTGGAAAAGGGCCTCACCACGCCTAGAGGAGAGGAGCTTCTGGTTTTTCTCGTGTTGCAGCGGGGACCACTCAAGTTACGTCGGGGACCTCAGGGACCCGCCCCTGTGGCCTTAGGAGAGGCCAGTCACGTGCCAGTGGTCAGGTGCCTCTGGGGATTCCTCCCCAGGATTCCCCGGGTCCTCAGACTTCGTGTGGTGCTGAGGCGGTAACCTGAGCTTGCCTCGGCCATGATGACATAGGTCTTGAGTTTCCCCTGGAGCCCCCACATATGTCAGGCCTCATCTCTTCAGGAGACTGGCATGTCTGCTTGCCTTCTGAGCTGCAGTAGCGGAGTCAGGCTCCCCATTCAGCGGACACAGGGATCTGGGTCTTTCCCTGGAGATACCCCCGTGCTGTCACAGGTGCCAGTGGGTCGGGGGTCAACCCTCAGGGTGACAATCGAGGCAGTGCAGGGCAGTCAGGTCCATCTGGAGTGGACGAGGCATTTGGGGGTTCTGGGGAAGGGTCGCCCGAACCCTGAGGCTCCTCCCAACTCTCCAGCTGTCAGCGCCTACTCTTGGGATGGAAGGGAGCACTGAGAACACTTTCCCGATGGAGCAGGGAAAGGGACCCTCATCTGGAGCTGCACAGTGGAATCGGGACAACTCAGGAGTCATGGCGGCACCCTCGCGGTTCCTCTCGAGTTTGGTCGAGTGGGACGGGGCACTTCCTGGGTCAGAGCAAGGATGTGAAGGAGCCTTTGACTTCCAAGAAGGAAAGGGTCATTTCCCCCGATATGACGCAGCAGACAAGGGCCTCACCACCCCTGCAGGGGTTAAGCTTCAGGTTTTTCTTTAGTTGTGGCGGGGTCCTCTCGAGGTACGACTTGGACCTCAGGGACCTGCCCCTTTGGCCTCAGGAGAGGCGAGTCACTGTGCCAGTTGCCAGGCGCCTCTGGAAATTCCTCCTTAGTCTTTGCCTGGTCCTCAGGCCTCGTCTGGTGCTGAGGCGGTGGCCTGAGCTTGCCTCACCCATGATGGCATAGGTCTTGAAGTTCCCTTGGAGCCCTCACAGGGTTTCAGGACTCTTCTCACGAGGAGACCGGCACGTATGCCTGCCTTGCCAGCTGCAGAGCAGGATCAGACTAACCCTCGAGGGAATACAGGGATCTGGGGCTTGCCCTAATGGTACTCCAGGGCTGTCACAGGTGCCAGTGGGTCTGGAGTCAAGCCTCAGGGTGACAATCGAGGCAGTGCAGTGCAGTCAGGCCCATCTGGATTGGACGAGGCATTTGGGGGTCTTCGGGAATGGTAGCCCATATCATGAGGCTCCTTCCGACTCTCCTGCTGCCAGCGCCTCCTCTTGGGATGCCAAGGGAATGGCGAGCACCCTTTCCCGATGGAGCAGGGAAAGGGACCCTCAACTGGAGATGCACAGGGGAAAACGGGGCTTCTCATGAGCCGGGGAATGAGACTCGGGGTTCCTCTGGAGAAGGGACAGGTGGGGCGGGGCACTTCCTGGCTCACAGCAAGGTGTGAAGGAGCCTTTCGAGGTCCAAGATGGAAGGGGTGATTTCCCCAGAGATCACGTAGCAGATAAGGGCCTCACCTTGCCTGCCTGGGTGAAGCTTCTGGTTTTTCTCAAGTTGTGGCAGGGTCCTCTCAAGGAACGACGGGGACCTCAGGGACCCACCCCTGTGGCCTCAGGAGAGGCCAGTCTCCGTGCAGGTTGCCAGGCGTCTCTGGGGATTCCTACCAAGTCGTCGCCGGGACCTCAGGCCTCGTCTGGTGCTGAGCGGGAGGCAGATCTTGCCTCGCTCATGCTGACATAGGTCTTGAGGTTCCCCTGGAGGCCCCACAGGGGTTAGACCTCGTCTGGCCAGGAGACGGGCACGTCTGCTTGTCTCCCCAGCTGGAGCAGCAGGGTCAGACGTGCCTTCGAAAGGACACAGGGATCTGGGGCTTGCCCTGGAAGTACCCCAGTGCTGTCACAGGTGCAGTTTTTAGGTTTCAAGCCTCGCGGTGACAATCGAGGCACTGCAGGGCACTAAGATCAATCTGGATGGGGCGAGGTCTTTGGCGTCCTGTGGAATGGTGGCGCGAACCCTGAGGCTCCTCCCGACTCTCAGACTGCCAGCGCCATTTCTTGGGGTGCCGTCGGAGCGCCGGGAACCCTTTCCCGACGGAGAAGTGAAATGGACCCTCATCTGGAGCTGCACAGGGGAATACGGGGCTCCTCATAAGTCGTGGCGGCACCTTCAGGGTTCCTCTCGAGTGGGGACAGGTGGGGCGATGCACTTCCTGGGTCACAGCAAGGGTGTGAAGGAGCCTTTTGAGGTCCATGAGGGAAGGGGTGATTTCCCCCGAGATGCCACAGCGGACAAGGGCCTCACCTCGCCCGTAGGGGAAAAGCTTCTGGTTTTTCTCGAGTTGTGGCGCAGTCCTCTCAAGTTACGATGGGGACCTCAGGGACCCGCCCCTGTTGCCTCAGGAGAGGCCAGTCTCCATGTCATTTGCCAGGTGCCTCTGGGCATTCCTCCCCGGTTGTCGCCGGTCCTCAGGTCTCGTCTGGTGCTGAGGCGGGAGCCTGAACTTGTCTCGCCCATGCTGACATTGTTGTTGAGTTTCCCCTGGATCCCCGAAAGGGAATCAGGTCTCGTATCGCCAGGAGACGGGCACGTCTGCTTGCCTCCTCATCTGCAGCGTCAGGGTCAGCCACCCCGTGGAGCGAACACAGGGATCTGGGGCTTGTCCTGGAGGTACTCTAGGGCTGTCAGAGGTGCCAGTGGGTTGGGAGTAAAGCCTTGGTGTGACAATAGAGGCAGTGCAGGGCAGTCAGTTCCATCTGGAGATCACGAAGCATTTGCGGGTCTTGGGTAATAGTGACCTGAACCCTGAGGCTCCTGACACTCCTGCTGCCAGCTCCTCCTTTCGGGATGCCAAGGGAGTGACAGGAACACATTCCCGACGAGCAGGAAAAGGGACCCTCAGCTGGAGCTGCATAGGAAAAAACGGGGCTCCTCAAGAGTCATGGTGGGACCTTCGGGGTTCCTCACGAGTAGGGACAGTTGGGGCGGGGCACTTCCTGGGTCATGGCAAGGGTGTGAAGGAGCCTTTCAAGGTTTCAGAGGGAAGGGGTGATTTTCCCCGAGATGCCACAGCAGACAAGGGCCTCTCCTCGACTGCAGGGGAGGAGCTTCTGGTTTTTCTCGAGTTGCAGCGGTGTCCTCTTGAGTTACAATGAGGATCTCAGCGACCACCCCTGTGGCCTCAGGAGAGACCAGTCTCCGTGCCAGTTGCCAGGCCCCTCTGTGGATTTCTCCCAGTCGTCGATGGGTCCTCAGATCTCGTCTGGTGCTGAGGTGGGAGCCTGAGCTTGCCTCGCCCATGCTGACATAGGTCTTGAGGTTCCCCTGGAGCCCCCACAGGGGGGCAGGAATCATCTTGTCAGGAGACGGACATGCCTGCTTGCCTCCCCTGTGCAGAAGCAGGGTCAGGCTCCCCTTTGAGGGACACAAGGATCTGGGACTTGCCCTGTAGGTACCCCAGGGCTGTCACAGGTGCCACTGGGTAGGGAGTCAACCCTCAGGGTGACAATCGAGGCAGTACAGTGTAGTCAGTTCCATCTGGAGTGTGCGAGGCATTTGGAGATCTTGGGGAATGGTGGCCAGAAACCTGAGGCTCATCCCGAAATTCCTGATGCGAGAGCCTCCACTAGGGATGCTAATGGAGTGCCGGTAACCCTTTCTCGACGGAGCAGGGAAAAGGACCCTCATCTGGAGCTGTGCAGTGGAAAACAGGGCTCCTCATGAGTCACGGCGGGACCCTCGGGTTTCCTCTCAATTGGGGACGGATGGGGCAGGGCACTTCCTGGGTCACAGCAAGGGTGTGAATGAGCCTTTCGAGGTACCCGTGGGAAGACTTGATTTCCCCTGAGTTGCCGCAGCGGATAAGGGCCTCACCTGGCCTGGAGAGGTGAAGCTTCTGGTTTTTCTCGAGTTGCATCGAGGTACTCCCGATTTATGATGGTGACCTCCGGGACGGCCCCTGTGGTCTGAGGAGAGGCCCATCTCCGTGCCAGTTGCCAGGCACCTCTTGGGATTCCTCCCCAGACGTCGCCGGATCCTCAGGCCTCGTCTGGTGCGGAGGCAGGAGCCTGCGCTTTCCTCTCCCATGCTGACACAGGTCTTGAATTTCCGCTTGAGCCCCTACAGGGGGTCAGGCCTCCTCTAGCCAGGAGCAGGGAACATCTGCTTGCCTCCCCAGCTGTAGCTGCAGCGTCAGGCACCACGTCGAGCGGACACAGTGATCTGGGGCTTGCCATGGAGGTACCTTAGGGCTGTCACAGGTGTCAGTGGGTATGGAGTCAGGCCTCGGGGTGACAATCGAAGCAGTGCAGGGCAGTCAGTTTCATCTGGAGTGTACTAGGAATTTGGGGGCCTTGAAGAATGGTGTCCCGAATCTTGAGGCTCCCTCGACTCTCCTGCTGCCAGTGACTCCTCTTGGGATGCCAAAGGAGCGCCAGGAACCCTTTCCCAATGGAGCAGGGAAAGGGACCCTCACCTGGAGTTGGGCAGATGAAATCGGGGCTCCTCATGAGTAGCCCCATGATCCTCAGGGTTCCTCTCCTGTGTGGACTGGTGGGAGGGGGCACTTCCTGGCTCAAAGCAAGTGTGTGAAGGAGAATTTCGAGTTCTGGGTAAGAAGGTGTGTTTTCCGCTGAGATGCCGCACTGTACAAGGGTTTCACTACGCCTGCAGGTGAGGAGCTTCTGGTTTTTCTCGTGTTGTGGGCAGACCTCTCGAGTTACGTTGGGGACCTCAGGGAACCGCCCCTGTGGCCTCAGGAGAGGCCAGTCTCTGTGCCAGTGTTGAGGTGCCTCTCGGGATTCCACCCCAGGCATCCCTGGGTCCTCAGACCTCGTCTGGTGCTGAGGCAGTAACCTGAGCTTGCCTCGGCCATGCTGACATATGTCTTGAGTTTCCCCTGGAGCCCCCACATATGTCAGGCCTCATCTCGTCAGGAGACTGGCACGGCTGCTTGCCTCCCCAGCTGCAGCAGCAGAGTCAGGGTCCCCGTCAAGTGGACACAGTGATCTGGGTCTTGCCCTGGTGATACCCCTGGGATGTCACAGGTGCCAGGGTGTCGGGAGTCAACCCTCGGAGTGACAATCGAGGAGGTTCAGGGCAGTCAGGTCCATCTGGTGTGGACGAGACATTTGGATGCTCTGGGGAAGGGTCGCCCGAACCCTGAGGCTCCTCCCAACTCTCCTGCTGTCAGCGCATACTCTTGGGATGGAACGGAGAGCCGAGAGCCCTTTCCCAACGGAGCAGTGAAAGGGATCCTCATCTGGAGCTGCCCAGGAGTAGCGGGACAACTCAGGAGTCAGTGTGGGACCCTCGCAGTTCCTCTCGAGTTTGGTCGAGTGGGGTGGGGCACTTCCTGGGTCACAGCAAAGGTGTGAAAGAGCCTTTCGAGGTCCAAGTGTGAAGGGGTGATTTCCCCAGAGAGCTGCAGCGGACAAGGGCCTCACCTCGCCTGCAGGCCTGAAGCTTCTGGTTTTTCTCGAGTTGAGGCAGGGTCCTCTCGAGTTAGGAAGGAGACCTCAAGGACCTGCCCCTGTGTCTTCAGGAGAGGCCCCATGCCAGTTGCCAGGTGCCTATGGGGATTCCTCCCCAGTCGTGTCCGGGTCCTCAGACCTCGTCTGGTGATGAGGCGGTAGCCTGAGCTTGCCTCAGCCATGCTGACTATGTCGTAAAGTTCCCCAGGAGTCCCCACAGGGGGTCAGGCCTCGTCTAGACAGCAGAGAGAACGTCTGCTTGCCTCCCCAGCTGCAGCTGCAGCATCAGGCGCCCCATCGAGCAGACACAGCGATCTGGGTCTTGCCCTGGAGATACCTCAGGGCTGTCACAGGTGTCAGTGGGTCGGGAGTCAAGCCTGGGGGTGACAAGAGAGGCAGTGCAGGGCAGTCCGTTTCATGTGGAGTGGACTAAGAATTTGTGGGCCTTGAGGAATGGTGTCCCAATCCCTGAGGCTCCCTCGACTCTCCTGCTGCAAGCGACTCCTCTTGGGATGCCAAGGGAGAGCCGGGAACCCTTGCTCGATGGAGCAGGGAAAGGGACCCACATCTGGATCTGAGCAGATGAAAACGGGGCTCCCCATGAGTCGCTGCTGGGCCCTCGGGGATCCTCTGCTGTGGGGACGGGTGGGGCAGGGCACTTCCTGGCTCAAAGCAAGGGTGTGAAGGAGACTTTCGAGTTCCAGGAAAGTAGTTGTGTTTTCCGCCAAGATAACACATTGGACAAGGGCCTCACCATGCCTGTAGGTGAGGAGCTTCTGGTTCTCGTGTTGCGGCGGGGACCTCTCGAGTTACGTCGGGGACCTCAGGAAACCGCACCTGTGGCCTCAGGAGAGGCCAGTCTCCGTGACAGTTCTCATGTGCCACTAGGGATTTCTCCGCAGACATCCCCGGCTGCCCAGGCCTCGGCTGGTGCTGAGGCGGTAACCTGAGCTTGCCTCGGCCATGTTGATATAGGTCTTGAGTTTCCCTGGAGCCCCCATATATGTCTGGCGTCATCTGGTCAGGAGACTGGCATGTGTGCTTGCCTTCCCAGCTGCAGCAGCTGTGTCAGGCTCCGCATCAAGCGGACACAGGGATCTGTGTCTTGCCCTGAAGATACCTCCAGTGTGTAACAGGTGCAGTGGGTAGGGAGTCAACCCTCAGGGTGACAATCGAGGGAGTGCAGGGCAGTCAGGTCCATTTTGAATGGACGAGGCATTTGGGGGTTCTGGGGAAGGGTCGCCCGAACCCTGAGGCTCCTCCCAACTCTCCTCCTGTCAGCGCCTACCCTTGGGACAGAAGGGAGCACTGAGAACCCTTTCCCTACGGAGCAGGGAAAGGGACCCCCATCTGGAGCTGTACAGGGGAATTGGGACAACTCAGGAGTCATGGCGGAACCTCACAGTTCCTCTCGAGTTTGGTCGAGTGGGGTGGGGCACTTCCTGGGTCACAGCAAGTTTGTGAAAGAGCCTTTCGAGGTCCAAGTATGAAGGGGTGATTTCCCCGAGAGCTGGAGCAGACAGGGGCCTCACCTCGCCTGCAGGCGAGAAGCTTCTGTTTTTTCTAGAGTTGAGCCAGGGTCCTCTCGAGTTAGGAAGGAGACCTCAGGGACCTGCCCCTGCAGCCTTAGGTGAGGGCCGTCTCCGTGCCAGTTGCCAGGAGCCTCTGGGGATTCCTCCCCAGTCGTCGCCTGATCATTAGGCCTCGTCTGGTTCTGAGGCAGGAGCCTGAGCTTACTTCGCCCATGCTGACATAAGTCTTGAGGTTCTCCTGGAGCCCCCACAGGGGGTCAGGAATCGTCTTGCCTCGAGACGGACATGTCTCCTTGCCTCCCCAGTGCAGAAGCAGGGTCAGGCTCCACTTCAAGTGACACAAGGAACTGGGGTTAACCCTGTAGGTACCCCAGGGCTGTCAGAGGTGCGACTGGGTAGGGAGTCAAGCCTCAGGGTGACAATCGAGGCAGTACAATGTAGTCAGTTCCATCTGGAGTGTACGAGGCATTTGGAGATCCTGGGGAATGTTGGCCGTAAACCTGAGGCTCCTCCCTAATCTCCTGCTGCCAGCGCCTCCACTTGGGATGCTAATGGAGCGCTGGTAATCCTTTCCTGACGGAGCAGGGAGAGGGACCCTCATTTGGAGCTGCACAGGGGAATCGGGACCACTCAGGAGTCACGGCGCGACCATCGCGGCTCCTCTTGAGTTTGGACGAGAGGGGAGGGGCTCTTCCTGGTCACAGCAAGGGTGTGAAAGAACCTTTCGAGATCCAAGAGGGAAGGGGTGATTTCGCCTGAGAGCTGCAGCGGACAAGGGCCTCACCTCGCCTGCAGGCGAGAAGCTTCTGGTTTTTCTCGAGTTGAGGCGGAGTCCTCTTGAGTTAGGAAGGAGACCTCAGGGACCTGCCCCTGTGTCTTCAGGAGAGGCAAATTTCGTGCCAGTTGCCAGGCGCCACTGGGGATTCTTCCCATTTGTCGCCGGGTACTCAGCCGTCATCTGGTGCTGAGGCGGTAACCTGAGCTTGCCTCGCCTATGCTGACATAGGTCTTGAGGTTCCCCTGAAGCACCCACAGGGAGTCAGGCATCGTCCTGCCAAAAGGCGCACATGTCTGCTTGCCTCCCCAGTACAGAAGCTGGGTCAGGCTCCTCTTCAAGGGACACAGGGATCTGGGGCTTGCCCTGTAGGTACCCCAAGAGTGTCACAGGTGCCACTGGGTAGGGAGTCAAGCCTCAGGGTGACAATCGAGGCAGTACAGTGTAGTCAGTTCCATCTGAAGTGTACGAGGCATTTGGAGATCTTAGGGAATGGTGGCCGGAAACCTGAGGCTCCTCCCGAATCTCCGGCTGACAGCACCTCCACTTGGGATGCTAATGGAGCGCCGGTAACCCTTTCTCGACGGAGCAGGGAGAGGGACCCTCATCTGGAGCTGTGCAGGGGAAAACATTGCTCCTCATGAGTCGGGGCGGGACTCTCGGGTTTCCTCTCGATTGGATATGGATGGGGCAGGGCACTTCTTGGGCCACAGCAAGGTTGTGAATCAGCCTTTTGAGGTACTCGTGGGAAGAGTTGATATCCGCTGAGATGCCGCAGTGGATAAGGGCCTCACTTCGCCTGGATTGGAGAAAACTCTGGTTTCTCTCAAGTTCTGGCAGGGTACTATCGATTTACGAAGCGGACCTCAAGTACCCGCCCCTGTGGCCTCAGGTGTGGCCCGTCTCCGTGCCAGTTGCCAGGACCCTCTGGGGATTCCTCCCCAGTCATCGCCAGATCATTAGGCCTCGTCTGGTGCTGAGGCAGGAGCCTGAGCTTACCTCGCCCATGCTGACATAGGTCTTGAGGTTCTCCTGGAGCCCCCACAGGGCGTCAGGAATCATCTTGCCCGGAGACGGACATGTCTGCTTGCTTCCCCAGTGCAGAAGCAGGGTCAGGCTTCACTTCGAGTGACACAAGGATCTGGGGTTAGCCCTGTAGGTACCCCAGGGCTGTCACAGGTGCGACTGGGTAGGGAGTCAAGCCTCAGGGTGACAATCGAGGCAGTACAGTGTAGGCAGTTCCATCTGTAGTGTCCGAGGCATTTGGAGATCCTGGGGAATGGTGGCCATATACCTGAGGCTCCTCCCGAATCTCCTGCTGCAAGCGCCTCTGCTTGGGATGCTAATGGAGTGCCGGTAACCCTTTCTCGACGGAGCAGGGAAAAGGACCCTCATGTGGAGCTGCGCAGGGGAAAACAGGGCTCCTCATGAGTCGGGGCAGGACTCTCGAGTTTCCTCTCAATTCGATACGGATGCGGCAGGGCACTTCCTGGGTCACAACAAGGGTGTGAAGGAGCCTTTCGAGGTACTCGTGGGAAGAGTTGATTTCCCCTGAGGTGCCACATTGGACAAGGGCCTCACCATGCCTGTAGGTGAGGAGCTTCTGATTTTTCTCGTGTTGCGGCGAGGACCCCTCGAGTTTCATCAGGGACCTCAGGGACCCACCCCTGTGGCCTCAGGAGAGGCCAGTCTCCGTGCCAGTGGTCAGGAGCCTCCGGGGATTTCTCCACAGTCGTCGCCAGTTCCTCAGTCCTCGTCTGGTGCTGAGGAGGTAACCCGAGCTTGCCTCGGCCATGCTGACATATGTCTTGAGTTTCCCCTGGAGCCCCCACGTTTGTCAGGCCTCATCTCATCAGGAGACTGGCACGTCTGCTTGCCTTCCCAGCTGCAGCAGCGGAGTCAGGCTCCCCGTCAAGCGGACACAGGGATCTGGGTCTTGCCCTGGACATACCCCTGGGCTGTCACAGGTGCCAGTGGGTCAGGAGTCAACCCTCGGAAATACAATCGAGGCAGTGCAGGGCAGTCAGGTCCATCTGGAATGGACGAGTCGTTTGGGGGTTCAGGGAAAGGGTCATTCGAACCCTAAGACTCCTCCCAACTCTCCTGCTCTCAGCGCCTACTCTAGGGATGGAAGGGTGCGCTGAAAACCCTTTCCCGACAGATCAGGGAAAGGGACCCTCATCTGAAGCTTCCCAGGGGAATTGGGACAACTCAGGAGTCACGGCGGGATCCTCGTGGTTCCCTGGAGTTTGGTCGAGTGCGGCGGGGCACTTCCTGCATCACAGCAAGGGTATGAAAGAGCCTTTCTAGGTCCAAGAGTGAAGAGGTGATTTCCCCGACAGCAGCAGAAGACAAGGGCCTCACCCCGCCTGCAGGCGAGAAGCTTCTGGTTTTTCTCGAGTTGAGGCGGGGTCCTCTCGAGTTAGGAAGGAGACCTCAGGGACCTGCCCCTCTGTATTCAGGAGAGGACAGTCTCCGTGCCATTGCCAGGCGCCACGGAGGATTCCTCCCCAGTCGACGCCGGGTCCTCAGGCCTCGTCTGGGGCTGAGGCGGGAGCCTGAGCTTACCTCACTCATGCTGACATAGGACTTGAGTTTCCCCTGGAGCCCCCATAGGGGGTCAGGAATAGTTTTGCCAGGAGACGTCGTGTCTGCTTGCCTCCCCAGTGAAGAATCAGGGTTAGGCTCTCCTTCAAGAGACACAGGGATGTGGGGCTTGCCCTTGAGGCACCCCAGGGCTGTCACAGGTCCCACTGGGTAGGGAGTCAAGCCTCAGGGTGACAATCGAGGCAGTACAGTGTAGTCAGTTTCATCTGGATTGTACGAGGCATTTGGAGTTCCTGGGGAATGTTGACCGGAAACCTGAGGCTTCTCCGGAATCTCCTGCTGCGAGCGCCTCCACTTGGGATGCTAATGGAGCACCAGTATCCCTTTCCGGACGGAGCAGGGAGAGAGACCCTTATCTGGAGCTGCGCATTGGAAAACGGGGCTCCTCATGAGTCGCGGCGGGACCGTCGGGTTTCCTCTCGATTGGGGACGGATGGGGCGGGGCACTTCCTGGGTCACAGCAATGATGTGAAGGAGCCTTTCGAGGTACCCGTGGGAAGAGTTGATTTCCCCTCAATATGAGATGCCATATTGGACAAGGGCCTCACAATGCCTGTAGGTGAGAAGCTTCTGGTTTTTCTTGAGTTGCGGCGGGGTCCTCTCGAGTTACATCGGGGACCTCAGGGACCCTCCCCTGTGGCCTTAGGAGAGGCCAGTCACGTGCCAGTGGTCAGGTGCCTCTGGGGATTCCTCCCCAGGATTCCCCGGGTCCTCAGACTTCGTGTGGTGCTGAGGCAGTAAACTGAGCTTGCCTCGGACATGCTGACATAGGTCTTGAGTTTCCCCTGGAGCACCCACATATGTCAGGCCTCGTGTCATCAGGAGACTGGCACGTCTGCTTGCCTTCCTAGCTGCAGCAGCGGAGTCAAGCTCCCTGTCAAGTGGACACAGGGTTCTGGGTCTTGCCCTGGAGATACTCCCGGGCTGTCACAGATGCCAGTGGATCGGGAGTCAAACCTCGGGGTGATAATCGAGGCAGTGCAGAGCAGTCAGGTCCATCTGGAGTGGACGAGTCATTTGAGTGTTCTGGGGTAGGGTCGCCCGAACCTTGAGGCTCCTTCCAACTCTCCTGCTGTCAGCGCCTACTCTTGGAATGGAAGGGAGCGCCGAGAACCCTTTCCAGACGGACCAGGGAAGGGGACCCACATCTGGAGCTGCGCAGGGGAATCGAAACAACTCAGGAGTCACGGCGGGACCCTCGCGGTTCCTCTCCAATTTGGTCGAGTGGGGCGGGGCACTTCCTGGGTCAGAGCAAGGGTGTGAAAGAGCCTTTCGAGGTCCAAGAGTGAAGGGGTAACTTCCGTCGAGAGCTGCAGCGGACAAGGACCTCACCTCACCTGCAGGCGAGAAGCTTCTGATTTTTCTCGAGTTGAGGCGTGGTCCTCTCGAGTTAGGAAGGAGAACTCAGGGACCTGCCCATGTGTCTTCAGGAGAGGCCATTCTCCATGCCAGTTGACAGGCCCCACTGGGGATTCCTCCCCAGTCGTCGCCAGGTCCTCAGGCTTCATCTGGTGCTGAGGCGGAAGCCTGAGTTTGCCTCGCCCATGCTGACAGAGGTCTTGAGTTTCCCCTGGAGGCCCCACAGAGGGTCAGGAATCGTCTTGCCAGGAGACGGATATGCCTGCTTGCCTCCCCAGTGCAGAAGCAGGGTCAGGCTCCCCTTCGAGGGACACAGGGATCTGGGGTTTTCCCTGTAGGTACGCCGGGGCTGATACAGATGCCACTGGGTAGGGAATCAAGCCTCAGGTTGTCAATCGATGCAGTACAGTTTAGTCAGTTCCATCTGGAGTGTACAAGGCATTTGGAGATCTTGGGGAATGGTGGCCGGAAACCTGAGGCTCCTCCCGAATCTCCTGCTGCCAGCACATCCACTTAGGCTGCTAATTGATCGCCGGTAACCCTTTCCCGACGGAGCAGGGAGAGGTAAACTCATCTGGAACTGAGCAGGGGAAAACAGGGCTCCTCATGGGACTCAGCAGGACCCTCGGGTTTCCTCTTGATTGGGGACGAAGGGTGGGCACTTCGGGCTCACAACAAGGGTGTGAAGGAGCCTTTCAAGGTGCACGTGGGAAGAGTTTATTTCCCCTGAGGTGGCGCAGCGGTTAAGGACCTCACCTCGCCTGCAGGGGAGAAGCTTCTGGTTTTTCTCGAGTTGCGGCGGGGTCCTCTCGAGTTACGACGGGGACCTCAGGGACCCGCCTTTGTGGACAGGAGAGGTCCATCTCTGGCCAGTTGCCAGGCGCCTCTGGGGTTCCTCCCCAGTCGTTGCTGGATCCTCAGGCCTTGTCTGGTGCTGAGGCGGGAGCCAGAACTTGCCTCGCCCATGCTGACATAGGTCTTGATGTTCCCCTGGCACCCCAACAGGTAGTCAGGCCTCGTCTAGCCAGGAGCGCAGAACATCTGCTTGACTCCCCAGCTGTAGCTGCAGCATCAGGCGCCCCGTCAAACGGACACAGTGATCTGGGGCTTACCCTGGAGGTACCTGAGGGCTGTCGGAGGTGCCACTGAGAGAGAAGTCAAGCCTCGGGGTGACAATCGAGGCAGTGCAGGGCAGTCAGGTTCATCTGGAGTGTACTAGGGATTTGGGGGCCTTGAGGAATGGTGTTCCGAACCCTGAGGCTCCCTCGACTCTCCTGCTGCCAGCGACTCCACTTGAGATGCCAAAGGAGCGCTGGGAACCCTTTCCCGACAGAGCAGGGAAAGGGACCCTCATCTGGAGCTGCGCAGATGAAAACGGGTCTCCTCATGAGTCGCCAGGGGACCCTCAGGGATCCTGTCCTGTGAGGACGGGTGAGGCGGGGCACTTCCTGGCTCAAAGCAAGGGTGCAAAAGAGAATTTCGAGTTCCAGGAAAGAAGGTGTGTTTTCCGCTGAGATGCCGCATTTGACAAGGGCCTCATCACACCTGTAGGTGAGGAGTTTCTGGTTTTTCTCGTGTTGCGGCTGGGACCTATCGAGTTACATAGGGGACCTCAAGGAACCGCCCCTGTGGCCTCAGGAGAGGACAGTCTATGTGCCAGTGGTTAGGTGCCTCTGGGGATACCTCCCCAGACATCACCGGGTCCTCAGGCCTGGGCTGGTGCTGAGGCGGTAACATGAGCTTGCTTTGGCCATGCTGACATAGGTCATGAGTTTCCCCTGGAGCCCCCACATATGTCAGGCCCCGTCTCGTCAGGAGACTGGCACGTCTGCTTTTCTTCCCAGCTTCAGCAGTGGAGTCAGGCTCCCAGTCAAGCAGACACAGGGATCAGGGTCTTGCCCTGAAGATACCCCAGGGCTGTCACAGTTGCCAATGCGTTGGGAGTTAACCCTCACAGTGACAATATAGGCAGTGTAGGGCCGTCACTTCCATTTGGGGTGGACGAGGCATTTGGGGGTTCTGGGGAAGGGTCGCCCAAACACTGAGGCTCCTCCTAACACTCCTGCGGTCAGCGCCTACTCTTGGGATGGAAGGGAGCGCAGAGAACCCTTTCCCAACGGAGCAGTGAAAGGGACCCTCATCTGGAGCTGCACAGGGGAATCGGGACAACTCAGGAGTAAAGGCAGTTCCTCTGGAGTTCCTCTGGAGTTTGGTCGAGTTGGGCGGGGCACTTGCTGGGTCACAAAAAGGGTGTGAAAGAGGCTTTCAAGATCCAAGGGTGAAGGGGTGATTTCCCGCGAGAGCTGAAACGGACACGGTCCTACCTCGCCTGCGGGTGAGAAGCTTCTGGTTTTTCTTGAGTTGAGGCGGGGTCCTCTCGAGTTAGAAAGGAGACCTCAGGGAGGGGCCCGTTTCTTCAAGAGAGGCCAGTCTCCGTGCCAGTTGCCAGGCGCCACTGGGGCTTCCTCCACAGTTGTCGACGGGTCCTCAGGCCTCGTCTGGTGCTGAGGCAGGAGACTGTGCTTGCGTCGCCCATGCTGACATAGGTCTTGAGGTTCCCCTGGAGCCACACAGGGGGTCAGGAATCGTCTTGCCAGGAGACGGGCATGTCACTTGCCTCCCCAGTGCAGAAGCAGGGTCAGGCGCCACTCGAGGGACACAGGGATCTGGGGCTTACCGTCGAGTTACCCCGGGGCTGTCACAGGTGCCACTGGATAGGGCGTCAAGCCTCAGTGTGACAATAGAGTCATTACAGTGCAGTCAGTTCCATCTGGAGTGTACGAGGCATTGGAGATTGGGTAATGGTGGCCGGAAACCTGAGACTTCTCCCGAATCCCCAGCTGCCAGCACCTCCACTTGGGTTGCTAGTGAAGCGCTGGTAACCCTTTCCCCACGGAGCAGGGAGAGGGACCCTCATCTGGAGCTGTGCAGGGGAAAACAGGGCTCCTAATGAGTCGCGGAGGGAAGCACGGGTTTCCTCTCGATTGGGGATGGATGGGGCAGAGCAATTTCTGGGTCAGAGCAAGGGTGCGAAGGAGCCTTTCGAGGTGCCCATGGGAAGAGCTGATTTCACCTGAGGTGCCGCAGCGGATAAGGGCGTCACCTCGCCTGCAGGGAAGAAGCGTCTGGTTTTTCTCGAGTTGCGGCAGGGTACTCTAGAGTTACGATGGAGACAAAAGTTATCCATCCCTGTGGTCTCAGCAGTGGCCCGTATCTGTGCCAGTTGCCAGGCGCCTATGGGTATTCCTCCCCAGTCGTCGCTGGTGCCTCAGGCCTCGTCTGTTGCTGAGGCGGGAGCCTTAGCTTGCCTCGCCCATGCTGACATAGGTCTTGAAGTTCCCCTGGAGCCCCCACAGGGGGTCAGTCCTCATCTATCCAGGAGAGCGGAACATCTGCATGCCTCCCCAGCTGAAGCTGCAGCATCAGGCGCCCCGTCGAGCAGACACAGGGATCTTGGGCTTGCCCTGGAGGTACCTCAGGGCTGTCACAGGTGCCAGTGTGTCGGGAGTCAAGCCTAGGGGTGACAATCGAGGCAGTGCAGGGCAGTCAGGTTCATCTGGAGTGGACTAGAAATTTGGGGGCCCTGAGGAATGGTTTCCCGAACCCTGAGGCTCCCTCGAGTCTCCTGCTGCCAGCGACTCCTCTTGGCATGCCAAGGGAGCGCCGGGAACCCTTTCTTGATGGAGCAGGGAAAGGGACCCTCATCTGGAGCTGCGCAGAAGAAAACGCGGCTCCTCATGAGTCGCCACGTGACCCTCTGGGATCCTCTCCTGTGGAGACGGGTGGTGTGAGGCACTTCCTGGCTCAAGGGAAGGGTGTGAAGGAGACTTTCGAGTTCCAGGAAAGAAGGTGTATTTTCCGCCTAGATGCCATATTGGACAAGGGCCTCACCACGCCTGTAGGTGAGGAGATTCTGGTTTTTATCATGTTGCGGCGGGGACCACTCGAGTTATGTCGGGGACCTCAGGGAACACACCTGTGGCCTCAGGAGAGGCCAGTCTCCATGCCAGTGTTCAGATGCCTCTGGGGATTCCTCCCCAGGCATCCCCGGGTCGTCAGGCCTCGTCTGGTGGTGAGGCGGTAACCTGAGCTTGCCTCGGCCGTGCTGACATAGGTCTTGAGTTTCCCCTGGAGCACCCACATATGTCAGGCCTCATCTCGTCAGGAGACTGGCACGTCTGCTTGCCTTCCCAGCTGCAGCAGTGGAGTCAGGCTCCCCGTCAAGTGGACCTAGGGATCTGGGTCTTGCCCTAGAGATACCCCTGGTCTGTCACAGTTACCAGAGGGTCGGGAGTCAACCCTCGGGGTGACAATCAAGGCAGTACAGGGCAGTCAGGTCCATCTGGAGTGGACGAGGCATTTGGGGGTACTGGAAAACGGTGGCCCGAACCCTGAGGCTCCTCCGAAATCTTGTGCTACCAGCGCCTTCTCTTGGGAAGGAAGGGAGCGCCGAGAACCCTTTCCCGATGGAGCAGGGAAAGGGACCCTCATCTGGAGCTGGGCAGTGGAATCGGGACAACTCAGGAGTCACGGTGGGACCCCTATGGTTCCTGTCGAGTTTGGTCGAGTGGGGCGGGGCACTTCCTGGGTCACAGCAAGGGTGTGAAAGAGCATTTCGAGGTCCAAGAGTGAAGGGGTGATTTCCACCGAGAGCTACAGCGAACAAGGGCCTCAACTCGCCTTCAGACGAGAAGCTTCTGGTTTTTCTCAAGTTGAGGCGGGGTCCTCTCGAGTTAGGAAGGAGACCTCAGGGACCTGCACATGTGTCTTCAGGAAAGGCCAGTCTTCGTGCCAGTTACCAGGCGCCACTGGGGATTCTTCCCCAGTCGTCACCGGGTCCTGAGGCCTCGTCTGATGCTGAGGCGGGAGCCTGAGTTTGCCTCGCCCATGCTGACATAGGTCTTGAGGTTCCCCTGCAGCCCCCAGAGGGGGTCAGGTATCGTCTTGCCAGGAGACGGACATGTCTCCTTCCTCCCCAGTGCAGCAGCATGGTCAGGCTCCCCTTCGAGGGACACAGAGATCTGGGGCTTGCCCTGAAGGAACCGCAGGGCTGTCACAGGTGCCACTGGGTAGGGAGTCAAACTTCAGGGTGAAAATCGAGGCAGTACTGTCTAGTCAGTTCCATCTGGAGTTTATGAGGCATTTGGACATCTTGGGGAATGGTGGCCGGAAACCTGAGGCTCCTCCCGAAGCTCCTGCTGCCAGCTCCTCTACTTGGATGCTAAAGGAGCGCCGGTAATGCTTTCCCGAAGGAGCAGGGAAAGGGACCCTCATCTGGAGCTGTGCAGGGGAAAACAGGGCTCCTCATGAGTCGCGGCGGGACCCTCGGGTTTCCTCTCAATTGGAAACAAATGGGCCCGAGCACTTCCTAGGTCAGAGCAAGAGTGTGAAGGATCCTTTCGAGGTACCCGTGGGAAGAGTTGATTTCCCCTGAGATGCCTCAGCGAATAAGGGCCTCACCTCGCCTGCAGGGGAGAAGATTCTGGTTTTCTCGAGTTGCGGCGGGGTACTCTCGAGTTATGATGGGGACCTCAGGGACCCGCCCCTGTGGCTTCAGGAGAGGCCCGTCTCCGTGTCAGTTGCCAGGCGCCTGTGGGGATTCCTACCCAGTCGTCGCCGGAACCTCAGGCCTCGTCTGGTGCTGAGGCAGGAGCCTGAGCTTGCCTCGTCCATGCCCACATAGGTCTTGAAGTTCCCCTGGAGCGTAACAGTGGGACAGCCTCGTATAGCCAGGAGCGGGGACCGTCTGCTTGCCTTCCCAGCTGCAACTGCAGCATCAGGCGCCCCTTGAGCAGACACAGGGATCTAGGGCTTTCCCTGGATGTACCTCAGGACCGTCACAGTTGCCAGTGAGTTGGAAGTCAAGCCTCGGGGTGTCAATCGAGGCAGTGCAAGGCAGTCAGGTTCGTCTGGGTGGACTAGGAATTTGGGGGCCTTGAGAAAGGTGTCCCATACCCTGAGGCTCCCTCAACTCTCCTCCTCCCAGTGACTCCTCTTGGGATGCAAAGGGAGTGCCAGGAACCCTTTCCCGATGGAGCAGGGAAAACGACCCTCATCTGAAGCTGCCCAGATGAAAACGGGGCTCCTCATGAATCGCCGCAGGACCCTCAGGGTACCTCTCCTGTGGGGACAGGTGGGGCGGGGCACTTCCTGGCTCAAAGCAAGGGTGTGAAGGAGACTTTCGAGTTCCAGGAAAGAAGGTGTGTTTTCCGCCGAAATGCCATATTGGACAAGGGCCTCACCACGCCTTTAGGTGAGGAGCTTCTGGTTTTTCTCGTGTTGCGGCGGGGACCTCTCGAGTTACATCGGGGACCTCAGGGAACCACACCTGTAGCCTCAGGAGAGACCAGTCTCCATGCCAGTGGTCAGGTGCCTCTGGGATTCCTCCCCAGGCATCCCCGAGTCCTCACACCGCGTCTGGTGCTTAAGCGGTAACCTGAGCTTGCCTCGGCCATGCTGATATAGGTCTGAGTTTCCCCTAGAGCCGACACATATGTCAGGCTTCATCTCATCAGGAGACTGGCACGTCTGCTTGCCTTCCCAGCTGCAGCAGCAGAGTCAGGCTCCCCGTGAAGCGGACACAGTGATCTGGGTCTTGTCCTGGAGATACCCTCAGGCTGTCACAGGTACCAGAGGGTCGGGAGTCAACACTCGGGGTGACAATCGAGGCAGTGCAGAGCAGTCAGGTCCTTCTGGAGTAGACGAGGCACTTGGGGGTTCTGGAGAATGGTCGCCCGAACCCTGAGGCTCCTCCCAACTTTCCAGCTGTCAGCGCCTAATCTTGGGATGGAAGGGAGCGCCGAGAACCCTTTCCTGATGGAGCAGGGAAAGGGACCCTCATCTGGAGCTGCACAGGGGAATCAAGACAACTCAGGAGTTACGGCGAGACCCTCGGTGTTCCTCTCGAGTTTGGTCGAGTGGGGCGGAGCACTTTCTGGGTCACTGCAAGGGTGTAAAAAAAGCCTTCGAGGTCCAAGAGTGAAAGGGTGATTTCCCCCGAGAGCTGCAGCGGACAAGGGACTCACCTCGCCTGCAGGCGAGTAGCATCTGGTTTTTCTCGAGTTGAGGCGGGGTCCTCTCGGTTTAGGAAGGAGACCTCAGAATCCTGCCCCTGTGTCTTCAGGAGATGCCACTCTCCGTGCCAGTTGCCAGGAGCTGTTGGGGATTCTCTCCAGTCGTCGCCGGGTCCTCAGGCCTCGTCTGGTACTGAAGCAGGAGCCTGAGGTTGCCTCGCCCATGCTGACATAGGTCTTGAGGTTCCCCTGCAGCCCCCAGAGGGGGTCAGGTATCGTCTTGCCATGATACGGACATGTCTGCTTGCCTCCCCAGTGCAGAAGCAAGATCAGGCTCCCCTTCGAGGGACACAGGGATCTGGGGCTGGACCTTTAGGTACCCCAGGGTTGTCACAGGTGCCACTGGGTACGGAGTCAAGCCTCAGGGTGACAACAGAGGCAGTACAGTGTAGCCAGTTCCATCTGGATTGTATTAGGCATTTGGAGATCTTGGGGAATGGTGGCTGGACACTTGAGTCTCCTCCCGAATCTCCTTCTGCCAGCACCTCCACTTGGGATGCTAATGGAGAACTGGTAACCCTTTCCCGAAGGAGCAATGAAAGGGAACCTCTTCTGGAGCTGCGCAGATGAAAATGGGGCTCTTCATGAGTCGCCGCAGAACCCTCGGGGATCCTCTGCTGTGGGGATGGGAGGAGCGGGGCACTTCCTGGCTCAAAGCAAGGGTGTGAAGGAGACTTTCGAGTTCCAGGAAAGACGGTTTGTTTTCTGCCGAGATACCACATTGGAAAATGTCCTCACCACGCCTGTAGGTGAGGAGCTTCTGGTTTTTCTCATTTTGCGGCAGGGACCTCTCGATTTACATCCCAGACCTCAGGAAACGGCCCCTGTGGCTTCAGGAGAGGCCAGTCTTCGTGCCAGTGGTCAGGTGCCTCTGGGGATTCCTCCCCAGGCATCCCAGTTCCTCAGGCCTCATCTGGTGCTGAGGCGGTAAACAACTTGCCTCGGCCCTGCTGACATAGGTCTTGAGTTGCCCCTTGAGCCCCCACATATGTCAGGCCTCCTCTCGTCAGGAGACTGGCAAGTCTGCTTGCCTTCCCAGCTGCAGCAGCAGAGTCAGGCTCCCCGTGAAGTGGACACAGGGATCTGAGTCTTGCCCTGGAGACACCCTCGGGCTGTTACAGGTGCCAGTGGGTGGGAGTCAAGCCTCAGGGTGACAATCGAGGCAGTGCAATGCAGTCAGGTTCATCTTGAGTTGACTAGGAATTTGAGGCCCTTGAGGAATGGTGTCCCGAACCCTGAGTCTCCCTCGAATATCCTGCTGCCAGCGACAACCTTGGGATGCCAAGGGGGCACCTGGAACCCTTTCCCGATGGAGCAGGGAAAGGGACCCTCATCTGGAGCTGCGCAGATGAAACCTGGGCTCCTCATGAGTCGCCGCCGGACCCTCGTGGATCCTCTGCTGTGCGGAAGGGTGGGGTGGGGCACTTCGTGGCTCAAAGCAAGGGTGTGAGGAGACTTTCGAAATCCAGGAAAGAAGGTGTGTTTTCCACCGAGATGCCATATTGGACAAGGGCCTCACCACGCATGTAGGTGAGGAGCTACTGGGTTTTCTCCTGTTACAGCAGGGACCTCTCGAGTTATGTCGGGAATGCCCCTGTAACCTAATGAGAGGCCAGTCTCCATGCCAGTGGTAAGGTGCCTCTGGGTATTCCTGTGCAGGCATCCCTGGGTCCTCAGGCCTGGTCTTGTGCTGAAGCAGTAATCTGAGCTTGCCTCGGCCATGCTGACATAGGTTTTGAGTTTCCTCTGGCTCCCCCACATATGTCAGGCCTCGTCTCGTCAGGAGACTGGCACGTCTTCTTGCCTTCCAAGCTGGAGCAGCGGAGTCACGCTCCCCGTCAAGCGGACACAGGAATCTGGGTCTTGCCCTGCAAATACCTCCGGGTTGTCACAGGTGCCAGTGGGTCGGGAGTCAACCCTCGGGCAGGCAATCGAGGCAGTGCAGGGCAGTCAGGTCCATCGGGAGTGAACGAGGCATTTGGGGGTTTTGGGGAAGGGTCGCCAGAACCCTGAGGCTCCTCCCAACTCTCCTGCTATCAGCGCCTACTCTTGGGATGGAAGGGAGCTCCGAGAACCCTTTTCTGACGGAGCAGGGAAAGGGACCCTCATCTGGAGCTGTGGAGGGGAAACAGGGCTCCTCATGAGTCGCAGCGGCACCCTCGGGTTTCCTCTCGACTGGGGACGGATGGGGCGGGGCATTTCCTGGGTCACAGCAAGGGTTTGAAGGAGCCTTTCGAGGTACCCATGGGAAGAGTTGATTTCCCCTGAGATGCCGCAGCAGATAAGGGCCGAACCTTGCCTGCAGGGGAGAAGCTTCTGGTTTTTTTGAGTTGCGGCGGGTACTCTCCAGTTACAACGGGGACCTCAGGGACCTGCCCCTATGGCCTCAGGAGAGGCCCGTCTCCGTGCCAGTTGCCAGGCGCCTCTGGTGATTCCTCCCCAGTGTTCGCCGGATCCTCAGGCCTCGTCTGGTGCTGAGGCAGGAGCCTGAGCTTGCCTCGCCTATGCTGACATAGGTATTACAGTATCCCTGGAGGCACCACAGGGTATCAGGCCTCATCTAGCCTGGAGCGGGGAACGTCTGCTTGCCACCCCAGCTGCAGCTGCAGCATCAGGTGCACCATCGAGCGGACACAGGGATCTGAGGCTTGCCCTGGAAGTACCTCAGGGCTGTTACAGGTGCAAGTGTCTCGGGACTCAAGCCTCAGGGTGACAATCTAGGCAGTACAGGGCAGTCAGGTTCATCTGGAGTGAACTAGGAACTTGGGGTCCTTGAGGAATGGTGTTCCAACCCTGAGGCTCCTTCCACTCTCCTGCTGCCAGCGACTCCTCTTGGTATGCCAGGGAGCTCCAGGAAACCTTTCCAGACGGAGCAGGGAAAGGGACCCTCATCTGGAGCTGTGCAGATTAAAACGGGGCTCCTCATGAGTTGCCGCGGGACCCTTGGGGATCCTCTTCTGTGGGGAAGGGTGGGGTGGGGCACTTCCTGGCTCAAAGCAAGGGTATGAAGGAGACTTTCGAGTTCCGGGAAAGAAGGTGTGTCTTCTACCATGATGCCACATTGGACAAGGGCCTCACCACGCATGTGGGTGAGGAGCTACTGGGTTTTCTCGTGTTGCAGCGGGGACTTCTCGAGTTAAGTCGTGGACTTCAGGGAACCGCCCCTGTGGCTTCAGGAGAGGCCAGTCTCCGTGCCATTGGTCAGGTGCCTCTGGGGATTCCCCCGCAGGCATCCCCGGGTCCTAGGGCCTCGTCTGGTGCTGAGGCGGTAACCTGAGCTTGCCTCGGCCATGCTGACATAGGTCTTGAGTTTCCCCTGGAGCCCCCACATATGTCAGGCCTCATCTCGTCAGGAGACTGACATGTCTGCTCTCCTTCCCAGTGCAGCAGCGGAGTCAGGCTACCCGTCAGCGGACACAGGGATCTGGGTCTTGCCCTGGAGATACCCCTGGGTTCTCACAGGTGCCAGTGGGTTGGGAGTCAACCCTCGGGCAGGCAATCGAGGCAGTGCAGGGCAATCAGGTCCATCGGGAGTGGACGAGGCATTTGGGGGTTCAGGGGAAGGGTCGCCTGAAACCTGAGGCTCCTCCTAACTCTCCTGCTGTCAGCACCTACTCCTGGGATGGAAAGGATCGCCGAGAACTTTTTCCTGACAGAGCAGGTAAAGGTTCCCTCATCTGGGGCTGTGCAGGGGAAACAGGGCTCTTCATGAGTCGCAGCGAGACCCTCGCCTTTCCTCTCGCTTGGGGACGGATGGGGCCGGGCACTTCCTGGGTGCCAACGAGGGTTTGAAGGAGCCTTTCGAGGTACCCGAAGGAAGAGTTGATTTCCCCTGAGATGTCACAGCAGATAAGTGCCTCACCTCGCCTGCAGGGGAGAACCTTCTGGTTTTTCTCGAGTTACGGGTGGTACTCTCGAGTTACCATGGGGACCTCAGGGACCCGTCCCTGTGGCCTCAGCAGAGGCCCGTCTCCGTGCCAGTTGCCAGGCGCCTCTGGGGATTCCTACCCAGGCGTCGCGGGTTCCTCAGGCTTCATCTGGTGCTGAGGCAGGAGCCTGAGCTTGCCTCACCTATGCTGACATAGGTGTTAAAGTATCCCTGGCGCCCCCACAGGGGGTCAGGCCTCGTCTAGCCTGGAGCAGGGAACGTCTGCCTGCCACCCCAGCTGCAGCTGCAGCATCAGGAGCCCCGTCGAACAGACACAGGGATCTGAGGCTTGCCCTGGAAGTACCTCAGGGTTGTTACAGATGCCAGTGGGTCGGGAGTCAAGCCTCGGGGTGACAGTCTAGGCAGTACAGGGCAGTCAGGTTCATCTGGAGTGAACTAAGAATTTGGGGTCCTTGAGGAACGGTGTTCTGAACCCTGAGGCTCCCTCCACTCTCCTGCTGCCAGCGACTCCTCTTGGGATGCCAGGGAGCGCCCGGAACCCTTTCCCGACGGAGCAGGGAAAGGTAGCCTCATCTGGAGCTGCTCAGATGAAAACGGGGCTCCTCATGAGTCGCCGCCAGACCCTCGAGAATCCTCTCCTGTGGGGAGGGGTGGGGTGGCGCACTTCCTGGCTCAAAGCAAGAGTGTGAAGGAGACTTTCGAGTTCCAGGAAAGAATGTGTGTTTGATGCCAAGATGCCACATTGGAGAAGGCCTCACCACACCTGTAGGTGAGGTACTTCTGGTTTTACTCATGTTGCGGCGGGGACCTCTCGAGTTACATAGGGAACTTCAGGGAACCGACCCTGTGGCCTCCAGAGACGCTAGTCTTCATTCCGGTAGTCAGGTGCCTCTGGGAATTCCTCCCCATGCATCCCTTTGTCCTCGGTCCTCATCTGGTGCTGAGGCGGTAACCTGAGCTTTCCTCGGCCATGCGGACATAGGTCTTGAGTTTCCCCTGGAGCCCCCACATATGTCAGGCCTCGACTCATCAGGATACTGGCACATCTGCTTGCCTTCCCAGCTGCAGCAGCGGAGTCAGGCTCGCCATCAAGCAGACACAGGGATGTGGGTCTTGCCCTGGAGATACCCCCGGGCTGTCACAGGTGCCAGTGGGTCGGGAGTCAAACCTCGGGGTGACTATCGAGGAAGTGCCGGGCAGTCAAGTCCGTCTGAAATCGATGAGGCATTTGCGGGTTCTGGTGAAGGGTCGCCCGAACCTTGAAGCTCCTCCCTACTCTCCTGCTGTCAGCGCCTACTCTTGGGAAGGAAGGGAGTGCCGAGAAACCCTTTCCCAACAGAATAGGGAATGGGACGCTCATCTGGAGCTGCGCTGGGGAATCAGGCCAACTCAGGAGTCACGGCGGGACACTGGCGGTTCCTCTCGAGTTTGGTTGAGTGGGGCAGGGCACTTTCTGGGTCACAGCAAGGGTGTGAAAGAGCCTTTCGAGGTCTACGAGTGAAAGGGATTTTTCCCCTAAGAGCTGCAGCGGACAGGGCCTCACCTCGCCTGCAGGCCTGAAGCTTCTGGTTTTTCTCGAGTTGAGGCAGAGTCCGCTTGAGTTAGGAAGGAGACCTCAGGGACCTGCCGCTGTGTCTTCAGGAGAGGCCAGTCACCGTGCCAGTTGCCAGGCTCCACTGGGGATTCCTCCCCAGTCGTCGCCGAGTTCTCAGGCCTCATCTAGTGCTGAGGCGGCAGCCTGAGCTTGCCTTTCTGATGCTCACATAGGTTTTGAGGTTCCCCTGAAGCCACCACAGGGGTCAGGAATCATCTTAACAAGAGACGAACATACGTGCTTGCCTCCCGAATGCAGAAGCAGGGTCAGGCTCCCCTTCGACGGAAACAGGGACCTGGGGCTTGCCCTGTAGGTACTCCAGGGCTGTCACAGGTACCACTAGGTAGGGAGTCAAGCCTCAGGATGACAATCGAGGCAGTACAGTGTAGTCAGTTCCATCTGGAGTGTACGAGGCATTTGGAGATCTTGGGAAACGGTGTCCGGAAACCTGAGGCTCCTCCCCAATATCCTGCTGCCAGCGCCTCCACTTTGGATGCTAATGGAGTCTGGGAACCCTTTCGTGACAGATCAGGGAGAGTGACCCTCATCTGCACCTGCAAAGGGGAAAACAGGGCTCCTCATGAGTCCCGGCGGGACCTTCAGGTTTCCTCTCCATTGGGAATGACTGAGGCGGGGCACTTCATGGGTCAAAGCAAGGGTGTGAAGGAGCCTTTCGAGGTACCGGTGGGAGGAGGTGATTTCCCCTGAGATGCCGCAGTGGATAAGGGCCTCACCTCGCCTGCAGGGGAGAACCTTCTGGTTTTTCTCGAGTTACGGGTGGTACTCTCGAGTTACGACGGGGACGTCAGGGACCCGCCCCTATGGCCTCAGGAGAGGCCCGTCTCCGTGCCAGGTGCCAGGCGCCTCTGGGGATTCCTCCCCAGTCATCGCCGGATCCTCAGGCCTCGTCTGTTGCTGAGGCGGGAGGCTGAGCTTGCCTCGCCCATACTGACATAGGTCTTGAAGTTCCTCTGGAGCCCCGACAGGGGGTCAGGCCATGTCTAGCCAGGAGCGGGGAACGTCTGCTTGCCTTTCAAGAAGCAGGTGCAGTGTCAGGCACCCCGCCTAGCGGACACAGGGATCTGGGGCTTGCACTGGAGGGACCTCTGGGCTATCACAGGTGCCAGTGGGTCGGGAGTCAAGCCTCGGGGTGACAATCGAGGAAGTGCAGGGCAGTCAGGTTCATCTGGAGTGGACTAGGAATTTGGGGGCCTTGAGGAATGGTGTCCCTAACCCTGAGGTTCCCTCGACTCTCCTGCTGCCAGCGACTCCTCTTGGGATGCCAAGGGAGCACCGGTAACCCTTTCCCGAAGGAGCAGCGAAAGGACCCTCATCAGGAGCTGCACAGATGAAAACGTGGCTCCTCATGAGTCACCGCGGTTCCCTCGGGGATCCTCTCCTTTGGGACAGGTGGGGCGGGGCACTTCCTATCTCAAAACAAAGGTGTGAAGGAGACTGTCGAGATCCAGGAAAGACGGTGTGTTTTCAACCAAGATACCACATTGAACAAGGGCCTCACCACGCCTGTAGGTGAGGAGCTTCTGGTTTTCCTCGTGTTGCGGCGAGGATCTCTCGTGTTACATCGGGGACCTCAGGGAACCGCCCCTGTGGCCTCAGGAGAGGCCAGTCTCCGTGCCAGCTGCCAGGCGCTACAGGGGATTCCTCCCTAGTCGTCGCCGGGTCCTCAGGCCTCATCTGGTGTTGAGGCAGGATCCTGAGCTTGCCTCGCCCATGCTGACACAGGTCTTGAGGTTCCCCTGGAGCCCCCACAGGTGATCAGGGTTCGTCTTGCCAGGAGACGGACATGTCAGCTTGCCTCCCCAGTGCAGAAGCAGGGTCAGGCTACACTTCGAGGAACACAGGATTATGGGGCTGGCCCTGTAGGTACCCCAGGGCTGTCACAGGTGCCACTGGCTAGGGATTCAAGACTCAGGGTGACAATCCAGGCAGTACAGTGTAATCAGTTCCATCTGGAGTGTACGAGGCATTTGGAGATCTTAGGGAATGGTGGCCGGAAACCTGAGGCTATTCCCGAATATCCTGCTGCCAGGGCCTCCTCTTGTGATGCTAATGGAGCGCCAGGAACACTTTCTCAAGGAGCAGGGAAAGGGACCCTCATCTGGAGCTGCACGGGGGAAACTATGGCTCCTGATGAGTCGCGGCAGGACCCTCAGGTTTCCTCTCGATTGGGGACGGATGGGGCGGGGCACTTCCTGGGTCACAGCAAGGGTGTGAAGGAGCGTTTCCAGGTTCCCGTGGGAAGAGTTGATTTCCCCTGAGATGCTGCAGCGGATAAGGGCCTCACCTCCCCTGCAGGGGAGAAGATTCTGGTTTTTCTCGAGTTTCGGCGGGGTACTCAAGAGTTACAATGATGACCTCGGGGACCTGCCCCTGTGACCTCAGGAGAGGCCCGTAGCCGTGCCAGTTGCCTGAGGCCTCTGGGGATTCCTCCCCAATCATTGCCAGATCCTCAGGCCTCGTCTGGTGCTGAGGTGGGATCCTGAGCTGGCCTCGCCCATGCTGACATAGGTCTTGAAGGTCCCCTGGAGCTCGCAGAGGGGGTCATGCCTCGTCTAGCCAGGAGCGGTGAACGTCTGCTGGCCTCCCCAGCTGCAGCTGCAATATGAGGCGCCCCGTCAAGCGGACACAGGGATCTGGGTCTTGTCCTGGAAGAAGCTCAGGGTTGTCACAGGTGCCAGTGGGTCGGCTGTCAAGCCTCTGGGTGACAATCGAGGCAGTGCAGGGCAGTCAGGTTCATCGGGAGTGGACTAGGAGTTTGGGGTCCTTGAGGAATTGAGTTCCGATCCCTGAGGCTCCCTCGACTCTCCTGCTGCTTGCGACCTTTCTTTGATGCCAAGGGAGCACCAGGAACCCTTTCTGGAGGGAACAGGGAAAGGGACCCTCATCTGGATCTGCGCAGATGAAACGGAGCTCCTCATGAGTCGCAGCGGGACCCTCGGGCATTCTCTCCTGTGGGGACGGTTGGGCCGGGGCACTTCCTGGCTCAAAGCAAGGATGTGAAGGAGCGTTTCCAGGTTCCCGTGGGAAGAGTTGATTTCCCCTGAGATGCCACAGCGGATAAGGGCCTCAACTCTCCTGTAGGGGAGAAGCTTCTGGTTTTTCTCGAGTTGCGGCGGGTACTCTTGAGTTACGATGGGGACCTCAGGGACCCGCGCCTGTGGCCTCAGGAGAGGCCTGTCTCCTTGCCAGTTGCCATGGGCCTCTGGGGATTCCACCCCAGTCGTTGCCGGATCCTCAGGCCTCGTCTGGTGATGAAGCGGGAGCCTGAGCTTGCCTCGCCCATGCTGACATAGTTCTTGAAGTTTCCCTGGAGCCGCCACAGGTGGTCAGGCCTCATCTAGCCAGGAGTGGGGAACATCTGCTTGCCTCCCCAGCTGCAGCTGCAGCGTCAGAAGCCCCGTCGAGCAGACACAGGGATCTGCGCTTGACCTGGAGGTACCTCAGTGCTGTCACAGGTGCCAGTGGGTCGGAGTCAAGCCTCTGGGTGACAATCGAGGGAGTGCAGGGCAGTCAGGTTCATCTGGAATGGACTAGGAATTTAGGGGCCTTGAGGAATGGTGTCCTGAACCATGAGGCTTCCTCGACTCTCCTGCTGCCAGCGACACCTCTTGGGATGCCAAGGGAGCGCCAGGAATCCTTTCCCCACAGAGCAGGGAAAGGGACCCTCATCTGGAGCTGTGCAAATGAAAACGGGGCTCCTCGAGAGTCAACGTGGGACCCTCGGGGATCCTCTCCTGTGGGGAAGGGTGGGGTGGGGCACTTCCTGGCTCAAAGCCAGGGTGTGAAGGAGACTTTCGAGTTCCAGGAAAGAAGGTGTGTCTTCCACCATGATGCCACATTGGACAAGGTCCTCACCACACGTGTATTTGAAGAGCTAATGGGTTTGCTCGTGTTGCTGCGGGGACCACTCAAGTTACGTCGGGGACCTCAGGAAACCGCCCCTGTAGCCTCAGGAAAGGCCAGTCTCCGTGCCATTCATCAGGTGCCTCTGGGGATTCCTCCTCAGGCATGCCCAGTCCTCAGGCCACGTCTGGTGCTGAGGCGGTACCCTGAGATGGCCTCGGCCCTGCTGACAGACGTCTTGGGCTTCCCCTGGAGCCCCCACATATGTCAGGCCTCGTCTCGTCAGGAGACTGGCACGTCTGCTTGCCTTCCCTGCTGCAACAGCAGAGTCAGGCTCCCTGTCAAGCGGACACTGGGATCTGGGTCTTGCCCTTGAGATACCCCCGGCTTGTCACAGGTGCCAGTGGGTTGGGAGTCAACCCTCGGGCAGGCAATGGAGGCAGTGCAGGGCATTCAGGTCCATCTGGAGTGCACGAGGCCTTTGGGGATTCTGGGGAAGGGTCACCCGAACCCTGAGGTTCCTCCCAACTCTCCTGGTGTCAGCGCCTACTCGTGGGACGGAAGGGAGAGCCGAGAACCCTTTCCCAATGGATAGGCGAAAGGGACCCTCATCTGGAGCTGCGCAGGGGAATCGGGACAACTCAGGAGTCACGGCGGGTTTCTCGCGGTTCCTCTCTTGTTGTGTCGAGTGGGGCGGGGCACTTCCTGGGTCACAGCAATGGGTGTGAAAGAGCCTTTCGACGTCCAAGAGTGAAGGGGTGATTTCCCCCGAGAGCTGCAGCGGACAAGGGCCTCACCTCGCCTGAGGCGAGAAGCTTCTGGTTTTTCTCGAGTTGAGGCAGAGATCTCTCTAGTTATGAAGGAGACCTCAGGGACCTGCCCCTGTGTCATCAGGAGAGGCCAGTGTCCGTGCCAGTTGCAGGTCGCCACTTGGGATTCCTCCCAGTCGTGGCCGTGTCCTCAGGCCTGATCTTGTGCTGAGGCAGGAGCCTGAGCTTGCCTCGCCCATGCTGACATAGGTCTTGAGGTTCCCCTGGAGCCTCCACAGTGGTCAGGAATCGTCTTGCCAGGAGAAGGACATGTCTGCTTGCCTCCACAGTGCAGAAGCAGGGTCAGGTTCCCTTCGAGGGACACAGGGATCTGGGGATTGCCCTTTAGGTATCCCAGTGCTGTCACAGGTGCCACTGGGTAGGGAGTCAAGCCTCAGGGTGACAATGGAGGCAGTAAAGTGTAGTCAGTTCCATCTGGAGTGTACGAGGCATTTGGAGACCTTGGGAAGTGGTGGCCGGAAACCTGAGGCTCCTCCTGAAACTCCTGCTGACAGTGCCTCCACTTGGGTTGCTAAAGGAGTGCCGGTAACCATTTCCCGACTGAGCAAGGAAAGGGAATCTCATTTGGAGCTGCGTAGAGGAAAACAGGGCTCCTCATGAGTCGTGGCGGGACCCTCTGGTTTCCTCTCGATTGGGGACGGATGGGGCGGGGCACTTCCTGGGACAGAGCAAGGGTGTGAAGGAGCCTTTCGAGGTACCTGTGGGAAGAGTTGATTTCCCCTGACATGCTGCAGTGGATAAGGGCCTCTCCTTGCCTGCAGGGGAGAAGCTTCTGGTTTTTCTCGAGTTGAGGTGAGGTACTCTCGATTTACGACTGGAACCTCAGGGACCCGCCCCTGTAGCCTCAGGAGAGGCCCGTCTCCAAACCAGTTGCCAGGTGCCTGTGGGGATTCCTCCCCAGTAGTCGGCAGATCCTCAGGCCTCGTCTGGTGCTGAGGCAGGAGCCTGAGCTTGCTTCGCCCATGCTGACATTGGTTTTGAAGTTCCCCTTCTTCCCTCCCAGGTGGTCAAGCCACGTCTAGCCAGGAGCGGGAAACGTCTACTTGCCTCCCCAGCTGCAGCTGCAGCGTCAGGCGTCCCATCCAGCAGACACCGGGATCTGGGTCTTGCCCTGGAGATACCCCCGGGCTGTCATAGGTGCCAGTGGGTCGGGAGTCAACCCTCGCAGTGACAATCGAGGCAGTGCAGGGAAATCAGGTCCATCTGAAGTAGAAGAGGCATTGGGGGTTTTGGGGAAGGGTCACCCAATCCCTGAGGCTCCTCCCAACTCTCCTGCTGTCAGCACCTGCACTTTGGATGGAAGGGAGCGTCGATAACCATTTCCCGACGGAGCAGTGAAAGGGACACTCATCTGGAGCTGCAGAGGGGAATCGGGACAACTCAGGAATCATGGCGGGACCCTCGCAGATCCTCTCGAGTTGGGTCGAGTGGGGCGGGGCACTTCCTCGGTCACAGCAAGGGTGTGAAAGAGCCTTTCGAGGTCCAAGAGTGAAGGGGTGATTTCCACCGAGAGCTGCAGCGGACAAGGGCCTCACCCCGCCTGCAGGCGAGAATCTTCTGGTTTTTCTCGAGTTGAGGCAGGGTCCACTCGAGTTAGGAAAGAGACCTCAGGAACCTGCCCATGTGTCTTCAGGAGAGGCCAGTCTCCGTGCCAGTAGCCAGGTGCCTCTGGGGATTCCTCCCCAGTCGTGGCCGGGTCCTCAGGCCTCATCTGGTGCTGAGGCGGGAGCCTGAGCTTGCCTCGGCCATGCTGACTATGTTGTGAAGTTTCCCTGGAGCCCCCACACGGGGTCAGGCCTCGTCTAGCCAGGAGCGGGGAACGTCTGCTTGCCTCCCCAGCTGCAGCTGCAGTGTCAGGCTCCCCATCGAGCGGACACAGCCATCTGGGTCTTGCCCTGGAGGTACCTCAGGGCTGTCACAGGTGCCATTGTGTCGGGAGTCAAGCCTGAGTGTGACAATCAAGGCAGTGCAGAGCACTCAGGTTATTCTGGAGTGGACTAGGAATTTGGGGGCCTTGAGGAATGGTGTCCCGAGCCCTGAGAATCCCTCGACTCTCCTGCTGCCAGAGACTCCTCTTGGGATGCCAAGGGAGAGCCGGGAACCCTTGCTCGATGGAGCAGGGAAAGGGACCCTCATCTGGATTCGAACAGATGAAAACGGGCCCTCTCATGAGTCGCCGCGGGACCCTCGGGGATCCTCTGCTGTGGGGACGGGTGGGGCGGGGCACTTCCTGGCTCAAAGTAAGGGTGTGAAGGAGACTTTCGAGTTCCAGGAAAGAAGGTGTGTTTTCCGCCGAAATGCCACATTGGACAAGGGTCTCACCACGCCTGTAGGTGAGGAGACTCTGGTTCTCGTGTTGCGGCGGGGACCACTCGAGTTACGTCGGGGACCTCAAGGAACCGCCCCTATGGCCTCAGGACAGGCCAGTCTCCGTGCCAGTGGTCAGGTGCCACTGGGGATTCCTCCGCAGGCATCCCCGGGTGCTCAGGCATCAGCTGGTGCTGAGGCGGTAACCTGAGCTTGCCTCGGCCATGTTGACATAGGTCTTGAGTTTCCCCTGGAGCCCCCATATATGTCAGGCCTCGTCTGATCAGGAGACTGGCATGTCTCTTGCCTTCCCAGGTGCAGCAGTGGAGTCAGGCTCCCCATCAAGCGGACACTGGGATCTGTGTCCTGCCCTGGAGATACCCCCGGGATGTCACAGGTGCCAGTGGGTCAGGAGTCAACCCTCGGGGTGAAAATAGAGGCAGTGTAGGGTAATCAGGTACATCTGGAGTGGACGAGGCATTTGGGGGTTCTGGGGAAGGGTCGCCAGAATCCTGAGGCTCCTCCCAACTCTCCTGCTGTCAGCGCCTACACTTGGGATGGAAGGGAGAGCAGAGAACCCTTTTCTGATGCATCTCGGTAAGGGACCCTCATCTGGAGCTGCTCAGGGGAATTGGGATAACTCAGGAGTCACAGCGGGACCCTCGAGGTTCCTCTCGATATTGGTTAAGTGGGGCGGGGCACTTCCTGGGTCACAGCAAGGGTGTGAAAGAGCCTTTCGACGTCCAAGAGTGAAGGGGTGATTTGGCCCAAGAGCTGCAGCGGACAAGGGCCTCACCTCTCCTGTAGGCGAGAAGCTTCTGGTTTTTCTCGAGTTGAGGCGGGGTCTTCTCAAGTTAGGAAGGAGACCTCAGGAACCTGCCCATGTGTCTTCAAGAGAGGCCAGTCTCCATTCCAGTTGCCAGGCGCCACTGGGGCTTCCTCCCCAGTCGTCGTCGGGTACTCAGGTGTCGTCTGGTGCTGAGGCGGGAGCCTGAGCTTGCCTCGCCCATGATGACATTGGTCTTCAGGTTCCCCTGGAGCCCCCACAGGGGGTCAGGAATCGTCTTGCCAGGAGATGGACATGTCTGCTTGCCTCCCCAGTGTAGAAGCAGAGTCAGGCTCCCCTTCGTAGGACACAGGGATCTGGGGCTCTCTCTGTAGGTACCCCAGGGCTGTCACAGGTGCCACTGGCTAGGGAGTCAAGCCTCAGGGTGACAATCGAGTCAGTACCGTGCAGTCAGTTCAATCAGGAGTGTACGACGCATTTGGAAATCTTGGGGAATGGTGGCCGGAAACCTGAGGCCCCTCCCGAATCTCCCGCTGCCAGCACCTCCCCTTGGGATCCTAATGGAGAGCCGGTAACCCTTTCCGGATAGAGCAGGGAAAGGGACCCTCATCTGGAGCTGTGCAGGGCAAAACAGGGCTCCTCATGAGTCACGGCGGGACGCTGGGTTTCCTCTCGATTGGGGACGGATGAGCGGGGCACATCCTGGGTCACAGCAAGGGTGTGAAGGAACCTTTTGAGATAACCGTGGAAAGAGTTGATTTCCCCTGAGATGCCGCAGCGGATAAAGGCCTCACCTCGCCTGCAGGGGAGAAGAATTCTGGCTTTTCTCAAGTGGCGACAGGGTTCTCTGGAGTTAAGGCAAGGACCTCAGGGACCTGACCCTGTGGCCTCAGGAGAGCCCCTTCTCCGTGCCAGTTGCCAGGCGCCTCTGGGGATTTCTGTCCAGTCATCGCCAGATCCTCAGGCCTCGTCTGGTGCTGAGGCGGAAGCCTCAGCTTGCCTCGCCCATGCTGACATAGGTCTTGAAGTTCCCCCAGAGCCCCCATAGGGGGTCAGGCCAATTCTAGCCTGGAGCGGGGAACGTCTGCTTGCCTCCCCAGTTACAGCTGCAGCGTCAGGCACCCCATCGAGCGGACGCAGGGATCTGGGGATTGCCCTGGAGGTACCTCAGGCTGTCATATGTGGCAGTGAGTCGGGATTCCAGCCTCGGGGTGACAATCGAGGTGTGCAGGCAGTCAGGTTCATCTGGAGTGGACTAGGAATATGGGGGCCTTGAGGAATGGTGTCCCAAACCCTGAGGCTACCTCGACTCTCCTGCTGCCAGCGACTCCTCTTGGGATGTCAAGGGAGCACCGAGACCCCTTCCCGACGGAGCAGGGAAAGGGATCCTCATCTGGAGCTGCCCCGATGAAAACGGGGCTCCTCATGAGTCACCTCAGGACCCTCAGGGACCTTTCCTGTGGGGACGGGTGGGGCGGGGCACTTCCTGGCTCAAAGCAAGGGTGTGAAGGAGACTTTTGAGTTCCGAGAAATAAGCTGTGTTTTCCACCGAGATGCCACATTGGTCAAGGGCCTCACCACGCATGTAGATGAGGAGCTTCTGGTTTTTCTTGTGTTGCGGCGGAGACCTCTCGAGTTACATCGGGGAACTCAGTGAACCCCCTCTGTGGCCTCAGGAGAGGCCAGTCTCCATGCCAGTGGTCAGGTGCCTCTGTGGATTCCTCCCCAGGCATCCCCGGGACCTCAGGCCTCTTCTGGTGCTGAGGCGGTAACCTGAGCTTGCCTCGGCCATGCTGACATAAGTCTTGAGTTTCCCCCGAGCCCCCACATATTTCAGGCCTCGTCTCTTCAGGAGACTGGCACGTCTGCTTGCCTTCCCAGCTGCAGCAGCGGAGTCAGGCTCCCCATCAAGCGGACACAGGGATCTGGGTCTTGCACCTGAGATACCCCCGTGCTGTCACAGTTGCCAGTGGGTAGGGAGTCAAGCCTCGGGGTGACAATGGAGGCAGTGCAGGGCATTCTGGTCCATCTGGAGTGGACGAGGCATTTGGAGATCTTGGGGAATGGTGGCCGGAAACCTGAGGCTCCTCCCGAATCTCCTTCTGCCAGCGCCTCCACTTGGGATGCTGATGGAGAATCGGTAACCCTTTCCTGACTGAGCAGGGAGAGGGACCCTCATCTGGAGCTGTGCAGGGGAATCGGTACAACTCAGGAGTCATGGCGGGACCATCGCCGTTCCTCTTGAGTTTGGTCGAGTGGGGCGGGGCACTTCCTGGGTCACAGCAAGGGTATGAAAGAGCCTTTCGAGGTCCAAGAGTGAAGGGATGATTTCGCCTGAGAGCTGCAACGGACAAGGGCCTCACCTCGCCTGCAGGCGTGAAGCTTCTGGTTTTTCTCGAGTTGAGGCGGAGTCCTCTCAAGTTAGGAAGGAGACCTCAGGGACCTGTCCCTGTGTCTTCAGGAGAGGCAAGTCTCCGAGCCAGTTGCCAGGCGCCACTGTGGATTCCTCCCCATTCGTTGCAGGGTCCTCAGCCCTCGTCTGGTGCTGAGGGCGGAGCCTGAGCTTGTCTCGCCCATGATGACGTAGGTCTTGAGGTTCCCCTGGAGCCCACACAGGGGGTCAGGAATCGTCTTACCAAGAGACGGACATGTCTGCTTGCCTCCCCAGTGCAGAAGCAGGGTCAGGTCCTCTTCGAGGGACACAGGGATCTGGGGCTTGCCCTGTAAGTACCCCAGGGCTGTCACAGGTGCTACTGGGTAGGGAATCAAGCCTCAGGGTGACAATCGAGGCAGTACAGTGTAGTCAGTTCCATCTGGAGTGTACGAGGCATTTGGAGATCTTGGGGAATGGTGGCCGGAAACCTGAGGCTCCTCCCGAATCTCCTGCTGCCAGCGCCTACACTTGGGATGCTAATGGAGCGCCGGTAACCCTTTCCCGACGGAGCAAGGAGAGGGACCCTCATCTGGAGCTGTGCAGGAGAAAACAGGGCTCCTCATGAGTCGCAGCGGGACTCTCGGGTTTCCTCTCGATTGGGGACGGTTGGGGCGGGCACTTCTTGGGTCACAGCAAGGGTGTGAAGGAGCCTTTGGAGGTACTCGTGGGAAGAGTTGATTTTCCCTGAGATGCCGCAGCAGATAAGGGCCGAACCTCGCTTGCAGGGGAGAAGCTTCTGGTGTTCTTCGAGTTGTGGCGGGGTACTCTGGAGTTACGACGGAGACCTCAGGGACCCGCCCCTGTGGCCTCAGGAGAGGCCCGTCTCCGTGCCAGTTGCCAGGCGCCTCTGGGGATTCCTCCCCAGTCATTGACGGATCCTCAGGCCTCGTCTGGTGCTGAGGCAGGAGCCTGAGCTTGCCTCGCCTATGCTGACATAGGCATTACAATATCCCTGGAGCCCCTACAGGATATCAGGCCTCGTCTAGCCTGGAGCGGGGAACATCTGCTTGCCTCCCCAGCTGCAGCTGCAGCATCAGGCACCCCGTTGAGTGCACACAGGGATCTTGGGTTTGCTTGGAGGTACCTCAGGGCTGTCACAAGTGCCAGTGGGTCGGGAGTCAAGCCTCGGGGTGACAATCGAGGCAATGCAGGACAGTCACGTT
>SJYF01000333.1:3824985-3848007 GCA_006410515.1 Procapra przewalskii | reverse complement strand
CAGGCCTCGGCTCGTGTTGAGACATGGGACTCCACTTTCCAGTCAAATTGGAAAAAGGGGTGTCAGGCCTCCTGTTGAATTGACATGGGGAATTTTGCCTTTTTATAGAGGTGCACCAGGGAGTCAGACCTCCCTTCGTGTTCTTAGGGGATTCTCAGGGTTCTGTTTGAATCTTTTCAGGGGATGAGGTTTTATCTTGGATTGAGTGGGAAGTTGGTGTCCTTTGGACTTGCAGTAGGAACCCCAGAATTCCTCTGGGGTTCCAATAGGGAGGACAAGCCTCCATTTGAGGTGTTAGCGGAAAGTTGGGATTCCTCTGAGTTGAAGCAGGAGAATCGGTGCTAATCTCGAGATGAGGTTGGGAAAATGGGGCTCTTTTCGAGTTGTGGCGTGAAACTCATGGTTCCTCTCAAGTGGTGATGGGAATCTTGGGGAACCTCGAATTGTGTAAAGGGATTCAAGCCTCTTTTCACGTTTCAAAATGGAATAGTGGATTGCTCTCGAGGCGCTGCACTGGAAAAGGGCCTTATCTCACATTTGCAGTGGTGGTAGTGTTAGGAGATCTTGTTTTACTCAACTTCCAGTGGGAAGATTGGGGTTCCTCTAGATTTCTGAAGGTGAACCTAGGTAACCTCGCATGTTTCCTCAAGGAAGTCAAGTCTCCTTTTGAGTTACAAGGCTGTGCATGGCATTGCTCTTGAGTCACTGCAGGGGCAATTGGCCTCATTTTCACTGAGGGATCTATCTCATGGTGTTTCTCAAGTTGCAGCCTAAAGTTTTGGTTTCCTCTCGAGTTGTGACAGAGAACTCAGAGAACTTCTCATGTTGCCTCAGGGTAGTCTAGTCTCCTTTTGAGTGGCAATGAGGAGTGTGGAATTGTTCTTGAGTGACTACAAGAGAAAGGGCCTCATCTCACGTTGAATTAGAATCTCATGATGTTTCTCAAGTTGTGACCTGAATCTTCAGGTTGCTCTCGAGTTGTGACAGGGACCTCAGGGTAGCTCTCATGTTGCCTGAGTTTAGTCAGGGCTCCTTTCAAGGTGCGTTTGTTTGACAGGATTGCTCTCAATTCACTGAGGGGGAAATGGGCCTTAACATGCATTGAGGGGAAATCTCTTGTCCACCACAGCAGACAAGGGCCTCACCCCAACTGCAGAAGAGAAGCTTCTGGTTTTTCTCTAGTTGTGGCAGGGACCCTAGGGACCTGCCCCAGTAGCCTCAGGGGAGGCCAGTCTCCATGCGAGTTGTGAGGCTCCTCTGGGGATTCCTCCCCTGTCATCACTGGGTCATCCGTCCTCGTCTGGTGCTGAGGCCAGAGCCTGAGCTTTCCTTGCCAGTGCTGACATAGGTGTTGGGGTTCCCCTGATGCCCCCACAGGGGAGTCAGGCCTCGTCTCACCTGGAGACGTGCATGGCCGCTTTCCTCCCCAGCGGAAGCAGCAGTGTCCACTCCACGTCGAGCAGTCACAGGGATCTGTGGCTTGCCCTCGAGGTACCCCAGAGCTGTCAAAGGTGCCAGTGTGTCGAGAGTCGAGCCTCGGGGTGACAGTCGAGGCGGTGCAGGGCAGTCAGGTTCATCTGCAGTGGATGAGGCATTTAGGGGTCTTGGGGAATGGGGACCGATCCCTGAGGCTCCTTGCAAATCTCCTGGTGCGAGCGCCTTCTTTTGGGATGCGAGCAGAGCGCCAGGAACCCTTTCCCGATGGAGCAGGGTAAGGGCGCTCATCTGGAGCTGAGCAGGGGAAAACTGGGCTCCTCTTGAGTTGCGGCGGGACCCTCAGGGTTCCCCTCGAATGGGGATGGGTGGGGCAGGGAAATTCTTGGGTCACAGCAAGGGTGTGAAGGAGCTTTTCAAGGTCCAAGAGGGAAGGTGTGATTTCCCCCGAGATGCCACAGCAAAAAAGGACCTCACCCCGCCTGCAGGGGAGAAGCTTCTGGTTTTTCTCGAGTTGCAGTGGGGTCCTCTCGAGTTATGACGGGGACCCCAGGGACCCACCCCTGTGGCCTCAGGAGAGGCCAGTCTCCGTGCGAGTTGCGAAGCACCTCTGGGGATTCCTCCCCAGTCATTGCCGGATCCTCAGTCCTCGTCTGGTGCTGAGGCTGGAGCCTGAGCTTTCCTCGCCCATGCTGTCATAGGTTTTGGAGTTCCCCTGGAGCCCCCACAGGGGAGTCAGGGCTCATCTTGCCTGGAGACTTGCATGGCCTCTTGCCTCCCCAGCTGCATCAGAAGTGTCTGGTTCCTCGTCAAGAGGACATAGGGATCTGTGGCTTGACCTCAGCGTACCCCAGGGCTGTCACACATGCCAGTGTGTCGGGAGTTGAGTTTTGGGGTGACAGTCGAGGCAGTACAGGGCAGTCAGGTTCATCTGGAGTGTACGAGGCATTTGGGGGTCTTGGGGAATGGGGCCCGACACCTGAGTCTTTTGCCGACTTTCCTGGTGTGAAAGCCTCCTCTGGGGATGTGAGGGAAGTGCCAGGAAACCTTTCCTGACAGAGCAGGGAAAGGGCCCCTCATCTTCAGCTGAGCAGGGGAAAGCGGGGTTCCTGCTGAGTCATGGTGGTACCCTTGGGGTTCCTCTTGAGTGGGGACGGTTGGGGCGGGAACTCCTTGGAATACAGCAAGGGTGTGAAGGAACCTTCACACAGGAACCAAGAGGGAAGGGGTCATTTCCCCCAATATTCCACAGCGGAGAAGGTCCCTACCCCACCTGCAGGGGAGAAGCTTCTGGTTTTTCTCGAGTTGCGGCGGGGTCTTTTGAGGTAAGACAGGGAACCCAGGGATCCGCCCCTGTGGCATCAAGAGAGGCCAGTCTCCATGCGAGTTGTGAGGCACCTCTGGGGATTCCTCCCCAGTTGTTGCTGGGTCCTCTGTCCTCGTCTCGTACTGAGGCCAGAGCCTGAGCTTTCCTGGCCCGTGCTGACATAAGTCTTGGGGTTCCCATGGAGCCCCCACAGGGGAATCACTCCTCGTCTCGCCTGGAGACCTGCACGGCCGCTTTCCTCCCCAGCCCCAGCAGCAGTGTCCAACTCCCCATTGAGCGTACACAGGGATCTGTGGCTTGCCCTCGAGGTAGCCCAGGGCTGTCACAAGTGCCAGTGTGTCGGGCGTCGAGCCTCGGGGTGACAGTCGAGGCAGTGCAAGGCACTCAGTTTCATCTGGAGTGGACGAGGCATTTGGGGGTCTTGGGGAATAATGGCCCGACCCCTGATGCTCCTCCTGACTCTCCTGGTGCGAGCACCTCCTCTTGGGATGCGAGGGGAGTGCTGGGAACCCTTTCCCGAAGGAGCAGGGAAAGGGACCCTCATCTGGAGCTGAGCAGGGGCAAACGGGGCTCCTCTTGAGTCACGCTGGGACCATTGGGGTTCCTCTCGAGAGGGGATGGGTGGGGCGGGGAACTTCCTGGGTCACAGCAAGGGAGGGAAGGAGCCTTTTGAGGTCCATGAAGAAATGGGAGATTTCCCCTGAGACGCTAAAGCAGACAAAGGCCTCACCCTGCCTGCAGGGGAGAAGCTTCTGGTTTCTCTCGAGTTGCGGCGGGGTTCTCTCAAGTTACGACATGGACCCCTAGGACCACCCCTTGGGCGTCAGGTGAGGCCAGTCTCTGTGCCAGTTAACAGGCACCTTTGGGGATTCCTCCCCAGTCGTCGCTGGGTCCTCAGTCCTCATCTTGTGCTGAGGCCGGAGCCTGAGCTTTCCTTGCCGGTGCTGACATAGGTCTTGGGGTTCCCCTGGAGCCCTCACAGGGGAGTCTGGCCTCTTCTCGCCTGGAGACGTGCACGGCCGCTTGCCTCCCCAGCTGCAGCAGCAGTGTCAGGCTCCCTGTCGAACGGACACAGGTATCTGGGGCTTGCCCTCGAGGAACCCAAGTGCTGCCACTCGTGCCAGTGTGTAGAGAGTCGAGCCTCGGGGTGACATTCGAGGCAGTGCAGGGCAGTCAGGTTCATCTGGAGAGGACAAGGCATTTGGGCGTGTTGGGTAATGGTGGCCCGAACCCTGATGCTCCTCCCGCCTCTCCTGGTGCAAGCGCCTCCTCTTGGGATATGAGGGGAGCGCGGGGAACCCTTTCCGATGGAACAGGGAAAGGGACCCTCATCTGGAGCTGATCACAGGAAAACGGGGCTCCTCTTGATTCATGGCGGGCCTCTCGGGGTTCCTCTCCAGTGGGGATGGGTGGGACGGGGAACTTCTTGGGTCATAGCAAGGGTGTAAGGAGCCAGCCTTTCGAGTTCCAAGAGGGAAGGGGTGATTTCCCCCGAGACACCGCAGCAGACAAGGGCCTCACCCCACCTGCAGGGGAGAAGCTTCTGGTTTTTCTCGAGCTGTGTGGGGTCCTCTCTCCTTACGATGGGGAGCCCAGGGACACGCCCCTGTGCCTCAGTAGAGGCCAGTCTCCGTGCCCATTGCCAGGTGCCTCTGGGAATACCTAGGGATGGGGTGATTTTCCCGGAGATGCCCCAGTGGACAAGGGCCTCAACCCACTTGAGGGGAGGAGCTTCTGGTTTTTCTCGAGTTGCAGCGGGCTCCGCTTGAGTAACAGTGAGGACACCAGGGACCTGCCCCTGTGGCCTCAGGGGAAACCAGTCCCCGTGCCAGTTGCCAGTCGCCTCTGGGGATCCCTCCCCAGTCATCGCCAGGTCCTCAGTCCTCGTCTCGTGCTGAGGCCGTAGCCTGAGCTTTCCTCGTTCATGCTGACATAGGTCTTGGGGTTCCCCTGGAGCTGTCACAGGGGAGTCAGGTCTCATCTCCCCTGGAGACGTGCACGGCCGCTTGCCTACCCAGCTGCAGCAGCAGTGTCAGGCTCCCCATCAAGAGGACACAGGGATCTGGGGCTTGCCTTTGAGGTACCCCAGGGGTGGCATACATGCCAGTGGTTCTGCAGTCGAACCTCGGGGTGACAGTCAAGGCAGTGCAGGGCAGTCAGGTTCATCTGGAGTGGGCGAGGCATTTGGAAGTCTTGGGGAATGGTGGCCCAACGTCTGAGGCTCCTCCCAACTCTCCTGCTGCGAACGCCTCCTCTTGGGAAATGAAGGGAGCGCCGAGAACATCTCCAGACAGAGTAGGGAAAGGGACCCTCATCTGGAGCTGAGCAGGGTAAACAGGGCTCCTCTTGGGTGGCAGGGGGACTCTCGGGTTTCCTCTCGAGTGGGGACGGGTGGGGCAGGGAACTTTTTGGGTCACAGCAAGGATGTGAAGGAGCCTTTCGAGGTCCAAGAGTGAACAGGTGATCTTCCCCGAGACACCACAACAGACAAGGGCCTGACCCAGCCTGCAGGGAAGAAGCTTCTTGTTTTTCTCGAGTTGTGGCAGGGTCCACTCAAGTTACGATGGGCACCATGAGGACCCACACCAGTGGCCTCAGGGGAGGCCAGTCTCCGTGCCAGTTGACAGGTGCCTCTGGGGATTCCTCCCCAGTTGTCACCGGGTCCTCAGTCCTCGTCTGGTGCAGAGGCCGGAGCCTGAGCTTTCCTCGCTCGTGCTGACATAGGTTTTGAGTTTCCCCTGGAGCCCCACAGGGGAGTCAGGCCTCGTTTCACCTGGAGACATGCACGGCCGCTTGCCTCTACAGCTGCAGCAGCAGTGTCAGGCTGCCCATCGAGCGAACACAGGGATCTGTGGCTTGTCCTCGAGGCACCCCTGGGCTGTGACACGTGCCAGTCAGTCTGGCGTCGAGCCTTGGAGTGACAGTCGAGGGAGTTCAGGGCGGTCAGGTCCATCTGGAGTGGACAAGGCATTTGGGGGCCTTCGGTAATGGTGGCCCGACCACTGATGCTCCTCCCGACTCTCCTGGTGTGAGCGCCTTATCTTTGCATGCAGGGGAACACCGTGACCCCTTTCCCGATGAAGCAGGGAAAGGGACCCTCATCCTGAGCTATGCATGGGAAAAAAGGGCTCCTCTCGAGTCACAGTGGGACCCTCGCAGTTCCTCTAGAGTAGGGACAGTTGGGGCGGGGAACTTCTTGGGTTACAGCAAGGGTGTGAAGGAGACTTTCGAGGTCCAAGAGGGAAGGGGTGATTTTCCCTGAGACGCCGCAGTGGACAAGGGCCTCACCCCGCCTGACGTGAGGAGATTCTTGTTTTTCTCGAGTTGTGGTGGGGACCCACTCGAGTTATGACGGGGACCCCATGGACCCGCCCCTGTGGCCTCAGGAGAAGCCAGTCTCTGTTTCAGTTGCTAGACGCCTCTGGGCATTCCTCCTGATTCTTCGCTGGGTCTCAGTCCTCGTCTGGTGCTGAGACCTGAGTTGGAGCTTTCCTTGCCCGTGCTGATGTAGGTCTTGGGTTTCCCCTGGAGTCCCCACTGCAAAGAGAGGCCTCGTATCACCTGGAGACGTGCACGGGCGCTTGCCTGCCCAGCTGCAACAGCAGGGTCAGGCTCCCCATTGAGCGGACACAGGAATCTGGGGCTTGCCCTCGAGTTACCCCAGGGCTGTCACACGTGGCAGTGTGTCGGGATTAGAGCCTCGGTTTGACGGTCGAGGTAGTGCAAGCAGTCAGGTTCATCTGGAGTGGACGAGGCACTTGGGGGTCTTGGGGAGTGGTGGTCCGACCCCTGATGCTCCTCCCGACTCTCCTGGTGTGAGCACCTCCTCTTGGGATGCAAGGGGAGCGCCGGGAACCCTCTCCCGACTGAGCAGGGAAAGAGACCGTCATCTGGAGCTGAGCAGAGGGAAACGGGCCTCCCATTGAGTCGTGGCGGGACCCTCGGGCTTCCTCTTGAGTTGGAACAGGTGGGTTGGGGAACTTCTTGGGTCACAGCAAGGGTGTGAAGGAGCCTTTCGAGGTCCAAGAGCCAAGGGGTGATTTACCCCCAGATGACGCAGTGGAAAAGGGCCTCGCCCCAGTTGCAGGGGAGAAGCTTCTGGTTTTTCTCGAGTTGCGGCAGTGTTCTCGAGTTATAATCGGGACCCCATGGACCCGCTCCTGTGGCCTCAGAAGAGGCCAGTCCCAGTGCCAGTTGCCATGCGCCTCAGGGGATCCCTTCCCAGTCGTCGCCGGGTCCTCAGGCCTCGTCTGGTGCTGAGGCCAGAGCCTGAGCTTTCCTCGCTCGAGCTGACATAGCTCTTGGGTTCCCCTGGAGCCCCCAAAATGGAGTCAGGCATCGTCTTGCCAGGGAAAGTGCATGGTTGCTTGCCTCCCCAGCTGAAGCAGCAGGGTCAGGAACCCAGTGGAGTGGACACAGGGATCTGGGGCTTGACCTCGAGGTACCCCAGGGCTGTCACAAGTACCAGTGGGTCAGGAGTCGAGCCTCAGGGTGACAGTCAAGGCAGTGCAGGGCAGTCAGGTTCATCTGGAGTGGACGAGGCATTTGGGGGTCTAGGGGCATGGTGGCCCGACCCCTGATGCTCCTCCCCACACTCCTGGTACGAGCGCCTCCCTTCAGATGCGAGGGGAATGCCGGTAATCCTATGCCAATGGAGCTAGGAAAGGGACTCTCACGGGAGCTGAGAAGGGGAAAACGGGGCTCCTCTTGAGTGGCAGAGGGACCCACGTGGTTCTTCTTCAGTGGGGACGGGTGGGGCGGGGAACTTGTTGGGTCACAGCAAGGGTGTGAAGTGCCTTTTGAGGTCCAAGAGGGAACAGGTGATTTCCCCTGAAACGGGGCAGTGGACAAGGGCCTCACCCCTCCTGCAGGGGAGAAGCTCCTGATTTTTCTCGACTTGCGACGGGGTCCTCTTGAGTTACGATGGGGACCACAGGGACCCGCCCCTTTGGCCTCAGGAGTGGCCAATGTTACTGCCAGTTGCCAGGTGCCTCTGGGGATTCCTCCCCAGTTGTCGCCAGGTCCTCAGGCCTCGTCTGGTGCTGAGGCAGTAGCCTGAGCTATCCTTGCCCATGCTGACCTAGGTCTTAAGGTTCCCTTGGATCCCCCACAGGGGAGTCAGGCCTCATCTCGCCTGAGACGTGCACCGCAGCTTGCCTCACCAGCTGCAGCAGCATGACCCCTGTTGTTTCTACAGACTCTCCTGGTTGGAGAGCCTCCTTTTTGGATGTGAAGGGAGTGCCGGGAATCCTTTCCTGGTGGAGCAGGGAAAAGGACCCTCATCTGGAGCTGAGCAGTGGAAAACGGGCCCCCTTTTGAGTCACAGGGGGACCCTCGGGATTCCTCTCGAGTGTGATGGGTGGGTGGTAAACATAGTGGGTCATAGCAATGGTGTGAAGGAGCCTTTCAAGGTTCAAGAAGGAAAGGGGTGATTTTCCCCGACATCGCAACAGAGAAGGGCCTCACACCGCCTACAGGGGAGAAACAACTGGTTTTTCTCCAGTTGCGTCAGGGTCCTCTCGAGTTACGACGGGGACCTCAGGGATCCACCCCTGTGGCCTCAGGAGAGGCCAGTCTCTGTGCGAGTTGCGAGGGACGTCTGGGAATTCCTCCCCAGTTGGCACCGGGTCCTCAGTCCTCGTCTGGAGCTAAGGCCAGAGCCAGAGCTTTCCTCACCCGTGCTGACATGGGTCTTTGGGTTCCCCTGGAGCCCGCACAGGGGAGTCAGGCTTCATCTCGCGTTGAGACGTGCATGGCCGCTTTACTCCCGAGCTGCAGCAGCAGTGTCAGGTTCCCCGTCAAGCGGACACAGGGATCTGTGGCTTGCCCTTCAGGTACCGCAGGTCTGTCAAACGTGCCATAGTGGCGTGAGTCAATCCTCGGGGTGACAGTCGAGGCAGTGCAGGGCAGTCAGGTTCATCTGGAGTGGACGAGGCATTTGGGAGCTTGGGGAATGGTGGCATGACCCCTGGTGTTCCTCCCGTCTGTCCTGGTGCGAGCACCTCCTCTTGGGATGCATGGGGAGTGCCGGGTATCATTCCCCGATGGAGCTGGGAATGGGACCCTCATCTGGAGCTGAGCAGGGGAAAACAGGGCTCCTCTGAGTCATGGCAGGACCCTCGGGCTTCATCTCTAATGGGAACAGGTGGGTCGGGGAACTTCATGGGTCACAGCAAGGGTGTGAAGGAGCCTATCCAGGTCCAAAAGGAAAGGGGTGATTTCGCCAGATATGCTACAGTGGACAAGGCCTCACCCTGCCTGCAGGGGAGAAGGTCCTGGTTTTCTCGAGTTGCAGAGGTGTACTCTACAGTTACAACAGGGACCCTAGAGACCCGCCCCTGTGGACTCAGGAGAGGCCTGTCTTGTGTGAGTTGCCAGGGGCCTCTGGGCATTCCTCCCCAGTCGGCGCCGGGTCCCCAGGCCTCGTCTGGAACTGTGTCCGGAGACTGAGTTACCTCGCTCGGGCTGACATGAGTCTTGGTGTTCCCCTGGAGCCCCCACAGGAGATTAAGCCCTCGTTTCGCTTGGAGACGTGCACGGCCATTTTCCTCCCGTTCTGCAGCTGCAGTGTCAGGCTCTCTGTCGAGTGGACACAGGAAGCTGTGGCTTGCCCTTGAGATACCTGAGGGCTGTCACACGTGCCAGCGAGGCCTGAGTCGATCCTCGTGGTGACAGTCGAGGCAATGCAGGGCTGTCAGGTTCATCTGGAGTGGATGAGGCATTTGGCGGACTTGGGGAATGGTGGCATGAACCCTGGTGTTCCTCTCGACTCTCCGAATGCGAGCGCATCCTCTTGGGATGCGAGGGGAGCACTGGGAATGCTTTTACAATAAGCAGGGATGGGACCCTCATCTAGAGCTGAGCAGGGGAAAATGGGGCACCCCTTCAGTCACAGCAGGATCCTCAGGGTTCCTCTCGAGTGGGATGAGTGGGTCATGGAACTTCTTGGGTCACAGCAAGGGTGTGAAGGAGCCTTTCGAGGTTCAAAAGGGAAGGGGTGATTTCCCCGAGACGCCTCAGTGGACAAGGTCCTCACATCGCCTGCAGGAGAGAAGCTACTGGTTCTTCTCAAGTTGCTGCAGGGTCATCTCTAGTTACGACGTGGACGCCAGGGACCCGCACATGTGGTCTCAGGAGAGGACAGTCTCCGTGAGAGTTGCGAGGGGCCTCTGGGGATTCCTCCCCATTCGGCCCCGGGTCCTCAGTCGTCATCTGGAGCTGAGGCCAGAGCCTGAGTTTTACTCGCCCATGCTGACTTAGGCCTTGGTGTTCCTCTAGAGCCCCCACAGGAGAGTCAGGACTTGTCTCACGTGGAGACATGCATGGCCGCTTTCTTCCCGAGCTGCTGCACCAGTGTCAGTCTCTCTGAGAAGCAGACACAGGGATCTGGGTCTATCCCTCGAGATACCCCAGGGCTGTCACACATGCCAGCATGGTGTGAGTCGATTTTAGGGGTGACAGTCGAAGCAGTGCAGGGCAGTCAGGTTCATCTGGAGTGGAAGAGGCATTTGGGGGTCTTGGGGAATGGTGGCATGGCCCCTGGTGTTCCTCCCGACTCTCCCAGTGCGAGCGCCTCTTCTAAGGATGCAAGGGGAGCGCTGGGAATCCTTTCCCAATGGAGGAGGGAAAAGAACCCTCATCTGGAGCTGAGCAGAGGAAAACAAGGCTCCTCTTGAGTCACGGCGGGACCTTCAGTGTTTCTCTCAAGTGGGGACGGGTGGGTCAGGGAACTTCATGGGTTACAGCAAGGGTGTTAAGGAGCCTTTCGAGGTCCAAGAGGGAAGGGGTGATTTCCCCCGAGATGCCGCAATAGACAAGGGCCTCACCCTGCTTGCAGGGAAGAAGCTCCATATTTTCCTCAAGCTGTGGCGGGGTCCTCTGAATTTACGATGGGGACCCCAGAGACAAGCCCTTGTGACCTCAGGAGAGGCGAGTATCCGAGCGAGTTGAGAGGGGCCTCTGGGAATTTCTCCCCAGTCGGCTCTGGGTACTCAGTCCACGTCTGGAGCCTGAGGACGGAGCCTGAACTTTCCTCGCCCGTACTTACATGAGTCTTGGGGTTCCCATGGAGCTCCCACAAGGGAGTCAGGCCTCGTCAGGCTTGGAGCCGTGCATGGCCGCTTTCCTCCCGAGCTGTAGCAGCTGTGTCAGGCTCCCCGTTGAGTGGGCACAGGGATCTGTGGCTTGCCCTCGAGATACCCGAGCTTTGTCACACGTACCAGCGTAGCATGAGTCGATCTTCAGGGTGACAGTTGAGGCATGCAGGGCAGTCAGGTTCATCTGGAGTGGACGAGGCATTTGGGGGTCTTGGGGAATGGTGGCACGACCCCTGTTGTTCCCCCCGACTCTCCTGGTGCGAGCGGCTCCTCTTGGGAAGCGAGGGGAGCGCCAGGAATCCTTTCCCAAAGGAGCAGGGAAAGGGACCATCATCTGTAGCTGAGCAGGGGAAAACGGGGCTCCTCTTGAGTAGCGGCGGGATGCTCAGGGTTCCTCTCGAGTGGGGACGGTTAGGTCGGTGAACTTCTTGCGTCACAGCAAGGGTGTGAAGGAGTCTTTTGAAGTCCAATAGGAAAGGGGTGATGTCTCACGAGACACTGCAGCAGAAAAGGGCCTCACCCTGTCTGCAGGGGAGAACCTCCTGGTTTATCTAGAGTTGTGGTGGGGTCCTCTCGAGTTACGACTGGGACCTTAGGGACCCGGTCCTGTGGCCTCAGGGGAGGCCAGTCTCCGAGCGAGTTTCGAGGGGCCTCTGGGGATTCCTCCCCAGTTGGCTCCAGATCTTTAGTCCTCATCTCGAACTGAAACCAGAGCCTGAGCTTTCCTCGCCCATGCTGACATGGGTCTAGGGGTTTCCCTGGGTCCCCCACTGGTGAGTCAGGCCTCCTCTCTTGTGGAGATGGGCACGGCCGCTTTCCTACCGAGCTGCTACAACAGTATTAGGCTCCCCATCGAACGGACACAGGGATCTGTGGCTTGGCTGCAAGGTACCCCAGGGCTGTCACACATGCCTGTGTGGTGTGAGTGGATCCTCGGGGAGACAGTCGAGGTAGTGCAGGGCAGGCAGGTTCATCCGGAGTGGACGAGGCATTTAGGGGACTTGGGGAATGGTGGCACTATCCCTGGTGTTCTTCCCGACTCTCCTGGTGCAAGCCCCTCCACTTGGGATGAGAGTGGAGCGCTGGGAAACCTATCCCAACGGAGCAGGGAATGGGACCCTGATCTGAAGCTGAGCAGGGGAAAATGGGACTCCTCGAGTCACGGCTGGACCCTCGCTGTTCCTCTCGAGTGGGGGTGGATGTGTCGGGGAACTTCGTGAGTCACAGCAAGGGTGTGAAAGAAACTTTCGAGGTACAAGAGGCAAGGGGTGATTTTGCCCGAAACTCCACCATGGACAAGGTCTTCACTGCGTCTCCAGGGGAGAAGCTCCTGGTTTTTCTCGAGTTGTGGAGTAGTCCTCTCAAGTTACGAAGGGGACCCCGAGGTCCAGCCCCTGTGGCCTCAGGAGAGGCCAGTCTCCATTGAACTGCGAGGGGCCTCTGGAGATACCTCCCCATTTGGCTCTGGGTCCTCAGTCCTCATCTGGATCTGAGGCTGGAGCCTGAGCTTTCCTTGCCCATGCTGAATGGGTATTGGGATTCCCCTGGATCCCCCACAGGGGAGTTAGGCCTCGTCTCGCTTGAAGACATGCACAGCTGTATCCACCCGTGCTGTAGCAGCAGTGTCAGGCACCCCATCGAGCAAACACTGGGAACTGTAGCTTTCCCTTGAGGTATACCAGCGCTGTCACACGTGTCAGAGTAATGTGAGTCAATCCTCGGGGTGACATTCGAGGCAGTGCAGGGCAGTCAGGTTCATCTGGAGTGGACGAGGCATTTGGGTGTCTTGAATGGTGGCCTGGCCCTTGGTGTTCCTCCAGACTCTCCTGGTGCGTGCGCCTCCTCTTGGGATGTGAGGAGATCGCTGGGAATCCTTACCCGATGGAGCAGGGAAAGGGACCCTCATCTGGAGCTGAGCAGGGGAGAACGGTGCTCCTCTTGAGTCAAGGCAAGACCCTCAGGGTTCCTCTCGAGTGGGGATGGGTGGGTCGGGGAAAGTCATGCATCACAGCAAGGGTGTGAAGGAGCCTTTCGAACCAATAGGGAAGGGGTGACTTCCCCTGATTTGCCACAGCTGACAAGAGCCTCACCCTGCCTACAGGGGAGAAGCTCCTGGTTTTTCTCAAGTTGTCACGAGGTACTCTCGTGTTATGACGGGGACCCAAGGGACCCGCCCCTGTGACCTCAGGAGAGGCCAGTCTCTGTGCGAGTTTCGAGGGGACTCTGGGGATTCCTCCCCAGTGCTGCTCGGTCCTCAGTCTTCGTCTGGAGCTGAGGCCAGAGCCTGAGCTTTCCTCGCCCTTACTGACATTGGTCTTGGGGTTCCCCTGGAGACTCCACAGGGGAGTCAGTCCTCATCTCGGGTGAAGACGTGCATGGCCGCTTTCCTCCTGAGCTGCAGCAGCAATGTCAGGCTTCCCCTCGAGCAGACACAGGGACCTGTGGCTTTCCCTTGAGGTACCCCAGGGCTCTCACATGTGCCAGCATGACGTGAGTCCATCGTCGGGGTGGCAGTCGAGGCAGTGAAGGGCAGTCAGGTTCATCTGGAGTGGAAGAGGCATTTGGGGGTCTTGGGGAATGGTGGCATGGCCCCTGGTGTTCCTCCCAACTCTCCTGGTGTGAGCGCCTCTTCTAGGGATGCGAGGGGAGCCCCGGGAATCCTTTCCTTATGGAGCAGGGAAAGAAACCCTCATTTGGAGTTCAGCAGAGGAAAACGAGGCTCTGCTTGAGTCCTGGCAGGACCCTCAGTGTTTCTCTCGAGTGGGGACGGGTGGGTCAGGGAACATCGTCGGTCATAACAAGGGTGTGAAGGAGCCTTTCAAGGTCCAAGAGGGAAGGGGTGATTTCCCCCGAGACGCTGCAGTGGACAAGGGCCTCACCCTCCTGCAGGGGAGAAGCTCCATGTTTTTCTCGAGTTGCATCAGGGTCCTCTGAAGTTACGATGGGGACCCCAGAGACAAGCCCCTGTGGCCTCAGGAGAGGCCAGTCTCCGAGCGAGTTGAGAGGGGCCTCTGGGAATATCTCCCCAGTCAGCTCTGGGTACTCAGTCCACATCTGGAGCTGAGGACGGAGCCTGAGCTTTCCTCGCCCGTACTTACATGGGTCTTGGTATTGCCCTAGAGCCCCCACAGGGGAGTCAGGCCTCGTCAGGCTTGGAGCCGTGCATGGCCGCTTTCCTCCCGAGCTGCCACAGTAGGGTCAGGCTCCCCGTTGAGCGGGCACAGGCATCTGTGGCTTGCTCTCAAGGTACCCCAGGAGTGTCACACGTGCCAGCATAGCGTGAGTCAATCTTCGGGGTGATAGTTGAGGAATGCAGGGCAGTCAGGTTCATCTGGAGTGAACGAGGCATTTGGGGGTCTTGGGGAATGGTGGCACGACCCCTTGTGTTCCTCCCGACTCTCCTGCTGCCAGCGCCTCCTCTTGGGATGCGAAGGGAGTGCCAGGAATCCTTTCCCGATGGAGCAGGGAAAGGAACCCTCATCTGGAGCTGAGCAGAAGAAAACAGGGCTCCTTTTGAGTCGCTGTGAAGCCCCCGGGGTTTATCTCAAGTGGGGACGTGGGTCAGGGAACTTCATGGGTCACAGCAAGGGTGTGAAGGAGCCTTTAGAGGTCCAAGAGGAAAGGGTTGATTTCCCCAGAGACGCCACACCAGACAAGGGCCTCAACCCACCTACAGGGGAGAAAGTGAAAGTGTAGTCGCTCAGTCGTGTCTGACTCATTGCAACCCTGTGGACTGTAGCCTCCCAGGCTTCTCTGTCCATGGGATTCTCTAGGCAAAAATATTGGAGTGGTTTACCATTTTTCTCCAGGGGATCTTTCCGATCCCGGGATCGAACCCAGGTCTCCTGCATCAGATGCCGACGCTTTAAATTCTGAGTCCCAAGAGAAGCTCCTGGTCTTTATCGAGTTGTGGCTGGGTCCTCTCGAGTTATGATGGGGACCCCTGGGACTCGCCCCTGTGGCCTCAGGAGGGGCCAGTCTCCGTGTGAGTTGCGAGGGGCCTCTGGAGATTCCACCCCAGTCGACACCAGGTCCTCAGTCCTCGCCTGGAGCTGAGGCCAGAGCCTGAGCTTTCCTCGCCATGATGACATGGGTCTTAGGGTTCCCCTGGAGACCTAAGGGTAGTCAGGCCTCATCTCACATGGAGACGTGCACAGCCGCTTTCCTCCCGAGATGCAGCATCAGTGTCAGGCTTCCTGACAGTCGGACACAGGGATCTGTGGCTTGCCCTCGAGGTACCCCAGGAATGTCACACGTGCCAGTGTAGCGTGAGTTGATCCTCAGGATGACAGTTGAGACAGTGCAGGGCAGTCAGGTTCATCTGGAGTGGACGAGGCCTTTGGGGTTCTTGGGGAATGGTGGGACATCCCCTGGTGTTCCTCCCGACTCTCCTGGTGCGAGCACCTCCTCTTGGGATGTGAGGGGAGCACCAGGAATCCTTTTCCGATGGAGCAGGGAAAGGGACCTTCATCTGGAGCTGAGCAGGAGAAAACGGGGCTCCTCTTGAGTCGTGGCAGGACCCTCAAGGTTCCTCTCGAGTGCGGACGGGTGAGTCAGGGAACTTCTTGGGTCACAGCAAGGGTCTGAAGTAGCCTTTCAAGGTCCAAGAGGGAAGGGGTGATTTCCCCCCAAGATGCCTCAGAGGACAAGGGCCTCACCCCGCCTGCAGGGGAGAAAATGAAAGTGAAGTCGCTCAGTTGTGTCCGATCTTTGCAACCCTGTAGACTGTAGCCTAGCAGGCTTCTCTATACATGGGATTCTCTATGCAAGAACACCTGAGTGGGTTACCATTACCTTCTCCAGGGAATCTTCCAATCCAGGAATCGAACCCGTGTCTCCCACATCAGAGGCAGACACTTTAACCTCTGAGCCACCAAGGGAAGCTCCTGGTTTTTCAAGAGTTGTGGTGGGGTCCTCTCGAGTTATGGCGGGGATCCCAGGGAACCATTCCGGTGGCTTCAGGAGAGGTCAGTCTCCGTGAGAGTTGTGAGGGGCCTCGGGGGATTCCCCCACAAATGGCGCCGGGTCCTCAGTCCTCGTCTGGAGCTAGGCCGTAGCCTGAGCTTTCCTCGCCCATGCTGACATGGGACTTGGGTTTCTCCTGCACCCTATATGGGAGTCAGGCCTGGTATTGCATAGAGACGTGCAAGGCCGATTACCTCCCGAGCTGCAGCAGCAGTGTCAGGCTCCCCATCGAGCGGCCACAGGGATCTGTGGCTTGCCCTCCAGGTACGCCAGGGCTGTCACAAGAGCCAGCGTGGCGTGAGTCGATCTTCAGGGTGACAGTGGAGGCAGTGCAGGGCAGTCAGGTTCATCTGGACTGGACAAGGCCTTTGGGGTCTTGGGGGAATGGTGGCACATCCCCTGGTGTTCCTCCCGACTCTCCTGGTGCAAGCACCTCCTCTTGGGATGAGAGGGGAGCACTAAAATTCCTTCCCGAATGAGCAGGTAAAGGGACCCTCATCTGGAGCTGAGCAGGGGAAAACGGGGCTCCTCTTCAGTCGTGGTGGGACCCTCGAGGTTCCTCTCGAGTGTGGACGGGTGGGTCGGGGAACTTCCTGGGTCACAGCCAGGATGTGAAGGAGCCTTTTGAGGTCCAAAGGGAAGGGGTGATTTCCCCCGAGACGCCGCTGTGGACAAGGGCCTCACCCCGCCTGCAGGGGAAAAGCTCCTGTTTTTTCTTAAGTTGTGGTGGGGTCCTCTCGAGTTACGACAGGCACCCCAGGGTCCCGCCCCTCTGGCCTCAGAAGAGACCAGTCTCGGTCTGAGTTGCGAGGAGCCTCTAGGAATTCCTCCCCGGTAGGCACAGTGTCCTCAGTCCTCATCTGGAGCTGAGGCCGGAGCCTGAGCTTTCCTTGCTGTGCTGACATGGGTCTTGGGTTTCCCCTGGAGCCTCCACAGGGGAGTCATGTCTCATCTCGTGTGGAGCTGTGCACAGCCGCCTCCCTCCGGAGCTGCAGCAACAGTGTCAGGCTCCATGTCGAGCAAACACATGGATCTGTGGCTTGCCGTCGTGGTACCCCAGGGCTGTCACACGTGCCAGCGTGGTGTGAGTCGATCTTTGGTGTGACAGTTGAGTCAGTGCAGGGCAGTCAGGTTCATCTGGAGTGGATGAGGCATTTGGGGGTCTTGGGGAATGGTGGCATGACCCCTGGTGTTCCTTCCAACTCTCCTGGTGTGAGCGCCTCCTTTTGGGATATGAGGGGAGCGCCAGGAACCCTTTCCAGAAGGAGTAAGGAAAGGGACCCTCATCTGGAGCTGAGCTCAGGAAAATGGGGCTCCTATTGAGTTATGGAGGACCCCTCGGGGTACCTCAAGTGTGGGGACGGGTGGTCGGGAAACTTCGTGCGCCACAGCCAGGGTGTGAAGGAGCCTTTCGAGGTCCAAGAGGGAAGGGGTGATTTCACCCGAAACGCCACAGCGGACAAGGGCCACACCCCACCTGCAGGGGAGAAAGTGAAATGTGAAGTCGTTCAGTCATGTCCGACTCTTTGCGACCCCACGGACTATAGCCTACCAGTCTTATTTGTCCATGGGATTCTTTAGGCAAGAATACTGGAGTGGGTTACCATTTCCTTCTCCAGGGGATCTTTCCAATCCAGGGATTGAACCCGGGTCTCCCACATCGGAGGCAGACGCTTTAACCTCTGAGCCACCAAGGGAAGCTCCTGGTTTTACAAGAGTTGTGGTGGGGTCCTCTCAAGTTATGGTAGGGATCCCAGGCACCCGCCACTGTGGCCTCAGGAGAAGTAAGTGTCTGTGAGAATTGCGATGGGCCTCTGTGAATTCCTCCTGCATCGCACTGGGTCCTCAGTCCTCGTCTGGAGCTAGGCCATAGCCTGAGCTTTCCTCGCCCGTGCTGACATGGGAATTGGGGTTACCCTGGAGCCCCCAGAGGGGAGTCAGGCCCAGTCTCGCGTAGAGACGTGCACGGCCACTTTCCTTCTGAGCTGCAGCCGCAGTATCAGGCTCACCGTCGAGCAAACACAGGGATCTGTGGCTTGCCCTCAAGGTAAACCCAGGGCTGTCTAACATGCAAGCGTAGCGTGAGTCGATCCTCAGGGTGACAGTCGAGGCAGTGCCGGGGAGTCAAGTTCCTCTGGAGTGGACGAGGCATTTGGCGGTCTTGGGGAATGGTGGCATGACACCTGGTGTTCCTCTCGAGTCTCCTGGTGCCAGCGCCTCCTCTATGGATGTGAGGAGAAAGCCGCAAATCATTTCCCAATGGAGCAGGAAAAGCGACCCTCATCTGGAGCTGAGCAGCAAAAAACAGGGCTCTTCTTGATACGCGGCGAGTTCCTCAGGGTTCCTTTCAAGTGGGGACGGGTGTGTAGGGAAACTCATGTGTCACAGCAAGGGTGTGAAGGAGCCTTTCAAGGTCCAGGATGGAAGGGGTGATTTCCCCCGAGACACCTTAGCAGACAAGGGCCTCACCCCGCCTGCAGGGGAGAAGCTCCTGATGTTTCTCGAGTTCCAGCTGGGTCCTTTCAAGTTTCGAAGGGGAACCCAGAGACCCGCCCATGTGGCCTCAGGAGAGGCCAGCCTTTGTGTGAGTTGTGAGGGGCCTCCGGGGATTCCTCCGCAGTTGTCCCCGGGTCCTCAGTCCTCACCTGTAGCTGAGGCTGGAGCCTGAGCTTTCCTCGCCTGTGCTGACATGTGTCTTGGGGTCCCGTGGAGCCCCCACAGGGGAGTCAGGCCTCGTTCCACGTGGAGCCATCACGGCCGCTTTCCTGCCGAGCTGCAGCAGCAGTGTCAGGCTCCCCATTGAGCAGAAACAGGGATCTGTAACTTGCACTCGAGTTACCTCAGGGTTATCACATGTGCCAATGTGGCATGAGTCGACCCTCGGGGTGACAGCTGGGGCAGGGCAGGCCAGTCAGGTCCATCTGGAATGGAAGAGGCATTTGGGGGTAATGAGGAATTGTGGTATGACCCCCTGGTGTTCCTCCCGACTCTCCTGGTGAGAGCACCTCTTCTTGGGATGTGAGGGGAAAGCCAGGAAAACTTTCCCAAAGGAGCTTGGAAAGGGACCCTCATCTGGAGCTGAGCAGGGGAAAACAGGGCTCCTCTTGTGTCATGGCTGGAACCTTGGTGTTCCTCTCGAGTGGGGACAAATGTGTCGGGGTACTTCATTGGTCACAGCAAGGGTGTGAAGGAGACTTTTGAGTTCCAAGAGGGAAAGGGGATTTACCCCAGGACGCCGCAGCTGACAAGGGCCTCACCCCTCCAGCAGGGGAGAGTCTCCTGGTTTTTCTTGAGTTGCGGTGGGGTCCTTTCGAGTTATGATGGGAACCCCAGCCAGGGACCCGCCCCTGTGATCTAAGGACAAACAGGTCTCCATGCGAGTTGCAAGGGGCCTCAGTGGATACCTCCCCAAGTCGGTGCCAGGTCCTCAGTCCTCATCTGGAGTGAAGCCGGAGCCTGAGCTTTCCTCGTCCATGCTGACATGGGACTTTGGGTTCCCCTTGAGACCCCACAGGGGATTCAGGCTTCATCTCATGTTCAGATGTGCATGGCCGCTTTCCTCCTGAGCTGCAGCAGCAGTGTCATGCTCCCAGTTGAGTGAACATAGTGATCTGTATCTTGCCCTCGAGGTACCCCAGGACTGTCACACGTGCCAGAGTGGCATGAGTCGATCCTCAGTGTGACATTTGAGGCAGTGCAGGGCAGTCAGGTGCATCTGGCGTGGACGAGGCCTTTGGTGGCCTTGGGGAATGATGGCACGACCCCTGGTATTCCTCCCGACGCTCCTGGTGTGAGCGCCTCTTCTTGGGATGCCAGGGGAGTGCTGGGAATCCTCTCCCGACGGATCAGGGAAAGGGACCTCAACTGGAGCTGAGCAGGAAAAAACGGGGCTCTTCTTGATATGCGGCAGGACCCTCAGGGTTCCTTTCGAGTGGGGACGGGTGGGTCAGGGAACTCATGTGTCACAGCAAGGGTGTGAAGGAGCCTTTCAAGGTCTAGGACAGAAGGGGTGATTTCCCCCAAGACCCCTTAGCTGACAAGGGCCTCACCCCGCCTGTAGGGAAGAAGCTTCTGGTGTTTCTCGAGTTGTGGCTGGGTACTTTTGAGTTTCAAAGGGGACCCCAGGGACCCAACATGTGGCCTCAGGAGAGGCCAGCCTTTGTGCAAGTTGCGAGGGGCCTCTGGGGATTCCTCTGCAGTCATCCCCGGGTCCTCAGTCCTCGCCTAGAGCTGAGGCCGGAGCCTGAGCTTTCCTCGCCCATGCTGACATGCGTCTTGGGGACTCCTGGAGCCCCCACAGGGGAGTCAGGCCTTGTTCTGCGTGGAGCCATGCACGGCCACTTTCCTGCTGAGCTGCAGCAGTAGTGTCAGGCTCCCCGTCGAGCGGACACAGGGATCTGTGTCTTGCCCTCGAGGTACCTCAGGGTTGTCACATGTGCCAGTGTGGCGTGAGTCGACCCTCGGGGTGACAGTCGAGGCAGTGCAGGGCAGTCAGGTTCATCTGGAGTGGAAGAGGCATTTGGGGGTCATGGAGAATTGTGGTACGACCCCTGGTGTTCCTCCCAACTCTCCTGGTGTGAGCGCCTCCTCTTGGGATGCGAGGGGAATGCCAGAAAACCTTTCCCAGAGGAGCTTGGAAAGGGACCCTCATCTGGAGCTGATCAGGGAAGAGGGCACCTCTTGAGTCGTGGCAGGACCCTCGGGGTTCCTCTCAACTAGGAACTGATTGCTCGGGGAACTTCGAGGTGACAGCAAGGGTGTGAAAGAGCCTTTCGAGGTCCAATAAGAAAGGGGTGATTTTCCCCGAGATGCTGCAGTGGACAAGGTCCTCACCCCGACTGCAGGGGAGAAGTTCCTGGATTTTCTCGAATTGCGGCGCGGTCCTCTCAAGATACAATGGGGAACCCATGGACCCACCCCTGTGGCCTCAGGAGAGGCCAGTCTCCGTGCGAGTTGCGAAGGGAATCGGGATTTCTCTCCAGTTGGTGCTGGGTACTCAGTCCTTGTCTGGAGCTGAGGCCGGAGCCTGAGCTTTCTTCACCCGGGCTGACATGGGTCTTTGGGTTCCCCTGGAGCCTAAATAGGGGTCAGGCCTCGTCTCGCCTGGAGACATGCGCGGCCACTTTGCTCCTGAGCTGCAGCAGCAGTGTCAGGCTCCCCGTCAAGCAGACACAGGAAACTGTGGCTTGCCCTCGAGGTGCCAGAGTGCTGTCATACATGCCAGCATGGACTGAGTCGATCCTCGGGGTGACAGTCGAGGCAGTGAAAGGCAATCAGGTTCATCTGGAGTGGACTGAGGCATTTGGGAGTCTTGGGGAATGGTGGCACGAACCCTGTAGTTACTCCTGACTCTTCTGGGACTGTGCCTCCTCTTGGGATACAAGGGGTTCACAGGGAATCCTTTCCCGATGGAGCAGGGAAAGGGACCTTCATCTGGAAGTGTTCAGTTCAGTTCAGTTCAGTGGCTCAATCATGTCTGACTCTTTGCGACGCCATGAATCACAGCACACCAGGCCTCCCTGTTCATTACCATCTCTTGGAGTTCACTCAGACTCACTTCCATCGAGCCTGTGATGCCATCCAGCCATCTCATCCTCGGTCGTACCCTTCTCCTCCTGCCCCTAATCCCTCCCAGCATCATAGTCTTTTCCAATGAGTTAACTCTTCGCATGAGGTGGCCAAAGTACTGAAGTTTCAGCTTTAGCATCATTCCTTCCAAAGAAATCCCAGGGTTGATCTTCAAAATGTACTGGTTAGATCTTCGTGCAGTCCAAGGGACTCTCAAGAGTCTTCTCCAACACCACAGTTCAAAAGCATCAATTCTTCGGTGGTCACCTTTCTTCACAGTCCAACTCTCACATCCATACATGACCACTGCAAAAACCATAGCCTTGACTAGACGGACCTTAGTCAGCAAAGTAATGTCTCTGCTTTTGAATATGCTATCTAGGTTGGTCATAACTTTTCTTCCAAGGAGTAAGCGTCTTTTAATTTCATGGATGCAGTCACCATCTTCAGTGATTTTGGAGCCCAGAAAAATAAAGTCTGACACTGTTTCCACTGTTTCCCCATCTAATTCCCATGAAGTGATGTGACCAGATGCCATGATCTTCATTTTCTGAATGTTGAGCTTTAAGCCAACTTTTTCACTCTCCTCTTTCACTTTCATCAAGAGGCCCTTTAGCTCCTCTTCACTTTGTGCCCTAAGGGTGGTGTCATCTGCATATCTGAGGTTATTGATATTTCTCCCAGCAATCTTGATTCCAGCTTCTGTTTCTTCCAGCCCAGGGTTTCTCATGATGTAGTCTGCATATAAGTTAAATAAGCAAGGTGACAATATACAGCCTTGATGCACTCCTTTTCCTATTTGGAACCAGTCTGTTGTTCCATGTCCAGTTCTAACTGTTGCTTCCTCACCTGCATACAGATTTCCCAAGAGGCAGGTCAGGTAGTCTGGTATTCCTATCTCTTTCAGAATTTTCCAAAGTTTATTGTGATCCACAAAGTCAAAGGCTTTAGCATAGTCAATAAAGCAGAAATAGATGTTTTTCTGGAACTCTCTTGCTTTTTCCATGATCCAGCGGATGTTGGAAATTTGATTTCTGCTTCCTCTGCCTTTTCTAAAACCAGAATGAACATCAGGAAGTTCATGGTTCACGTATTGCTGAAACCTAGCTTGGAGAATTTTGAACATTACTTGACTAGCATGTGAGATGAGTGCAATTGTGTGGTAGTTTGAGCATTCTTTGGCATTGCCTTTCTTTAGAATTGGAATGAACACTGACCTTTACCAGTCCTGTGGCCACTGCTGAGTTTTCCAAATTTGCTGGCCTATTGAGTGCAACACTTGCACAGCATCATCTTTCAGGATTTGAAAGATCTCAACTGGAATTCCATCACCTCCACTAGCTTTGTTCGTAGTAATGCTTTCTAAGGCCCACTTGACTTCACATTCCAGGATGTCTGGCTCTAGATTAGTGATCACATCATCGTGATTATCTGGGTCGTGAAGATCTTTTTTGTACAGTTCTTCCACGTATTCTTGCCACCTCTTCTTAATATCTTCTGCTTCTGTTAGTTCCAGACCATTTCTGTCCTTTATCAAGCCCATCTTTGCATGAAATATTCCCTTGATATCTCTAATTTTCTTGAAGAGATCTCTAGTCTTTCCCATTCTGTTCTTTTCCTCTATTTCTTTGC
>SJYF01000333.1:3770163-3794266 GCA_006410515.1 Procapra przewalskii | reverse complement strand
ACTGATTTGAGAAATCCTGTGGAACATCTTTGTTTACAGTAATAAACAAATTACTAAGCATGATAACAGGAAAGATTTTATGCCCATACAAGAGGGAAAATGCCAAAAGCAAATACACATTGAACCAAAATTGGAGTTGGCAAGCAAGAATTTAAAAATAATTCTAAAAACATCCTAAAGAAAATAGTCAAAAAAAATTGAAAATGACAAAAGTTGGGAGGCATTCTGCAAATGATTGAATATCTTAGAAAATAAAATTGAATTGAAAAATGCATCTAAATTAGAAACTTATTGAATGGATTTATTGATACATTGAAGTTTTTTTGGCAAGCTAAGGTAGCAATTGTATTTATTTATTTATTTATTTATTTTTAAAGCAAAGAACTGGATGAAAAGTGACAAGGTCAAAAGGGTTTGTATTAAGGATCTTTGGTTTGGAACTTGCAACTAATGTGGTAAAGGAGATCATCAAGAAAATATATGCTACTTCCACTCAAATACTTAAATGCTCACCATGAACCAGCCTTAGGAAAACAGAGTTTCCTAGCAAATGCTCTTTCACATTGGCACTGCTTGAGAGGAATGAACTTAAAAAAGTGTTTCCCATATACTGTAGATCCTAGAATTCTTACATTTTTCAGACAATAGATGGCACCAGAGACAACTATCTGTCTATGGAACTCTCTAGGAAAGAACACTGGAGTGGATTGCCATACTCTCCCCCAAGGGATCTTCCTGACCCAGGGACTGAACTTGCATCTCCTGCAGCTCAGCAGGCAGACTCTTTACTGCTGAGCCACTGGGGAAGCCTGAATCCCTTTATACACAGAGTCATATACATATTTCCAGAAGGAGTTGAATGCAGTTAATATCTTGAAAAAATTGTATGAGATGGCCGAGCTACCCTATGAGTAGTCAAGTAAAGTATCTTGTGTCCCTTTAGAGGTGAAAGGTAGTTGAAATAGGCACTGAACAGAATATATTAGCTAAACCTGGCTGCAGAATACTTGACACTTGCTAATGGAATGAAGTCAGTAATTTCATTGCTATTGCCTATGGAGCCTTCGTAGCTGGGGCTACGGCGTTAAGTTTGTGATCGTATGGTGTCATTCATTATTTCCACTTCATGGCCCTGCCAAACTGAGTTGTAAATGGAGACCTGTTGGGAGCTGATCCCCGCTCTTCCTGAATCCACTTGATCTGGAGAAAGGGGATGGATGAAGGTGGAAGACAAAGCAAGGACACAAACCAAGGGCCCCAGGGTATTGAGCGGTTCTTCAGCCGGGTGGGGTATGCGTCCTTCGTCCCTGTTCCTTGCAGCTTGTACCCCGGGACTGGGAACACGCTGCCGACTATAGGAGGGTCCAGTTTACGGCCGTTCTCTCCCAGATGATCCCCAGCCTGAAGCTGGGGCTGTGCAAAGCCAGCCCCCAAGAGGAGGCGTGCAGGGAGCCTGCGGGCGGACAGGTCTGCACAGGCTCGCCAGGCCTCGCTCTTTACACAGCCCCACGGCCGAAAGCTGCCAGTGTCAGCCCGGAGAGTGTGCTCCCCAGGTTCGGGCTGCAGAGGCTGGTGCGGGTACAGAAGGACGGGGACGACGGAAAGAGGAAGGCGCTTTCTGGCCCTAATTACTAAAACAAACAAAAAAAAAATCCCTTTCTCTTTCAAATGGTTCTTGTATAATAAGTTTAAGTCTTAGAGGACCCTCTTTTATTTCACACTGGATCATTTCAACTGTTTTAACTGTGTGCTTTAAAAGCTGTCCATGACCTGCCTCTTGAGAAACCTATATGCAGGTCAGGAAGCAACAGTTAGAACTGGACATGGAACAACAGACTGGTTCCAAATAGGAAAAGGAGTATGTCAAGGCTGTATATTGTCACCCTGCTTATTTAACTTATATGCAGAGTACATCATGAGAAACACTGGGCTGGAAGTAGCACAAGCTGGAATCAAGACTGCCAGGAGAAATATCAATAAACTCATATATGCAGATGACACCACACTTATGGCAGAAAATGAAGAGGAACTAAAAAGTCTCTTGATGAAAGTGAAAGAGGAGAGTGAAAAAGTTGGCTTAAAGCTCAACATTCAGAAAATGAAGATCATGGCATCTGGTCCCATCCCTTCATGGCAAATAGATGGAAAATAGTGGAAACAGTGTCAGATTTTATTTTGGGGGACTCCAAAATCACTGCAGATGGTGATTGCAGCCATGAAATTAAAAGACGCTTACTCCTTGGAAGGAAAGTTAAGACCAACCTAGACAGCATATTGAAAAGCAGAGACATTACTTTGCCAACAAAGGTCCATCTAGTCAAGACTATGGTTTTTCCAGTGTTCATGTATGGATGTGAGAGTTGGACTGTGAAGAAAGCTGAGCGCTGAAGGACTGCTGCTTTTGAACTGTGGTGTTGGAGAAGACTCTTGAGAGTCCCTTGGACTGCAAGGAGATGCAGCCAGTCCATCCTAAAGGAGATCAGTCCTGGGTGTTCATTGGAAGGATGATGCTGAAGCTGAAACTCCAATACTTTGGCCACCTCATGCAAAGAGTTGACTCATTGGAAAAGACCCTGATGCTGGGAGGGATTGGGGGCAGGAGGAGAAGGGGACAACAGAAATGAGATGGATGGATGGCATCACAAACTCAATGAACCTGAGTTTGAGTGAACTCCAGGAGTTGGTGATGGACAGGGAGACCTGGCGTGCTGTGATTCATAGGGTCGCTAAGAGTCGGACATGACTGAACAACTGAACTGAACTAAACTGAACTGACAGTCAAACATCAAATATGAAGTCAAACTCCTTGTTACAAGTTTCTTTTCATGAAACGTAATGAAACGTAGCATACATGTGCAGCTGAGCAGTTCTTTCAGCTTAATTCCTGACACTAAAATTTTTGGATAATGGCTTTCTTTCATTTTGTAACTCTGTCAATGAATATTGCTGTTGTTTAGTCCCTAAGTCATGTCTGACTCTTTTGCAACCTCATGGACTATAATAGGCTCCATGGGGTTTCCCAGGCAAGAATACTAGAGTGGGTGGCCATTTCCTTCTCCAGGAGATTTTTCCCCACCCAAGGATTGAACTCTTATATCCTGCTTGGCAGGTGGATTCTTTACCACTGAGCTTCTAAGGAAGACTGTCAGTGAATATAAATATATATGAACACATTTTCATTGCATATATACTTTTTACATTTACATACAAATATATAAAACTCTTAAAATTCTGTAATAAACAAATTAACAGCACAAGTAAAATGTTAGAAAACAATTTGAACAGATAATTCATCAAATAAGATATAGAGAGGACAAATTACACTATTAAAGAATCAGTGTGAAATTACTGAGTTTGATTAGGAAAAGTTCAAAATTAAAAATTAACATATCACTAGACACACTAAGGTTGAAAAAAATCTAATGAAAACAAAACAACAAAAAATAACAATGCACAGATACTTAATGCTGGTGATGATTTACAACAAGTGAACTTCTGTGCATTTCTCATAGGGATGAAAAATTGAGACAGCTTCTCTGAAGGTTGGTGGTTCATTATAAAGTTACTGGAACACTTACAAAACACATTTATCCAGAAGTCCCATTTTATAGAGAAATAAAAACTTGTATTTACACAAAATTTATTACCAAACATTCAGGGCAGCTATAACAGTGAAATTCTAGAAACAGCCACGTGTTCTTCACCCAAGGAATGAGTAAACAAACTCTGGTATATCACAGAGTGTGAGACACTACTGAGAAATATAAATAAACAAACTATACTGATGCAGGCAGCAATATGCTAAATGCTTTACGCTAAGTGAAAATTCAGACTTAAAGGCTTTATGATTCCATTTATATGACATTTTGAAAAAGGCATATGGACAGAGGACTGGTCAGCTGGTAGTAAATTGGTAGGGTATTAACTAGAGAGACAAAAAATGAGAATTTTGGAGAGTTATCAAGCTATTCTGTATTTTGATCATGTTTTGGTAACATAACTCTTTGGATTTGTCAGACTTCTCAAAAAGTTTACAACAAAAAAGTGCATTTTAATTTGCATGCAAATTTAAAATATTATTTTAAAATGTTACCAACTAATGAAAACATCTCTATGATATTATAAATGGCCATTCCCCTGAATGAGTCTAAAGAGGACCTTTTATCCTCATTTAACAATCAATTAACTTTGACAACTAGACTGCCATGGTCATCCTGTGGGTTGAGAAATAATCTCAGTTAGATGCTGGCAGGAAGTCTTTGCCATTCCTGGGTCACTTGTTTGTCACAGACACTTTCACACACCTAATCAATACAGTTTGCAGAGAGCGACACACAGATGATGACAGTAAAATTTAATGTTAAAACAAAACATGTCTGTTATGTCACAGTTGTTTGAATGATACATGCACAATACTGTTTAAATTGTGCTATATTTCAAATATGATAAAGTGATCCTTTCCAGACTAGAGAACAACCCATTCTTCCTTAAAGGCTACTTATAAATATTTAACTAATTTAATCTTAATGATAAAATTTTAGTCATAGGAACTTATTATCATGATTGGCTGAACATTCAAAGGAAAGATAGATTGAAACATAACTATAGGTCAGTACCAATATAGGCATTATTAATCAGAAGCAGAGCATACCAAGAAAAGTTGGTGAGAATATATGGAAGAACTAAATTAAAAAGATTTTCATGACCCATATAACCACAATGGTGTGATCACTCACCTAGAGCCAGACACCCTGAATGCGAAGCCAAGTGGGCCTTAGGAAGCATCACTACGAACAAAGCTAGTGGAGATGATGGACAGTTGAGCTATTTCAAACCCTAAAAGATGATGCTGTGAAAGTGCTGCACTCAATATGCCAGCAAATTTGGAAAACTCAGCAGTGGTCACAGGACTGAAAAAGGTTAGTTTTCATTTCAATCCCAAAGAAAGGCAATGCCAAAAAATGTTCCAACTACCACACAATAGCACTCATCTCACATGCTAGCAAAGTAATGCTCAAAATTCCCCAAGGCAGGCTTCAACAGTACATGAACCGTGAACTTCCATATGTTCAAGCTGGATTTAGAAAAGGCAGAGGAACCAGAGATCAAATTGGCAACATCCGTTGGATCATTGAAAAAGCAAGAGAGCTCCAGAAAAAAATTAACTCTGCTTTATTCTCTATGCCAAAGCCTTTGACTGTGTAGATCAAAACACACTGTGGAACATTCTGAAAGAGATGGGAATACCAGACCACCTGATCTGCCTCCTGAGAAACCTGTATGCAGGACAAAAAGCAACAGTTAGAACTGGACATGGAACAACAGACTGGTTCCAAATTAGGAAAGGAGTATGTCAAGGCTGTATACTGTTACTGTGCTTATTTAACTTATATGCAGATTACATCATGAGAAGCGCTGAGCTGGATGAAGCACAAACTGGAATCAAGATTGCTGGGAGAAATACTAATAATCCCAGATGACACCACTCTTATGGAAGAAAGCAAAGAAGACCTGAAGAGCCTCTTGATGAAAATGAAACAGGAGAGTGAAAAAATGGGCTTAAAGCTTAACATTCAGAAAAATAAGATCATGGCATCCAGTCCCATCACTTCATGGGAAATAGGTAGGGAAACAATAGAAACAGTGACAGACTTTATTTTGAGGGGCTCCAAAATCACTGAGGATGGTGACTGCAGCCATGAAATTAAAAGATGCTTGCTTCTTGGAAGAAAAGCCATGACCAACCTAGACAGCATATTAAAAAGCAGAGACATTAGTTTGTCAACAAAGGTCCATCTAGTCAAAGCTATGGTTTTTCCTGTGGTCATGTATGGATGTGAGAGTTGGACTATAAAGAAAACTGAGCCTCAAAGAATTGATGCTTTTGAACTGTGGTATTGGAGAAGACTCTTGAGAGTCCCTTGGACTACAAGGAGATCAAACCAGTGAATCCTAAAGGAAATCAGTCCTGCATATCCATTGGAAAGACTGATGCTGAAGCTGAAACTCCAACATTTGGCCACCTGATGTTAAAAGCTGACTCATTTGAAAAGACCCTCAGGCTGGGAAGATTTAAGGCAGGAGGAGAAGGGAACAAAAGAGAATAAGAAGGTTGGATGGCATTACTGACTCGATGGACATGCATTTGAGTAAGCCCTGGGAGTTGGTGATGAACAGAAAAGTCTGGCATGCTGCAGTCCATAAGGTCACAAAGAGTCAGACATGACTGAGTGACTGAACTGAATTGAATTGAATCATAAGCTGTGGAAATAGTTTTCCCAACTTTGGTTTTACCATTATTTCAAATAATGATGATGTGGTCATATTCTTTGTAAGCCAAATTGTAAATAAAATCTGCAAAGCCTGCATGTTCAACAATGCTTTTTAATGTTAAAATCAAATAGGAGTAGCAACAAACTGGGTGACAAAATGAAACACTTTTTTAAAAATAGTAGATATTTGTGCAAAAATGCTGTTAAATATCTAGCTATAGGATTTTTAATTATGAAATCCACACCTAAAGAAGCATGCAATTCTTTTCTTTAAAATAAGACCTCTTTAACTGCTCTCGCATTGACACCATATTAAGTTCTTGCAAAGTACTAATGAGATGTGTCTGTAGTCACAGCTGATTATATTCACAGAAGTTCATATATAAGATCAAGTTGTGTTCAATACATACACAGCAGAGGAAAGCACTGTTTAAACACTGAAGTGCTCAGTCATAACACACACATTAAAATACCAAAACCTGCATTTCTACCACAGAAGAGCTTCTTCACCAGCTGAAAAGCCACTAAAAAGATACTGTCTACCACCGCCAAACACTGTGAAACATGAATGTGTATTTTTCTTCTTTAGAATCATATTCAAGCCTGTGTAACAAAACACATTTATTTATTTTGCACAGAAACACTCTGGTGGGATGGTATGGCTAGCCATGTGCTTTTATTTTTTTGTTGTTTATTAATTTTTATTTTCGTAGGATAATACATACATATAGCTTTAAAAAGTCAAATAATACCAAAAGTTTGAAATTCCAATAGCAATTCCCTAATCCACTTCCTACCCCTAATCTCCGTCCCTAAATGGAGCTACTTTCTATTCATTTATCTATTTCTTCTAATATGCTTCTAAATAATGTCATTATTCCTTAATTTATCCATTTTAGTCTTAATGTATGAGCTTCTGTTTTAGCTGATGTGGATTCAGCTTTCATATACATCAACCCATTTTCCCTCTGCCATGCTTCCTAAATCAGTATTCAAGTTTATCTCTTTATGATGAGTACAATATGTTATATAATTATTGACTTGCTTTCACGATATATATTTTTTTCACTTGCTTAATTTTCTCAGTGATCCTTTCCATCCTTTCAGATCAATCACTATGTCCATCGCATTTTTCAGGAGTCCAGTACTGGCAGTTTTCCTAGGCCTGCTTGGAGACATTTTCTTTTGTTCTCAATCTTTAATTGTCACATTGAGGGTAACCATTTCCTTCTTTCTTGTTTTTGGTCACTTTTCCTGAATTTTATACCTTCTTTCTCAGTTTATTCCTTCACTTTGTTAGGGCAGCTCTCTAGTAGCTTTCTCAGAAAATATGTACTGAGAGGTAGATACTTTCAAAACCTAAATATTCTATCCTTGAACTTGATTGATTCATTGGTTATAAAATTCTAGTTTTAAAATAGTTTTATATCAGATTTTTTTTAAGGCACTGCTCTGTAGTTTTCTAGCTTATAGTGCTGGTGCTGAGAAGATGGAAGTCATTCTGGTTCTTGTTGCTTTGTGTGACCTGTTTTTCCTCTTCTGGAAACATCTAGAATCTTCTCTATGTTTGCAATATTTTATAATTTCATGATTTGCCTTTATGTGGATCTATTTGCATTTACTGAGCAGGACTTCCCAGGTAGTGCTGGTAGTAAAGAACCAGCCTGCCAATTCAGGAGATGTAAGAGATGTGGGTTCTATCCCTGGATCAGGAAGATACGCTGGAGGAGTGCATGACAACCCATTCCAGAATTCTTGCCTGTAGAATCTTATGGACAGAGGAGCCTGGCGGGCTACAATCAGTAGGGTCGCAAAGAGTTGGACATGACTGAGAATGCGCACACGAGTAGGACACCTGGTTGAAACCTTTTAATTTGAAAGTTTTGTGCTTTAGTTCTGAGACATTTTTCTTAAAATATTTCTCTGATAATGTTTTATCTTTTTTCTCTTTTAGAAATTTCTGTTAACCAGAAGTTAGACCCTCCTGGATGTATTATTTAATATTCTTACTTTTATTCTTCTGTTATCTTTTTATTATACTTTCAGTGAAATTTCTTCAGCTTTTAAATAAGCTTCATAATATTTTAATTTTGTTCTTTAAAAGAATGAAAGGAAAAAATAGTAGCTAAATGACTTGCTCTACATCTGGTAAAGAGAAGATTAAAAACCAGTGATAGAACTCCTGGGACAGCAGTGTTCCACGATTTCATAAAACCTTCTTTACTAAGTAATGCATGTGTATGGAATCTAAAAAAATGATACTGAAGAACCTATTTGTAGGAAAGGAATGGAGACATGGATGTAGGGAATGGACTTACACATTTGGGGAGGGAGAGAGTGAGATGAATGGAGAAAGTTGCATCAACGTACATACACAACCAGGCATGAGATGGATAGCCTGTGGGAAGTTGCTGGGCAGCACAGGGAGCCCAGTCTCAGGTGATGACCTGGAGGGATGGGAGGGGGAGGGGAGGGAGCGGATACAGGAATAATTAAGGTTGATCTGTGTGGTGCTGGTGAAGACTCCTAAGAATCCCTCGGACTGCAAGGAGATCCAGCTAGTCCATCCTAAAGGAGATTAGTCCTGGGTGTTCATTGGAAGGATTGATGCTGAGGCTGAAACTCCAGTACTTCGGCCACCTGATGTGAAGAACTGACTCATTTGAAAAGACTCTGATGCTGGGAAAGACTGAAGATGAGAGGAGAAGGGGAAGACAGAGAATGAGATGATTGGATGGCATCATTGACTCAATGGACATGAGTTTGAACAAACTCCAGGAGATGGTGAGGGACAGGGAAGCCTGGTGTACTGCAGTCCATGGGGTCACAAAGAGTCAGACATGACTGAGCAACTGAACTGAACTGAAAAATATAGTATAAAAAGAAGTGGTTAACTTCTAAACTGGGAAGTGTAGAGATCTTTGAAATTTTCTCTAATAACCCTGTGGCCAGTATTTTAAACATTTTAAAATAAACTCCTCACACTACTGTTTTCAGTAATAATTTTCTCAGTGCAGTAATCACATCCTTGTTCCGAAGGCTGTATATCATGGATGAACATCGGAGTCACTATGGTGTAGAACAGAGAGGGGAGTCTGTCAGTTCCTGCAGAATGACTGGATTGGGGCCTTAAGTATGCAATGGTAGCAGATCCAAAGAATAAAAACACAACCAACAGGTGAGAAGAACATGTGGAAAGGCTTTGGCTCGCCCTCTGGCTGTTGGCGACCTCAGAATAGTGGAAATGATCTTGCTGTAAGAGGCAAGGATCAACAAAAAGGGACAGCAGCAAACAACAGAGCTACTGCATAGACTGACAGCTCGTGTGCAGAAGTGTCTCTGCAGGCCAGCTTCAGAATGGGGGGAATGTCACAGAAGTGGTTAATCTTGTTTGAATGACAGAAACGCAGAGAGAAGATCTGGCATGTTTGCCTTATCTGCACTGGGATTCCACTGACCCAGGAGCCCACAGCCAGCTGGAGGCACACCTTTGGGGTTATCACCAGGGGATAGTGCAGAGGGTCACAGATGGCCACACAGCGGTCATAGGCCATCACCACCAGGAGGAAGCACTCAGTGGCTCGGAGGATAAGGAAGAAGCACATTTGGACAGCACAGTCCAGCACTGAAATGCTTCTGTCCTGAGTCCAAAGGTTCACCAGAATCCTAGGGAGAGTGACGGACAGGGAACAGGTTTCCAAGGAGGAAAAGTTTGCCAGGAAGAAATATATGGGTTTTGGGAGAGTTGGGTCAAGCCTAGTTAGTATTTTTATGAGACTATTTCCAGTTAAGATAATGATGTAAATGGTGGAGAACACCCCAAATAATAGCCCTTGAATGTTTGGAAGATCAGAAAACCCCAGGAGTACAAATTTCATCACTTTGGATATGTTGTCTTTTGCTTCCATATCTTCAAATTTCATCTGTGGGAATGATCCAATCAGAGGTACTATTATTTCACTTTCATTAGCTCTTGTTTTCTTATTTATAAAACAGGATGTTGCAACTTTCTATTTTTCAATTTCCTATAAAAACCAAACCTATAACACCAGGTGCTCTAAATGTGTGATAAAGTATGTTTTCCATCATTATTAAATCTATCTGTAAATTTTAAAAAAAATTTAATCTTTCTTTTTCTGCTGTATACAATACTTATTTAGTTCTGAAGATAAGTGATTGCAATTTTGCTATTCGTCTCAACACTCAAAAATATAAATTCTGAATTTAAGTTCCTTTGTGAAATAACTTGATATTTGCACTTGATGTATTATTCTTTTCGCCTCTTCATTCTGTTTTTCATTATCAATTCAAAACTTTTTTTTGCTCTTTTAAAAGTCTTGGGCAATATAAAATAGTTTTAGGGATACATACAGTTAATTTTTTTAATGAGATTTTTTTCAAATGTATTTCCAACATCTTTTTAACTTTGACATTCTGCATATTTAGCTATTTTATTATAAAACAAAATTCATCAGCTAACCACTCAAGATTTTTGAATGGTATTTAATTTTTAAAACTGTGTATTTCAATTTAGTGTCTACAAATTCAGCATTCATAATTTTTATTCAGACTTTTCTGTTCAGAGACAAAGAATTCTAAGCTGGTCTTCCTGTCCAGAAACTCTCATAAGGGTAAGAGGCATGTTCATCTAGCATTTGTATTCATTAAAGCATTCAAACTAGAATGTTCACCTGTTACACACTTATTATAAGAAATACACCCACCACAATAACTATCTCAGAGCCTCCTAAATTACAAAAGACTTCAATAATTAAAACAACTCTGCTAAGTATCTTTAATTAATTAATTGTTGTGGAGTTTTTTTGCCCCTATGTGAGTGTTAGTTCATGCATGTGAAAGCTTTGGGTTGAGACTGTCCATCTTTCTTTGGTATACCTAGACTTTAAGATTTTCATCATCAGTGTATCTTTGTATGTAATGTGTAATATGTTTCTTCCACAAAAAGTGATTTACTAACTTCTGGAATGAATAATTAAACTTTCTGGCAAGCTGTGGTTACAAGGCACCAGGAGAAAAGGCTCAGCTTTGTCAACAATCTGTTAGATATCAGGGGCTAATCATATCAGAAGGGACTAGAGCCATAGGCCCCAAGAGAATTAAACCTATGCATGCTAGTAAAGTAATGCTCAAAATTCTCCAAGGCAGGCTTCAGCAATATGTGAACCATGAAATTCCAGATGTTCAAGGTGGTTTTAGAAAAGGCAGAGGAACCAGAGATCAAATTGCCAACATCCACTGGATCATTGAAAAAGCAAGAGAGTTCCAGAAAAACATCTATTTCTGCTTTATTGACTATGCCAAATCCTTCAACTGTGTGGACCACAATAAACTGTGGAAAATTCTTCAAGAGATGCGAATACCAGACCACCTGACTTGCCTCGTGAGAAACCTCTATGCAGGTGAGGAAGCAACAGTTAGAACTGGACATGGAACAACAGACTGGTTCCAAATAGGAAAAGGAGTATGTCAAGGCTGTATATTGTCACCCTGCTTATTTAACTTCTATGCAGAGTACATCATGAGAAACGCTGGGCTGGAGGAAGCACAAGCTGGAATCAAGATTGCTGGGAGAAAGATCAATAACCTCATATATGCAAATGACACCACCCTTATGGCAGAAAGTGAAGAGGAACTAAAGAGCCTCTTGATGAAAGTGAAAAGAGCAGAGTGAAAAAGTTGGCTTAAAGCTCAACATTCAGAAAACGAAGATCATGGCATCTGATCCCATCACTTCATGGCAAATAGATGGAGAAACAGTGGAAACAGTGTCAGACTTTATTTTTCTGGGCTCCTGAATCACTGCAGATGGTGACTGCAGCCATGAAATTAAAAGATGCTTACTCCTTGGAAGGAAAGTTAAGACCAACCTAGACAGCATATTGAAAAGCAGAGACATCACTTTGCCAACAAAGGTCCATCTAGTCAAGGCTGTGGTTTTTCCAGTGGTCATGTATGGATGTGAGAGTTGGACTCTGAAGAAAGCTGAGCACCAAAGAATTGATGCTTTTGAACTGTGGTGTTGGAGAAGACTCTTGGGAGTCCCTTGGACTGCAAGGAGATCCAACCAGTCCATTCTGAAGGAGATCAGCCCTGGGTGCTCTTTGGAAGGACTGATGCTGAAGCTGAAACTCCAATACTTTGGCCACGTCATGCAAAGAGTTGACTCATTGGATAAGACCCTGATTCTGGGAAAGATTGTGGGCAGGAGGAGAAGAGGATGACAGAGGATGAGATGGCTGATGGCATCACCAACTTGATGGACATGAGTTTGAGTAAACGCCGGGAGTTGGTGATGGTAGGGAGGTCTGGCGTGCTGTGATTCATGGTGTCACAAAGAGTCGGACACGACTGAGCGACTGAACTGGAACTGGAACTGAAATCATCCCCTACCTATGACTTTAAGACAATTGAGAGGATTATTTGAAAATCACCGGCTACTGTTGTGTTTGGATTCTGGGTTATGGGGAACTTGCCCGGCCTTTATATAAACTTATAGCTGAAATTCAGCAGGCCCAAACCCACAAACTGGTTTGGTCTCCATATACTCAAAAGGTTTTGAAGGTTCTTCAGACTGCTTTCCTGCAAGCTCCCACTCTGAGCTTGCCCACAGTGTCAGAATTTAATTTGTCACTGAGAGAAGTTGTGGCCTTAGGAGTTTTGGCACAATCCCGCAGGCCTCACCAGCAACCTATTGCTTATCTAAGCAGAGAATTAGATGTAATTTCACGTGGGTGGCCCCACTGCCTAAGAGTAATTGGGGCAGCAGCTTTATTAGCACCTGAAGCTTTAAAAACAATCAATAAATGGAACCTTACTGTCTTGATTTCTCATGATGTGAGTGGAATCTTAAATTCTAAGGTTAATATTTGGATGACAGACAGTAGACTTCTTAAATATCAGTCATTGTTGTTAGAAGGACCAGTAACTAAGCTTAAAGTCTGTAGTAATTTAAATCCTGCCACTTACCTTCCTGAGAAGGAAAATGAAACACCTGATCATGATTGTTCCCAATTTCTAACTTTAAACTATGCAGCTGGAGAAGATCTAATGGATACCCCATTAGACAATCCTGACATGGAAATATTTACTGATGGCAGTTCTTTTGTTCAGGATGGAAAGCATAAAGCAGGTTATGCCGTGGTGACTGCTGAACAGGTTTCCCCTCTTCATCAGTGGAAATCTTCCCATGGTGGACATCTCCACTTCAAGGAAAAGACTTTCTCCAAGTCTGAGAATACCTTCAACAACAATCATATGTAATGCCTCTTCTTCAACTGATGACATCTAACAATCCTAAGATGGATTGATGTAACTATGGACATAATATGACTTTTAATTTTGATTTTAACTTGTTTTAATGATTATTTTGCCTTACATCTGTAAGTGTGTAATTGAATTTATTTCTACTCGTATGAAAGCTTTTAAGTTAAAAATTGCTGTTCAAGATCCTACTAGTGCCACAACCTCCTCCAACTATTACTTGGGGCCCCTGGATCAGAGACCCTCAATATGAGGGTAAGGAGAATATGTTGCCTTAACAATTTAGGGACCATACCCCTAAACAGCAGGAAGTAGTTATGGAACAAAAACGATGCCCCTTTCCCTTGGCAATATAATTCTCCTAAAAGAAAAGGGGAGAGTGAGACAGTCATTTCCTAGGCAGGTTGATAAGAAGTCTAGGGGTCCCCAAGGAGAGAGGGGTCTGGAATTTTCAAGGAGGAAGAAAGGACAAACTTTTTTTGTCCCTCTACATTCCTTAGGTTATATAACAATAATGAATCCTGCTTGAGGACAGCCTCTGGAAAAAACCTTCTGGCTAATCCTGTTATCTTAAGGTGTAAATTATGGGAGTAGGTCTAGTGAGGTCTTTGCAACCTCCAGACATTCTTTTGATTCACTGTAATGACTAATTAGAGAGTATATAACTCCATTGCTAACACTAGCAAGGGGGTATTCTTTCTACCCCTTTCTGATGCCTATGTCTGAAACTTTCTCTATCTCCTTTATACTTTAATAAAACTTTATTACACAAAAGCTCTGAGCAATCAAGCCTCATCTCTGGCCCCGGATTGAATTCTTCTCCTCCAGAGGCCAAGAATCCTAGCATTTTTGCATGGTTCAACCTTTCATAGGGAGGGTCTCACCCAGGAGATTGTGGACATATGACCTCAGATACATGGTCAGTGAGATGGGGTCAACCTGGAGACTGTGCATATGTTACCTCAGGTGCAGGTTCTGAGAGGGGTTTACCCTGGAGACTATGGTCATGAGAATCCAGGGGCAGGGTCTGTAATTTTACCTCAAGACTGTGGTCCTGATACCCCAGACCAGGGTAAGTGAGGTTGGATCACCCTGGAAAATGTGGACTTGTGACCCCAAATATACAATCTGGGGAAAATTGTCACCCTGGAGACTGTGGACATGTGATACCAGATGCAGGGTCTGGCAGGGGGATGTCACAATGGAGACCAGGGACGTATGACCCCAGGTACAGGATCTGGTAGGGGTCTCACCCTGGATACTGTGGACCTGTGAACTGAGGTGCAGGCAGGGTCTGTATGGGATCATGTAGGAGACTTTAGATATGGAAACCCAGGTGCAGTGTTAGACAGCTGTCACCCTGGAGATGTGACCCCAGGTACAGTGTCTGGGAAGGGTGTCACCCTGGAGACTATCCACGTGTAACTCCTAGTGCAGGGTGTGTGAGAGGGGTCACCTTGGAGACTGGATGTGTGAACCCAGGTACATGGTCTGGAGGGGAAATCACACTGGTGAGTGTGGACATGTGACACCGGGGACAGGGTCTGGGAGGAGGGGTCACCCTGGGGGCTCCATACCTGTGACCCCAGGTGCTGGGTCATGGAGGGTGCTTAACCCTGGGAGACATGGAGGTGTCTTCCCAGGTACAGGGGCAGGGAGGGTGTCAGCCTGGAAACTTCAGATATTTGACCCCAGGTACAGGGTCTGGGAGGGTGGTCACACTGGAGACTGTGCACGGGTGACACCAGGTTCAGGATCTGGGCGGGGATGTCATGCTGGATATTTTGTAAGTGTGACCTCAGGTCCAGGGTATGAAGGGTGTCCTCTGGAGATGGCAGATATTTGACCCCAGGTACAGGGTCTGGGAGGGCGGTCACACATGAGACTGTGGACATGTGACACAGATACAAGGTCTGGGAAATGACATCACCCCGGAAACTATGGACATGTGTCACCAGGTACTGGGTCTGGGAGAATGCACATGGTAGAGACTGGATATGTGACCCCAAATATAGTGCCTGGGAGAGGTCACCCTGGGGACTGAAGACATGTGATCTCAGATACAAGATCTGGGAGGGTGTCACCCTGGAAACCGTGGACATGTAACACAAGGGTATGGTCTGGGAGGGGAGCTCACAATGGAAACTGTGGCCGTGTCATCCCTGGTGCTCAGACTGGTGTGGTAATGTCACCCTGAAGTCTGTGGACTGTATCCACAGGTAAGGGTCTGGAGGCTGTCACCCTGGAGACTGGAAATGTGACCAGAGGTTCAAAGTCTGGGAGTGGTGGTCACCCTGGAGACTGTGTACATGTGACCAGAGGTAAAAGTTCTGGTGAGGTGGGGTCACCATGGAGAATGTGGACGTGTGACCCCAGGTGTAGGGTCTAGGAGAGGCAGTTACCCTTAGAAACTGAAAATGTGACCCCCAAGTACAGTGTCTAGGAGAGGTGTCACTAAGGAGACTGTGGACATTTGACCCCAGGTGCTTGTGTTTCAAAGGGGTCACCCTTTAGCCTGTAGATGTGTGACCCCAGGTGAAACATCTGGGAGTAGGGATCACCCTAGACTGTGGTCATCTAACACCAGGTGCAGGGTCTGGGGAGAGGGCTTTCTGTGGAGACTGTGGACATGTGACCCCAAGTGCAGGTTCTGTGAGGTGTTTTCTCCCTGGAGAAAGTGGACGGGTGACCCAAAATGCAGTGTTTGGGGTAGAGGCTGACCCTGGAGCCTGTGGATGTGTAAAGCCAGGTGAAGTGTCTGGGAGGTGGGGTCACCAAAGAGACTGTGGACGTGTGAACCCAGGCGCAGGGTCTGGGGGAGGGTTCACCCTGGAGACTATGGACATATGCCCCTAAGAATAGGGTCTATGAAGGGGTTCACCAGGGAAGCTGTGGCCATGTGACACCAGGTAAAGGAGCTGATGTGGGGTATGAATGTGGAGACTGTGGTCATATAACCCCCTATGCAGAGGGGAAGGGGGGTCACCCTAGAAACTGTGGGTGTGTGATCCCAGGTGCATGGTCTGGGAGGGGTTCATCATGGAGACTGTGGACGTGAAATTCCAGGTGTAAGGTCTGAGAGGTGGGGCTACTGTGCAGATTGTGTGCAGGTGTTTCTGGTTACTGGGTCTGGGTGGTGGGGTCACCGTGAGGACTATGGATGTGTGACCCAAAGTTCAGGGTCTGGGGAAAGGCTCTCCCTGCATACTGTGGATGTGTGATCCCAGGTACAAGATCTGGGACTGGGGTCACTCTGGGGATTGTAGACATGTTACATCAGGTGAATGGTCTGGGAGGGGTTTATCCTGGGGACTTTGGATGTGTTACCCTAAGTGCAGGGAATGAGAGATGGTGTCACCCAGGACACTGTGGTCATGAGACCTCAGGTACAGAGCCTGGATGTTGGCTCCATACTAAAGACTGTGGACATGTGATCCCATATATGTGGTCTGGGAGGGAGTCATCCTGGATACTACAAAAATTTGACCCCACGTACAGGGTCAAGAAAGGATTACTCTGGAAACTGTTTGTGTGACCCCATGTGCAGTTTCTGGGAGGTGGAGTCACACTTCATACTGTAGACATGTAAACCTGGTCCAGGGTGTGGGAGGGGGTCACCCTGGATCTTGTGGACATGGGACCTTAGGTGCAGGGCCTGAAAAGTGGTATCACTCTGGGGATTGTAGGCATGTTACTCCAGGTGTATGATCTGGGAGAGGTTCACCCTGGAGACTGTGGATGGGCAATAGGTGCAGGGACTGGGAGGAGATGTCACAATGGGCACTGTGGTCATGTGACCCCAGGTACATAGTCTGAAGGTGGTCTCATCTTGGAGACTGCTTATGTGTGACCCAAGGTGCAGGGTCTGAGAAGTGGGCCACCCTTTAGACTCTAGACATGTGACCCAGGTACAGGGTCTGAAAGGTGGGCTTACCCTGGGGACAGTGGACATATGATCCAAGGTCCCACGTCTGGGAAGGGGTCACACCAAGGAGACTGTGGATGTGTGACCACACATACAGGCTCTGGGAGGGTGTCACCCAGATGAATGTGGACTTCTGAACCTGGTAAGGTGTAGTCACCCTGGAGACTGTAGACATGTGAATCCAAGTGTGGAGTGTGAGCGGTGTCAAGGAGAATTTTGACATGTGACCCCAGGTGCAGGTACTTTGAAGCAGTCAACATGGAGCCTGTGGGTGTGTGAACCCAAGGCAAGGGTCTGGGAGGTGGAGTCACCCTTGAGACTGAACATGCAACCTCAGGTATAGGGCCTTGAGGCGGGTTCATCTTGGCAACTGTGGATATGTGACCCCAGGTTCTGGATCTTGGAGGACATTCACTCTGCAAAATGTGGACATGTGATTCCATGTACAGGGTCTGCAAAGGTGTTCACCAGGGAGACTGTGGACATGTATACCAGGTGCTTGGATGTGGGCTGTAGTCACACTGGAGGCTGCATATGTGACCCAGTTTCAGTGTCTGGGATGTTTGTCACCCTGGAAGACTTTGACCTCAGGTACAGAGTCTGGGGGTGCTGTCACCCTGGCGACTGTGGACATATGAGAGCAGGTACAGGGTCTGAGTACTGGGGTCACCCTATGGACTGTGGACATGTGATCCCACATGTAGGGTCTGGAAAGGTGCCTCTGCAGAGACTGTGGATGTCTTACCCTAAGTGCAGGGTCTGGGAGGAGGTCACCATGAACACTGTGGATATGTGACCCCAGGTACTGGGTCTTGGGGTCAGGGTCACCCTGGAGACTGTCGACATGTGACCCCAGGTACAGCATATGGAAAGTGGGGTCGACATGGATAATGTGGACATTTGACCCAAAGTGTAAGGTCTGGGGAGAGGGCTGACCCTGCAGACTGGATGTGTGATTCCCTATGCATGGTCTAGGAGGGTATAACCTTGAAGATTGTGGATGTGTGGCTCCACATATAGGGTATAGGAGGTGGGGTCACACTTTAGACTGTAGACATGTGACCCCAGTCCAGAATCACCCTGGAGATTGTGGACATAGGATCCCAGGTGCAGGGTCTGGGAGGTGGCTCACCCTGGAGGCTGTGACATCAGATGCCAGGTACTCTGTTTGGGAGCTGGATCACCCTGGAGACTGTGGACATGTTACCCCAGGTGCAGGGTCTTGGAAGGGGGTCACCCTGGAGACTGTGGACCTGTGACCCCAGGTACAGTTTCTGGGAGAGTGTCACCCTAGACTCTGGACATGTGAACCCAAGTGCAGGATTTGGGAGTGGGTTCACCCTGGTGACTGGACATATGTCACCAGGTTCAGGTTATGGTCAGGAGGGACACCCTGGATATTGTCGAAGTGTGACCCCAGGCACAGGGTCTGGGCATTCCCTCATAGCTCAAAAGCTTCCCCCAGTAAAGAATCTGCTTGCAATGCAGGAGACCCAGGTTCAAGTCCTGGGTCAAGAGGATTTCCTGGAGAAGGAAATTACAACCCACTCCAGTATTCTTGCCTGGAGAATCCCATGGGCAGAGGAGCATCGCAGGCTACAGTCCACGGGGTCACAAGAGCTGGACATGACTTAGTGACTAGACCACCACCACCACCATTAAGGGCTGTTAAGGGGTGAGAGGTTAGTAAATAGAAGATGAATAGACAGGGTCTGGGAGAGGGGCCACCACGGAGCCTGTGTACAAGTGACCCCAGGTACAGTGTCTGAAAAGGGGGTCACCCTGGTGACTATGGACATGTGACCCCAGGTACAGGGTCTGGGAGGAGGGTCACCATGACCCCAGGTACAGGGTAGGTGATGTGAGGTCACCATGGAGACTGTGGACATGTGACACCAGATGTAGCGTCTGGGTGTGGGGATTACCCTGGAAACTGGAAATGTGACTCCAGGTACATGGTCTGGTAGGTGGGGTAACCATGGAGACTGTGAACTTGTGACAACATGTCTATGGTCTGAGAGTGGTTAACCCTGAGACTATGTACATGTGACCACAGGTGTAGGCTTGTGAGGGAGCATAAGAGTGTGTGAGGGTGTGACAGGGAATTTAAGAGTGTTCAGTGGTGTGCAAGGGAGTGTAAGAGTATGCAAGATGTGCAAAGGAGTGTAAGACCATGCAAGGGTGTATGAGGGAGAGTAAGAGTTTGTGAGGTCATCTGAGAGAGTGTGAGAGTGTGCAAGGGTGTATGATGGAGTGAAAGTGTGTGAGGGTGTGTGAGGGAGTTGCAGAGTGTGTGAGGGAATGTAAAAGTGTGCAAAGGTGAGTGAGGGTGTGTATGACTGTGTGAGGGCGTGTAAGAATGTGTGAAGGTTTGCAATGGAATGTAAGAGTTGTGAAGGTGTGCAGGAGAGTGTAAGAGCATGCAAGGGAGTGTAAGAGTGTGCAAGGGTGTGCAAAGGAGTGTAAATGTGTCAGGTTGTGCCGCAGAGTGGAAGAGCATGCAAGGAAGTATAAGAGCATGCAGGGGTGTCTGATGAAATGTAAGGGTGAGTGAGGGTGTGTGAGGAAGTGTAAGAGCCCGCAAGGAAGTGTAAGAGCATGTGAGGTTGTGTGAGGGAGTATAAGAGCATGATAGAGTTTAAGAGTGTGCAAGGTTGTAGGAAAGTGTGTAAGAGAGTGTGGGGGACTATAAGAGCATGTGAGTGTGCGCAAGGAAGTGTAAGAGCATGCAAGGGAGTGTAAGAGTGTGTGATGGTGTGCAAGGGAATGTAACAGCATGCAAGGTAGTGAGTGTGCAAGGGTGTAAGATGAAGTGTAAGGGTGTGCGAGGGTGGGCAAGGTAACATCAGAACATGTGAGGGAGTGTAAGAGTATGCAGAGATGAGCAAGGGAGTGTAAGAGTGTGTGGGCATGCAAAGGAGTGTAGGAGGGTGTGAGGCAGTGTCGTAGCATGCAAGAGAGTGTAAGAGTGTGGGATGGTGTGCGAGGGGGTGGAAGAGCATGTGAGGAAGTGTAAGAGTGTGCAAGGGTGTGTGAGGGTGTGTGAGGGAGTGTAAGGGTATGAGAGGGCATGCCAAGGAGTGTAAGAGTGTGCAAGGGAGTCTGAGAATGTGTGAGAGTGTGCAAGGGAGTATGAGTTTGTGAGGGTGTTGTGAGGGAGTGTAAGAGTGTGCTAGGGTGTGAGATAGAATGTAAGAGTGTGAGATGGTGTTCCAGGGAGTTTAAGAGAGACCCTAGGTTCAAGGTAGGTTGGGAGTGACCCTGGAACTAGTTGTCATTTCAGAGATTGTAAGAACATGAGAGGAAGTATAAGAATGTGTGAGGATGTACAAGGAGTGTAAGACTGAGAAACAGAATGTAAGTGTGTGAGGGTTTTCAATGGAGTATAAGAGTGTGTGAAGGCATGCCAGGGAGTGTAAGAGTGTCCAAGGATGTATGAGGTAGTGTAAGAGTGTGACAGTGTGTGAGGGAGTGTAAGGGTGGGCGAGAAAGTGTATAACTGCAGAGGTGTGCAAGGAGTATAACACTGTGTGAGGTAGTGGGAGGGAGTATAATAGTGTGCAAGGTGTACAAGGGCATGTGAGGACATGCAAGGACATAGAGGGAGTTGAAAGCATGCGAGTCAAGGCAGTGTAAGTGTGTGAGGGTTTTCAATGGAGTATAAGAGTGTGTGAGGACATGCAAGGGAGTGTACAAAGGTGTGCGAGAGTGTATGAAGATGTGAGGTGTGAGAGAGTGTGAGGATGTGTGAAAATGTGTGATGGTGTGCAAGGGCAGGCGAGGTCATTCGAGGATGTATGAGGACGTGTGAGACCATACAAGGATGTGCGAGGGTTGCAAGGCAGGGCAAGTGTGTGAGGGCGTGCAAGGGCATGCAAGGGTTTGGAAGGGTGTGTGTGGCCGTGCAAGTGCATGTGAGGGCATCTGAGCATGTGCAAAGGCATGTGAGAGCATGCATGGATGTGTAGAGAGTGTGCAAGGATGTGCGAGGGCATGTGAGGGCATGCAATAGCATGAGAAGGCGTGCAAGGGTGTGCAAGGATGAGCGATGGTGTGTGAAAGCAGGCAAGGGCATGAGAGAATTGCGAGGACGTGCAAGAGTGTGCAAAGATGTGCAAGGGCATGTGAGGAATGCAAGAACATAGAGGGAGTGCAAGAGCATGCAAGGCCCTGCAAGAGCCTGCAAGGGCATGTTAAGCCATGTGAGGATGTAAAAGAGCATGTGAGGGTGTCTGAGTACATGCGAGGAAGAGAAAGAGTGTGCAAGGGCATGCGAAGCCATGTGATGATGTGCAAGAACAGGCAAGGGCAGGAGAGGGCGTGTTAGGGAGTGTGAGGATGTGCGAGGTCATGTGAGAGTGTGCAAGGACTGAAAGCATGTGCAAGTGCATGCAAAAGCATGTAAGGGCCTGCAAGAGTGTGGGAGGGCGTGTGAGGGCACATGAGACAGTGCAAGTGGGTATGATGGTATGTGAGTATGTGCTAAGGGATGTGAGAGCATGCAGGAGTGTGTGAGGGCGTGCAAAGAATTGTGGGAGTGTATGAGGATATTCAAGGGAGTGCAAGGCTGTGTGAGAGCGCATGAGGGTATGAGAGTGTGTGTGAGAGGGTGCAAGGACATGCAAGGAGAGGCAAGGGCACATGAGGGCTTGCGAGGGTGTGTGAGGATGTGCGTGGGTGTGTGAAGCTGTGTGAAGGCATGCAAGTGCATGTGAGGATATATGAGGGAGTGTGAGGCCATGTGAGAGCATGTGAGGTCATGTGAACATGTGTGAGAGAGTGTCAGGGGATGCAAGGACATGCAAGGGCATGCTAGGGTGTGCGAGTGCATGTGAGAGCATGGTAGAGAGTGTGATGACACACGAGAGCATGCATGATGGTATGTCAGTGTGTGCGAGGGGATGTGAGAGCATGCAAGAGTGTGTGGGGGCATGCAAAGAATTGCGAGAGTGTACAAGGGCATTCGTGTGAGGGTGTGCAAGGGTGTGTGAGGGAATATGAGAGCATGTGAGGACATGCAAGAGCATGCAAGAGGGTGCAAGGATGTGCAAGGGGAAGCGAGTGCACGTGAGGGAATGCTAGGGCATTCGAGTGCATGTGAAGGTGTGGCGTTGCATGTGATGATGCATGAGAGCATGCGAAGGTGTGTGAGGGTGTGTGAGGGCATGTGAGGCTTTCAAGAGTGTGTGAGAACATTTGAGAGAGTGTGAGAGTGCATGAGAGTGCATGAGGGCTTGAGAGGGCATGCGAGGATGTGCAAGGGCATGCAGGAGTGTGCGCAGGTGTGCAAGGCCATTTGAGGTCATGTGAGTGCATGCCAGGATGTGCGAGAATACATGAGCATGGGCGAGAGTGTGGGAGGGCCTGCAAGGGTTGTGAGGGCATGCATGGTCATGTGAGGGCTTGGGAGTACTTTTGTGGCTGTGTGAGAGTGTGCAAATGCATGCAAGAGCATTTGAGGGTGAACGAGGGTGTGTGAGGACATGCAAGAGTGTTGGAGGGCGTGCTAGGGCTTGTGAGAGCATGGGAGGACATGCGAGAATTTGTGATGCCATGTGAGGGCATGAGAGGGCATGCGAGTGTGTGCAAGGATGTGCAAGGCCGTGCAAGAGCAGGTGAGCACATGTGAGGGTGTGGAAGAGCGTGCTAGGCTGTGCAAGAGTGTGCAAGGGCTTGAAGTGGCATGCAAGGGTGAACGAGGATGTGAGAGTGCGTGTGAGGCCATGGGAGAGTGTGCGAGTGTATGCAAGGATGCGCAAGAATCTGTGAGGGCATGCGAGGACGTGCAAGAATCTATGAGGGTGTGCGAGAGCATGCCATGATGTGCGAGAGTGTACAAGGACGTGTGAGGGTGTGCAATGCTGTGTGAGGCTGTGCAAGAGTGTGTGAGGGCTTTCAGTGGCATGCGAGGGTGTACAAGAATGTGGGAGTGCATGCAAGGCCCTGGGAGAGTGCATGAGGACATGCGAGTGCCAGGGTCCAGCCCCGGTGGATCCAGGGTGATTCGAAGGTGGGGACGGAGTCGGCGTCCTCCTTGGAAAAATACATATTTAGTTACAGATATAGAGAGAGATTAGAAATGGATAGTGTAGTAGGAAAATTAGTGGAGGAAAAGAGACTGAATAACTTGGATCACATGGAATAGCATCCATGTTCCAGATGGGAATTCAGCCGGAAAAACAGGGAGCAAGAATGAACGACATGGGGGAGTCAGTCTTTCCAGGAACTGATCCCATTTCTTTATTTTTCCGATTTTCTTATATACCTTTTGTTACATATAGGGATGAATACAGAGTCACGCGGGGGTCAGCAGTCCTGACCTTTATCAAAATCAGGTGCTTTACATTTAAAAAAAAAAGGTCTTAGGGGTTTTACATCATCTTCAAGCCATTTTTTCCTGCTGACATTTACAACCCTTTTTTTCTGGTAACCAAAAAACTTATTTTTTCCAAGCGTGTTTTTTCTTAAACCAGGCACCGCCCTTCAAATAAAGTTGCATTCCTATAGGGTAAGGGTGTAGTGAGTTACAATCAAGAAAGGAATTTATTTAACCCAAGGTTAACATGATTAATCTTAAAGGTTAATACTTATTTCTCCTATATGCTTAAAGGTTAATACGTATTTC